>CABFPE010000128.1:1150286-1186757 GCA_900660155.1 Hofstenia miamia | reverse complement strand
CCGAAGTTACTTCTTTTAAATATTTAGGGGTTACTTTTGACTCAAATTTATTATTTAATGAACATGTTAAATCATTACAAAAGAAAATTGCTATTGGTATAAAAACAATAGGCCACGTTCTAAGGCAACTACCAGAAAATGCAATTGTACAACTTCTCCATTCATTGGTAATTAGCCACTTTAATTATAGTAGTATTTTATTTTCAAACATACGCGAAGAACTAATTAAAAAGCTCGAAACTCAATATAAATGGGCCATTAATGTTTGTAAACGAAGTTCTAGTGCTTTAAAAAAATATATTTATAAATCAATCCCAAGTCCTAAGCAGTTAATTCAAATAAATACCGCCACTAAATTTTATAAAATTGTAAAATTGCTTCCACCCTATAATTGCATAAAAATCCCAGAATTTTCGAACAAGATCAATGAAAGAACAAAAAGATTTACTGTAAACAAGTATAAATCTAAAATAAAGTGAAATTCTTTTATAAATAATGCAATTAGCCAAGATCAAATGTATTAAAAATGTAAAACACTTTCGCAAACGTGTTAAGGAATTAATTCTAAAGCAAAAGTTCATCTGTGGAAAAGCTTGGATAGGCGAAAAATTTTATAATACTGATTATACTACTACTACAAGACTATAATATCCGTAGCCTAAAATGACGCTTTTCTTGTATATATTTCATGTCTTTTTTATTATTTTTGTACATTATTGACGCTATTTAGAGAATTTATCAGTTTCTGAAATTGTAAATAAAAGTCTCTAAATATAGAATATCTTATCTTATCTTATCTTATCTTATCTTATCCTATTAGCAGCGGCAGATGCAGGGTGATTAAAAATAATTGTAAAAGACATAAACACATATCTACAAGCAAATCATAATAAAGGCTGTACTACATTAAGAGAGATTTAGCTACTTGTAATGGAAAGGGCAGAGTACACCTGATATGAGCCTTCATGATGAATAAGGTGACCCATTCTTAACCCTAAAATTACAATTTTTTGGCTTAACAATTGTTCAATTTTGACATTTTTTTTACTTAAAGATAAAAACTGATGATTACATGGGAAAATCAATTTTATTTGTCATTTTTTAGCACAGTAAATAAAATGGAGGATAAAGTATTTCCCCAAATCTTCAGGCAGAAAGTTAAGTTCTTCGCACAATTTTTTTAGAACAGAGAAGTCTCTTTCAACTGAACATGTCGTAGAGGTGTCGATTTTTATTTAGTAAATATAGTTCAAATTGTTAGTTCTTTTTATTAGACAGATTTTTAAGAAGCTTTAAAAATAAAAATTACATATATCAATATAATGTATTTTGAAATTTACGTATTGTATCGTATTTTGTGTAGTAGTCTTATGCTAGCAGCTATTTCTTTATTTTTTTTAGAGAAAATTTGCTTAATGTTAGTTTGCTATAGATTCTATCCCAAGGTATTGAGTTTAATAGCCTTTATTAACATTTCCTACATTTTCTGTCTCCATTGCACACTTTTACAAATTTGCAAGAGTATGCAATATTTCATATTTTAATGTATATACATATTTACAAATTTTAACAAATATATACAATAAGACACAAGTAGAAAACAAAGCTACGGCACTAATCATAAAAATTATAAAAATAAACAAAAAAGTGTTAAAATAGATATGTCTTAGTAGTTTCGCCACACGTTTACTTTCTTATTATAACCAGAGATGTATTGATCAGCTAGTAAATTTTCTCTTAGTAATTTTATAAATTTTCTTATAGTTGGAGCCTTCCGTGTTCCCAGTTTCAATTTGTTCCACATGCGACAGACGTTTGTAATATATGATAAATCCCAGTATTTGCATTTTATTAAGGTTTATTTACATTATTCACTTGTAGATGTACATTAAGCAGCCGTATTTGTTTAGATGGAATCCTCACTAAAAAGAAGTACAGCATCAATGGTACTAAAGCCTTCTCTATATGCAAATTGTCGTGGTGACAGTATGTTATTTACACTGACATACTTCTTCATCTGGTTGGCTAAACCTTTTCAAAAAATTTCGCAAACGGATTAGTGATAGATATTGGCCTGTAATTTTTGCATTCCTTGGGGTCCCCTTTTTATATACAGGTGTTATATCCGCATGTTTCAAAATTTTCGGAAATACGTTAGTGTGAATGGCATGGTTGAAAACAAAAAGGAGAGGCATATTTTTTGATGATGAATATTGGTATCCCAGTGCTGCCACATAATGTGTTAGTGTCTAAACCTTGAATTATTTTTATTAAATAATGTTCTATATATTTGAAATCAAATTTCATATCAATTGGGTTAATCTTGTTCCCAAACGGTATTTCTTCACCTGCATATAGTCCCAGTTTAGTAAATGCCTCATTCATTTGATTAACAATGCTCTTGGGATCCCTTAATTTGGTGCTATTAACTGTTATTTCTGATATGCTACTACTTAAATTGCTTCTCTGTGTAAAACCTATTTAAAAATTGCCACTTATTTTTTGCATTATTTAACTTGTCATAGCATAGAAATATTTTGCTTGAATTTTCCTATGACTTATTTAAGTTTTGTTAATTTGGTCTTAGCATCATTATATATGTTGGTATTTGTAGTGGAATGATTTTTGCAGAGGTCTTCCCAAGCTTTCCGCTTTTTACTTTCAACTCATAGAATTTCTTCATTGTACAATTTCTTATAACTATGTACTTGAATGTATTTATACTTAAATGGTGCTACTTTATCTAAGCAATGTTTAAGATTTTCTATCAAAAATTTAATCATATCTGATAAGTTGTTCATCGTGTAGATAGAGTCCCAGGGGATATTTCTGAGTTCTCTAATGAATACCGGCTCCTTAAAATTTTTCAAACTACGACTGTATATTCTTTTTCTGCGATCTTGGCCTCTCAGTTCGCTACAAACGTACAGGCATAAGTTATGGTCTGAGAAGGAGTTAAAAATGAAAGTTGAAAAGTTAATTTTCCTTGTTTTTCAGGCAATAATATATAAATGATGTTCCTTTTGTAGGGATATCTTGGTTTAACATGAAATTCGTTGCACACTTTCATTTCTATAAATAATTTCATTTTCTTGCTAGAGTTTCAAATTTTAAAAACAGAAAATTAATTTGGGATGAAAGTTGTAAATTGAGTTTTTTATATATTTTCAATGTGTATAATATTAATTTATCAAGTCATTTTGAAGAGATTTTGTTGTCAAACAAGGTTTTTTCGAGGTACTTACAAGGGATAAATCATCAACGTATTCTTATATATCAATATATAGAATTTCAAAAGACATGTCGTTTCCATATAGAAAAATTAATATGGGACCAAGCAAAGGGAATTCTTATATTCGTTTTTATACCATTTTTATTGTCAACTCTTCATATTATAATTAAAATGATCAGCATTACCTCATAAAATATTTAAAAATCACCAAATCTACAATTCTTTTAACAAAGAGCGAAAATAATTATATAACAATTAACATTACAATGATTTCTAAAAATATACTATAACAAATATATTGAAAGTTGCGAGCATCTTAACTTGGGACATATTGAAGAAAAATTTCCTAAAATACAGATCTTAACATAAAAAACAGCAGGTTAAGTGAATTTCACTTATAAATTTAAGCTTTTAAGGGATTTCTCTTTTCGGTAGATTGGCATAATAAATATCATCCATTATCAAAAATTTATTGTGGACTAATTATGCTCTATCAAGATAGCTTTTTACGAGCATGTTTTATTGATAATTAAGTTAGGCTGTTTAATTAGAAATGATGTTCTATGAAAGTGTTTTTCTTACGCGAAGTTGTCAGAGCCTGAATAAAAATATTATTTAGGGTATACCTAAGTAGTTTTAGTCTTATTGTTCGCATGTAACCTAGGTAATATTGTCAAAACCTTTTCAAAATGCCTGATGCATTTTTCAAGTATGAAGAAATTAAAAGCGATCACTTCTCAAATTTCTAATGGAATATGAAATGATATTTGAAATATAACTGTATCAATGGCAGAACAGATTTCCTTAAAGAATTGAAATGTTTAGCTGATTATTGATTTACTCTAAAAAATTATTATTTATAGAAAGTAAATCTAGTATGCATAATTTTGGGCAAGGTTCTCTGTGATTCAGAGATTACTTTTAAACATTTTCATTATTATTCACTATTGCGATTATTTTATTTTTGTTTGTCCCCTTTGATTCCTGTACACACAACAAAGTTGCATGTAAAAGAGAATAAACAGTTAACGTCTATTATACGGGTAAGTTCCATTAAGCAAAAATCGGCAAGCTGAATATATAAACGAGTTCTTGTACGATGTTACATAGACTTGATGCATTTTGATTCTTTGTCTTGTTCTTTCTTCCTTAATAGGTATTTCTTTGTGCAATGGATGACTATTTTATGCTTAGTTTTATACATCATAATTATTCTATCTTACCCTCATTTATGTTATTTTGTAATTTTTATGCTTAAAGTACAACTGGTTAGCCTTTTCAATAAGACTTGGCCAAAAGAAAATATTCTTTTAGATTAAAATATGGAATTGCAGCATATTTATTAGTGTCCAAATTTCTCATTACTTTTCATTGCTCATCGTATGTTACTAGTCGAAACTCAAAATTTTCCCTTAGCTTAAAAGCTTTTGAAATATTATTTTTTGATGTTGTTTATATCTGAATTTACCTAAATTTGCAAAATTGACATAAAATACTCATTGTGTTATTTTTGTTTTGCCATCAATTTCTAGCTAATCATGTTATTTTAATGGGTAATTTATTGAGACCTCCATGTGACTTATTTAATCAATGTTTAGCAGTATCAACATATCCTGATTGCTAAAGTTACACCAATATATAATTAAAGGAGAAAGTATCATGCAGAAAATTACCAACCAGTTTTATTTTTACCAGTTATTCATGAAATATTTGAAAAGTAATTATGGAACCAAATTAACCTATATATGGGACAAAATGAATTAATATCAAAACATTCGTTTGGATTTTAAAAGGTACCTCTATAAATGATCTTTTACTTTATGCTATTGAAGATTGGGGATAAAAATGAGAAAGGAATGAAAAATATATATATATATAACATCATTAGATATTTCAAATGCATATAATTCAATAAACTGTTCTAATCTATTGGTAAAGTTAAAGCAGATTTATAATTTTTGTGATTTCTTAATAGAATTATTAAGTAGTTATTTAAGTAATAGATATCAGTATGTGAAATTCAAGGAAGAAATATCACGTTTATTAAAACTAAACCATGGAGTACCGCAAGGATCAGTACTGGGTCCATTTCTATTTAAGTTATTGTAAATGATATGTATCAGCACATTAATAGTAATCATGTACAATTTGCAGATGATACTCTCACTTATTGTAATGATATTTTAGGAAATGAAAAAGATTTTACACTATTTAAGAAATTGAAAAACATGAATATAGGAAAAATGTTTGACTAACTATAGAATAAGATGTACAACTCAAGTACAATAAATGAAAAATATTTATAATATATATGTATGTATCTTATGAGGTAAGATGCATTACACAGTGCTCACAAAAATTTTTTTTTCTCTCACTCAATTAAAATCAAATTTTCATCTTGATTTCGAAAATCTGATTTATTTTATAATTTAACGAGCAAGTTGCAAGTTACTTTGGCCTTTGATTTTTCAAGTTTTTTTTATATTTTTATAGATACATCAAAAACAATGATGCAACCAACAATAATAAAATCTTGAAAAGTGAACAACACTTGATTAACGATAATTGGAAAATGAAATTCTTGAAGATGTTTCTTTCTCCAGTGACCAAATGTAATCTGCAATTTTTCACTGCATTTCATGTCATTGTGCAGACGTTCACTATGCTCATCAGAGAATTTTCCGATGTACGATTCCTATTCATCCTTATGATGAATTTTGCTTGTCATTTTTGCACCCCAACTATTCGATTAAAGAAATTTTTCACCTAATTAATGCTATCGCCAATAGCTCACTCTCAATCATATATTTCATTTTACTTAATCTTAGCTCAAAATTCAATATGACCTGTGTTAGAAAAACCTTATCTATATATAAACACAAGTTAAAAAAATACATGCAAAATATTTAATAAATGGATTTTCATTAAAAGAACAAACATTCTTTATTTTACTTTCTAGTACTAACAATAATTTTACTTATATCCGTCACCGAGATTAAACCCGGGCCTTTCAAAACTGATAATATTTATGATTACTCAGAATTCTCAAGCATAATGCTTTCAATTAATTTTTTTATATTCACATAAATTTTCAGAATCTCAATAAAAAATTCAGAATTTAGACAATTCATTTCTGAACTGGATACAAACTTTATTCTTGGCATAACTGAAACTTGGTTTACAAATGATAATGACAATTCGTCCTGGTCAATCAATGATTCTAAAGTTAAGGCATTTAGAAAGGACGGAAATCCAACCTTTAATTTTAATAAAACAAAAGGAGAAGGTGTCATGTTTTTAATACCTAAAGTACTGAAACCTAAACTTAGGACAGATGTTGCAAAAGATTCAAGTCTTTGGGTCGAAATTCGAAATCCAGACAAAAATTTTAATAGACAATTATTAAATATCTCTTATTGTCCAGATAAAAAATATATAAATAATTTTTTCTTACAAATGGAAAATGAATTTTCTACTGCTCTGAATTATAACACGAATATAATGGTAATGGGAGACTGGAATGTAAATCTAAACGATAACGAAAAAAGTAAGCTTGGCAATTTTCTCAATACTTTCAATATTCAACTAATAAATAAAACAATTCCTTCTAGAATTTCTGCCAATAGTAAAACGCTTATTGACTATTTCATGATATCAGAAAATGCTTCGTCTTATAATTATTTTTGTTTTGAATTTCCATAATCAGATCACTGCCTTATAGCTACTTATTCGAATATTCTAAAAGTTTGTAAACCCACTAAATCTTGGATAAAAATACGAGAAAAATCAACAGAAAATGTCGAAAAACTTCGACAGTACTTAAAAATCGAAAACTGGAATTCGATATATTCATCATTAACACCTAATGAAATGCTATCACATTTTACAAAAACTTTACTTTTCTATTTGGATATATGCTGCCCAGAAAAATATATTCTTTCATCCGAATATTCCAAAAAAACTGAAAATAATGTTTCAAAGCAATGGATTGATTTTAAATGCATCGATATGATCGACATAAAAAAACAGAAATGGAAAAAATACTTAAATTGCCAATGATTGGAAAATCATAATGCTCATAATTCTGCACGAAATTTATGTAATATTGCTATAAGGAAAGCAAGTAACAATTATTCCCGTTTTCAGCATCAAAGTCATTCTTCCCAAAAAAATAAGTGGGAATTTGTTAACACTTTTCTAAATAGAAAAAACATGAGAACCGAAAAAATAGAAAGAATATACTATAAATCAGAAGGAAATCTGAAATGATTTCAATGAAGTTTTTCTAAATTTAGGAAACTGCAATGGTATGAATGTACCTTTTGCTTTAATAAACCCAAAAAACTCCAACCTCTTTCTTTTTTCGTTTTGCAACAAAATATGAAATCATAAAGTCGATACAATGTTTAAAAAATAAATCCAGTGGACCCTCTTTAATACCAACGTGGTTCCTAAAACTCTCCGGTGACTTAATAGCTGAACCAATATGCTGCATTTTAAGTAGGCCTACATGTATAAGACACTCTTTTTTTCCAGATGAATAAAAATTGGCAAATATAACACCATTATTTAAAAGAAATGATCTCGAAGATTGCGTAAATTATAGACCCATTTCAATTACCTCTCCAATCAGCAAAATATTTGAACGAATTCTTTTTAATCAAATTAACGAGCATCTTTGTAAACATGATTACTCCAAAACACAACATGGTTTTCGTAAAGGTATTTCTACGAGCGACGCTTTAGTACAAGCTAAAGAAAAATGGCGAAAAGCAATAAATGATAATAAATACTCAGCAACTACTTGCTTAGACCTCTCGCAAGCGTTCGATTCCATAGATCACAGTATCTTACTATAAAAATTTCAGTTTCTAGGTTTTTCTAACGACAGCATAGAGTTAAAATTGATGAATCTTTTTCAGATCGGGTATGTGCTAAAAATAGGGTTTGCAGGGCAAAATTTTAGGTCCCTTATTATTTAATATTTACATAAATTATTTGGCCGAGCAAGTAACATTATTTAATTCTAATAAATTTCCCGAAAAAGAAGTTCAAACTCTCGAAACAAACTTTTCTTCTCTTGCAAAATATTTAGCTTCTATAACACTAAGAGTAAATCCACTAAAAACTTAATTCTGTATTGTTAAATCAAAAACTAAATCTACTGATACTTCAAAATGCAAACTTTTTTACAACGACATTCAAATAAATCAGGTTGAGTCTTTTGAATGCCTCGGATTTATTTTTGACATAAATCTAAATTTTGAAGAGCAACTAAATCATGTTATTAGAAAAATGGCAATATCGATTAAAGCAATTAACTTAATTTCTCAAAAGCTTCCAACTAAAGCGAAAATCCAATTAATACTTGCACTAACATTAAGAAATTTCAACTATGCCAACATACTCTACACAGATATAAATATAAAATTTTTCCGGAAATTCCAATTGCAACTAAATCGGGCTATCAAAGTAACAGAAAATTATCATAGCTTTAATAAGAATAATGAATAAAGAAACATTTCAAAATTATTTCAACATCCGCAATGTTACATCTATATAAATGTCTTAACGACGTTCTTCAAAATATTTAATAATAATTCCCATACAATAAAAATGACTTTCTTGCTGCAAAATTAGTCAATAAACAAAATAAGAGATCACACATATTTGAACCTATTAGGTATAAGAAGCGAATAATGAAAAATTCATTTCTAAACACAGCTAAAATTATGTGGAATGAATTATCAAAATATATTAAACAAGTATGTAGATTAAAAAACTTTAAAATGGATATTAAGAAATATTTTTGCACTTATAATATAAAAAAACTGAAATGGCGAGGTTATAAATTGTATAATCCTGATTACTCTATTAATAGAAACTAGTAATCGTCATAGGCCAAGTTAACCACTATTTTTATTTGTAATATTCGTTGTTTTCTTTTTTTGTTTAGTTTTGTATTACTTTCTTGACGCTTTCAGAATTTGTTATCAGTATTTCTATTTATTGTTAAAACAATTTCTTCTTCTTCAGAAAATTGTAAATCACAAATTGTTAAATTTTCTGATACAGATCTGGTGTTATAAGAATAATCACAGGGATTTAATTTCTTAAAGCTTTGAGCTAGAGATGAGTGCGCATCATTGGTCAATATAGTCTACATCATTGTACAAAAAATAACCTTGGAAGAATTTACAAGCATTTTTGAGCGAAATTATAATGTACACTTTCTCTCATACATTTACATACAAACATTTAGAAACACTTTTCGCCTATGAATATCTTTAGATATTAATTGTGTCCATGACTAAACACTTATTCATTTACATCTTGAAATAAAAGACAGCAGTCTGAACAACTTCATTGGCATTCATGGTGAAAAATAAGACATGACGAAATGTTCACCGCAGACGAAACGAACAAATTTGTCACATATTTTGAATATTTTGACATCTGTTTGATGGACACAGAGGATGATGTTGTCGGGAGATCTTGTTGTTCAGGCTTGGCCATAACAGGTCGCGATTCCGCAATATGACCTGATTAGGTGCTCGATCTAGTGCAAATGTTCATAAAACTACCGGAGATTTTAAATTGTTTGAAAGTCGACGTTTGTTTTCGTCAATTAGCAGCCCTCACTGAACCAATTATATGGTGGCAAACAAAACTGAGCCCCGAGCTAAGAATATTTTGGGAAACTTTTCTAGGTTTACTACCTACGTGAAATACAAAAGAGTAATCTGTTGCCAAAATGCATAAAACCAAGGATGGCCCAGATCTCAGTAAAATTATTCGTGGTGCAATTAGTTTTGAAATGAGGAAACAGATATAGTCAATTGACACAGATACTCTATATGGATGGGCAATTAAGCAATATCTCCCTTACAATGATTTAAAATTTTTGGAAATAATTATTTTAAGATATAGAGACATCAGATGATAGTCCATTTGGATAATTGAGTATGAACTGAAGTATGATAATAAATAAAAATTCAAAAAAATTTTCCGTTCTGCTCAGTTAAAAGATCTATTCATCCTTCAGATCATCCAAGTTAGTTTGTGAACAATGCAATAAAACATCCTATTATTGCCATTATAGTGGAATGTTGGCACATTTATTTAGAATCTAAAACTGACAAAAATCATACTGCTTATAAGAAAGCTCGTAATCTATGTAACATCGAGCTAAGAAATGCATGCAGACGTTCTGCAAGAATAGAATACAAAAATCTAAGTTTTCAAAGAAAGAAATGGGAATTTATAAATAAACTTCTAAATAAAAAACTACCGACAGCGATAAAATCAAAATAATAAAGTTTAATGAGAACACTTTTACAAGTCATAAAAAAATTTACAATATTTTTACGAAGATTTGCAGTCTTGGAAACCATGAAGGAAAATATTTACCCTATAAATCTAAGCTTCCAAAGGTACGAAATTCAAATGATTTCTCGCTTAGATATGTTACAAGTTGTGAAATTATAAGATCTATTAACAGTCTAAAAAATAAATCAATCGAATCCTCGTGCATACCAACTTGGTTTCTAAAAGATACCTGTGCATTTGTTTGGGAGCCTATTTGTTACATTATAAATGCTTTCTTGAAACAATCTATTTTTTCTGAAAACTTAAAAATGGTCAATATAACTCCTGCTTATAAAAAAGGCGATCGTGAAAACTGTATAAATAATAGACCAATTTATGTAACATCATCAATTAGTAAGATTTTTGAACGTTTATTAGCGAACCAAATCTTTACTATAACACTGAACATGCATTTCTAATAACGATGATTTGTTATGTGCTACTGAATAATGGAGAAAAAGTATAGATAATAATAATAACCAATATACAGCAATTGCATGTCTAGAGATCTTTTGAAACCGTTTGATTCTATCGACCTTGATATTTTACTGACAAAAATTTTATCTAGTTATTTAAGTAATCGAAAACAACGGTTGAACTTAATGAAACTTATTCAAATTGGATTGAAATCAAAAGAGGTGTTCAGCAGGGACCATTTTTAGAACACTTGTTTTTTATCATAAATCTTAATGCTAAAGTAATTACATTAATTGCCGTGATATTCAATATGATAATAACACTATGTTATCCTATCAACCAAATCGATTGAAAATGGAATGAAAATAATTGAAGATAATCGTACTCAAATATCTCTCTATTTTGTTTCACTAAAATTTAGTGTTAATCCTACCAAAACTTAATTTTGTCTAATAAAATCAAAAGCTAATTTAAAAAAAATTGTTCTAAGCATAAGCTAAATTTTAATAACACCTAAATAGATTAAGTGGACAACTTTAAGTACTTAGGAATTACAAGTGATTCAATACTAACTTTTTAAGAGCGATTAAATATCATCATTAAATGAATGGCTATTTCAATTAATGCACTCAGCAACATATCTCAGCAGCTACATAGAAAAGCTTAAATTCATTTGATACATGCTATAGTCTTAAGTTATTTTTATTATAGTACTTTTACGAATGTGAATGAAGGCTTCCTAAAG
This sequence comes from Hofstenia miamia, assembly GCA_900660155.1. Lineage (NCBI taxonomy): Eukaryota > Metazoa > Xenacoelomorpha > Acoela > Hofsteniidae > Hofstenia > Hofstenia miamia. Next base: position 1,174,995 of record CABFPE010000128.1, on the reverse strand, counting down.
AAAATTACTACACAGTTGAATGATCAATGAAGCCTACAACAAACAACTATTCTGTTATAAATAATACTGAATACAAAACATTGAGTCAAAACTTAAATCCTAAATACCTAATTAAAATAAGTGAATTTAAATAATTGAATTTAAATGAAGGGGCTTAAAATTTTATAATCTAGATTATTCAACTAACAGAAATTAAAACGTCATAGCCCAAAAGCGCAATATTTTATTTTGTAGTTTTTGGTACAGTTTTAGAGTTGCTATCAGTATATGATATAATGTTAACGTAACTTGTGAACAAAGACTTTTTCTTCTAGGTTATTAAAGTGATGTACGGCTGGGGGAAAAAACCTGTAAAGTGCATATAGAAAATTTCATTTAGACAGAAGTATTAAAAGAATGTTTTGATCATAACACCAATATAAGGTGAAAAGCAAAAAATAGCTTTGAAAGAGATGCTTGCAGATTTTTGAATAATTAATTTTTTGGCAAAACAAGGATTAATGTGTTTGAAAAACGAGCATGCAAAAAATTATATAAAGTAATTGGAATTTAACACATTTAAGACTCATTCTGATTTGATAATTTTATTGATACATACAATATACAAATCGAGTTAAAGATTTGGGAATCAATTAAAAACTTTCGAATTTGTTAATGTATGAAAGATGTCTGTCAACCACTTTTGATAAGAGGAATGTAACACTGTCTTATTTTAGATTTCAAATCAAAAGATATAATTATTTGAAAACTCTTAATGATGATTCATAGTTATTCAATTAGTCATTTTGATAATGTTGATGAAATATTTAATGAAAAACTTAAGAAACTAAAAACTTGGATATTTCAAAATTGAGACAACTGAAAACATACATTTATTATGTAAAATCATGGATAAATTTCAGATTTAAAATCCATTTTTCTTTTCAATAGAATGTCTACAATTTCATTTTTTTTTAGGCTTTCCGAAAATCAGGATTACGATCACACAATGCTTGCGTGCTTAATCTGTTACAATGAAAACCAAATCTTCTTTTAGGTAGCATTTTAATCGCGTTGTTTACCTTGCAGATTTTGTTCACCGATTTTCCATCAACTTATTTGACTCCACAGCATTAGTTTCTTCAACAAAACATTAGACTAAAAGATATATTGCGCTCAACTAGAGCATCGCCACTTTACAAAAATTCCTATAAATATGGAGTAATTTTTTAAAAAGATATATAATTAAAGGTAATTTATGCTGATATATGTAATCATCTTTGCTGTAAAGACTTGACTTTATGTATATATAATTTTGAAATTTTCGGGGATAATACATTTTAGGATTTTAATGTCATAATTTAATCCACATTTTCTTAGGTGTCCTGATATTGGTGACTTAGTTTCGATGCTCAAGTTGAGCGAAAGATATCTTTGTCTAATGTTTTTATTAAAATTATTAAAATCCGTAATAACAATAATTTATTCAATGGAATTAGTTTCTGTTCAACCTAAGTCCTTTGACAACGATGTTAGTTTTTTTGTAGCTCAACTAATTCACATTGTTATAATTAATAATTTATTTTTGTAAATAAGTTTAATTTTTTCCATGTTTTATTAATGTTGTTCATATTGACAAAGTTTATTTATAAGATAAAAGATTTACTACTACTAATAAAAATTATAATTTACTATTATTGGCAAAAATGAATATTTTGGGATGATATATATAGAACCTACTTTTCAACTAATACATAGATTCAGAATATTACAGATATGACTAATCTGCAAATTTGAATTTTTAATAGACCACTTGATTTATTATTCGATTTTGTAACTTAAGATAGTTTCATCCAAAGCAACGGAATGATATAGTAAGTTCAGAAAATTCGAAAGCCTTTAGGTTGAAATTAATAACCCTATCTAAAATTCACCTTTTAAAAAGCAATTAACTAATTTTTCATACTGCCCAAATAAATTTTATACTAATGAATTTTTTGAACAATTTGAGAATCAAATTTCACTGGCTTACTCAGAAAATAAAGATTTAATATTAATGGGTGATTGCAACCTAAATTACTTAAGTAAAACGTGATAATAAAACGATTAATCTCTTTTTTAATACTTTTAATTTAAAAACGGCAAATGTCTTTATTCCTAGATAAGATAAGATAAGATAAGATAATCTATATTCATTTGAATTTTTTTACAATATTTTACTGATATTTCAAATGAATAGCGTCATTAACTACTATGTACAAAAAAATGAATAATAACTAAGGATAGCTTACTAATTTCGATTTATTGTATAATCGTTATTATAAAATTTAAATCCTATCCATGATCTACCTGATATAAACTTTTGTTTGAAAAATAATAATTTTAATTCTTTTTTGAATTTTTTAAGGTTGTCTATTATTTTCATTTCTTTTGGCAATATATTCCAGTTATAAATTGCAGTATTAATAAAGGATTGACTCATGATATTTTTATTAAATTTAACACGTGAGTAGTTTTTTGATCGTTTATTTTGCTTCAGACAATCTGTCGAAAATGAGAATGATATCTCGTTGTAGGGTGGTATTTACTTTATGAATTTGAAGAAATTAATAATAATATTGTAAATAATTAACTCTTGTGGAAAAAGAATAGATTTAGAAATATATTCTTTTGTTTTAGAAGAGTTTTTATTACAAACATTTAATGCCCATTTTAGTTGAACTCGAAGCTTTTTTATCATTAGGCTGTGTACATTAGTATATACGATATTAGCATAGTTTAAATTATTCATAACAAATGCTCAATTTTATACAATTCGATTCAATAACTTTTACAGCTTTATCTAAGGATTTATTTCCACAGTAAATAGATGTATCATCGGCGTATTGTATTATTTCGCAGTCAGTAATTTCCTTCATGTCATTCACATAAATAGTAAAAAGCAGGGGACCTAGTATGGTTCCTTGAGGTACACCATTATTGACAGATAACCAATTTGAAAAAAGTATCATTTAATTTAACTCGCTGAAGTCTATTACTTAAGTAATTAGATATAAGGTGAGCACTGTTAAGAGAAAAACCAATATTTTTTAATTTTCTTATTAATATATCCTGGTTAATAGATTCGAATGCTTTTGAGAGGTCAAGACAGGCAATAGCAACAAATTTATTAGAGTCTAATAGTGCTCTCCATTTTTCTGTCGTTTGTATAAGTGCGTCTGATGTTGAATAATTTTTTCTGAAACCAAATTGTGATTTGGACCATAGTTTATGATGATTTAAATGAAGTGTAATTTGTTCATGTAATAATCTTTCAAATATTTTACTGATTGGTGATGTAATAGATATAGGTCGATAGTTTTTGGGACATTTTGGGTCGTCTTTTTTGTAAATTGGAGTAATATGAGCCTGTTTCAAGAAATCGGGAAAAATATTCCATTTTAAGCATTCATTAAAGATATAATTTAAAGGTTCGGCAATATATATCGCATTGTTTTTTAGTAACCATATTAGAATTTTCGAGGGGCCACTGGACTTGTTTGATTGTAGTTTCTTGATTCTTTAATTACTTCAAAACTTGTTATAAAGCGAAAACCAAATTCAGGGGTGTGCCTATTAGGATTTATTTCCTGGAGTTTTGTTTGAGGACCGTCATAATTACCTAGGTTTGCAAATGTTTGATTTAAAATATTGGAAATTTCAAAATCAGAGACGTATTGATTTCCATCGGGGTCTACAATTTTTTCTATGGGAGAAGATTTTGATTTGGTACAATTCGAGATTTCGTTAATCAATCTCCATTTACTCTTTTGGTTTGGTAATTCTCTATATTCATGTTTAATATACTCATTGTAAGCTTTACGATTTTCTATATTAGAAATATTTCTAGTTCATGAGCGTAAAAATCTATTCCATTAATGAAAAAATAATGTTTTGATAACTTAGAAATCAGATTTTTTATCAAAACCTCATTGAAACCAAACGTTAATGTACGCTTAAATTAATTGCTATTCATATTAGCTATTGTAAGAAATTCTATTTCTTAGTCAAATATGCTGCTTTGATGTTTTGCAATTGGGTTAATTTTAGCATTTTGAATTCAAATTTCTCCTCAATTTTATATATATGCAATTTAATTTTCAGCCTATGCTCACTAAAACTATGTTAGTAAATATGCATGGTATGTAAAATATAATACAAAAATCGTATTCATCATGAAAAATTTAGTATATTCACAATTTTTTGTAATTTATTCAAAATTTTTTGAAATAGTCGTCAAATCGTGTACAAATCCCATTACAATGTTTAAGATTGCATCTCAATTAGCAATGTAATAAGATTTGTACAAAATTTGACGACCAATATTTCAAAAACTTCGGAATAAATTCTGAATATGCTACATGTAAGTTTTTAATGCTAAATACGATTTTTGTATCCCCTTTTAGATATCATGCATATTTACTAACATAGTTTGAGGGGGCTCTACTAAAATTAACCCAATTGCAAAAAATCAAAGTCATAGTGTTTATCACTGTAAAAAGAAGTTGTTCAGTTAGGCGTCCGAAAAGTTTTGATCGGACTAAGTCGTATAAAAAGTCATTATTAGGTCAACCAAAATGCTATATTTTGTCTGTGATTTCTTAATTATATCCATTCGAAGTTATTTTAATGTGCTAGAATAATAAATCACATATTGCTTTTAAGCAACAGTTGGTTGCAGTCTTATATTTGGAAATTAGCTTAGATAGTCATTACATTTCATTTCTAGGAATGTGTCGAATCTAAGATCAGATATTTGGATAAAATTATTTATTTAATGCATGTGAGAGTTTTCGCAAAGTGTATATGAACAGTTGCAGAAATGTATGTTGTTAAAAAAACTGCTTCATACTTTGGATAAACTTCTGTCTAAAGCTTATTTTTCTGAGAATACAATAATTTTTTACCTTTATCCCACTAGTTGCACACTAAACAAGAAATTGTATGCATTTGCTACATAAATGCACTTTTTTCAATCACCGGGTTATATTATAGAACTTTATTGGCCGCATTTTGGCTGTCTTAGTCATTATATAGCACATATACATGTGCAAATTGAAAGAGAAGACATTTTAAAAAATTATTTATTTTAAAAAACAAAAATGAATCTAGTGCTTGATTGATTGCAGTGAGGGTAGACGCACATTGGAATGTGAAAAACTAAATCACTGAAAATTTAACAATATAAGCATGGTTGGTTCCAGCTCTAAAACTATCAAAAAGCACCACAGGGGAGTGCAAAATATAAAATTAAAAATAATTTAAGTAATTCACAGGAGAGAGAGATATTGCCTTCACAAATATTCCATTAACAGCAGCTCCCCAATACCACACTCCATAATATAACATTCAAATAGAAAGTCATTCGAAATTTCCACAAATTTTTAACAATCATAAAACCTACAAACTATACAAAATTGTAAAATCGCGTTATGGTGGGCGAAACCGCTCTAAAACTACAAATCAAACAAAAGACGTAGAGAAGGAGAAGAAGATTCTACTGCATCGATTACAGAAGAAACGAATATTCACAAATTCCCACCACACAAATAAAACGTGCATCAATAAAAATAATTACTTTAAAGTTAAATTTGCACTACAACGAAAAGAATCGTGATATCCCTGAAAAATGAAGTTGTAGTGAATTTTTTTGCACTGCAAAGTGACTGCATAAACACCCGAGGTGCTCAGTAGAGAAGCAAACAACGAAAAAGCAATCAACAAAAAGCAGCTGCAAAAACAAGTGTAAAAATAACACTAAAATTGTGAGAGTCGTTTCATTACTAAGGAATGATCAGAGAGAAAGTCGTTATTACAAAATGGCCTAATGAGTATTAGTGGAAGTAGGCGGAGGGTATTCTTCAATGGAAGAGTGCGGAGGTGGCCCACCGCCCCCGTTGGCAACTGACTGTAACTGCTGAGGTGGGGCGACTTGTGAGGCAGCGTTGACATATGCAAGGTGTGCAGCAGCAGCTGTCTGATCAAGATTAGCAGCCGCGGCGGGATTTATTAACTGAGAATAAGCAAGATGAGTTTGAGTTGCAGCGGTAGCCTGTGGACTACCAAAAAAATGACTTCCGTTCGCTTGCTGATTCTAAAATATGAATAAATTTTTAATCCAATTAAATTCGAATTACTACCTGAGCAGACTGACCAGGCGAACTATTAAATGACATTTGATTAAGATGATGAGAAAGCTGTGTGATTGGATAGCCAGCTGGTGAACTAGCTTCTTGTGGCAAAATATAATGACCACCATTTAATGAGGCAGGAGATTGGCCAATATGCCCATTCGCATTTATTAAATGTGGAAGGTAAGGTGATGTAGTTAGTCCATGCGAAACGGAAGGATAACCTAAGAAAATTAAGAATAATAGTGTCAAACTATGGTGAATGTAGAACATTTGAATGGGAACATTTTGAACTAACTCAATCTTTACCAATATCTGCATTATATCGTGAAAGAATAAAAACATTCAAAACAGCAATTTTTTATTAATTATTGATATATGATAATTCCAACATCTACATGACATCGAAATACTATCGTCTACATTTTGAAATTATGATACATAAATTAAACAATTTTGAAAAAATATGAAAAACATTACATTATGCTATGAAGTCAATAGTTATATAAAATTGTAAAGTTTAACTTTACCAAATTATGAAATTGCAACATCTGCCTGAAATTTGAAGCTGAATTGAACATTAAAGTGGAAAACGCCAAACTGGATAAATAAATTTTATACAAAAAATGTTCTTTAATATTTTAAGAAAAAAATGTTATATTATTGTAATAAACTTGATTGATCAACTGCCTGAGAAACCCTTTTTAAACTATAAAAATATAAAATAGGGAAATCATCTGAAGAAAAATATGAGTGCTGAACAGTTGAACTCTTAGTACTGTGATTTTGAAATAATTCTAAAAAATGTCCTCTCCGTAAATTTAGAAAAAAGGTGTTGTGTTGCTTAATAGTAATCGTATTTCCTACGAGGAAGAAAATCACCCTTTTATATATTTCTGGAATAGCTTAAAATAGAAGTTTTAATTTTTACTGAGTACATAATTCAAAGGAATCGAACCTGCAGTAGGAAGCATATTTGCTTGAGGAAAATATGAAAACTGGGGATGATGAGGACCTAAAGGGCGATTAGACGCAAGCTGATGAAAATAGAGTCCATTAGGGTGACCGGCTAATAACGCAGAATGATCAAACGCTCCAACGAGGGAATTGCTGTTCTCATGCCATCGTGAGTCATCTTTACGTTTTTTACCTGTATCTGCAAATTTACAAATTAATAGTTCTTGCGAAGACGCCCCAGGAAGGGCTTTGCCATTCAACTCTGCAATGATTCGTTCGCAAGTATCGCGAGAGTCCATTCTTGCAAAACCAACTCCTTTACTGGCTGACGATGCATCACGTAGAATTCTGGTAGACACAACCTTAAAATATCAAATTTATTGCTTTAGTTTCCAAAATAAATTTTGAAAATTTGGAGTTTAACAGTACATCCTATACCACAAAACCAATTAACATTCATTAAATGACCTCATCGTCACTATATTCCATTCTATTTCAATATCAGATTGAATTTTGGCAAACATTGGGTTTTAGATTATATGGATTAGTAATCAAATTCTACCAAAGAAGCGAGTCATAAACTTGTCAGGTCATATGGCATAATGACACATTTAAATAAAATATAAATTAAAACTACAACGATAAAATAAAACATGTTTTTTCTGCATATGTACATGTATAAAATGCTAGGCTACATCGACAGCTCCACAAGTAGTCGATTAACACATTTAAAAAATTGCAAATTATGTTCCAACATCAATAAATTGAATTCGAGTCATTTATAAAAATACTGAGGAGATCTATGAAATCAAAATCAAAGATACCTGTCCGTATTGCTTCAATGTACGTTCCAATCTTTTTTCATCATACGATGATGGAATGTTAGATAAATATAAATTTGTAGGGTCTTGCTCCTGCTGACGTGCCATTTGAGCTAAAACTCCCTGCATTTGTAATTGTCGCACAGCATACATTGCTTCAGGCTCTGTTGCGAAGTCTACGAATCCGTAACCCTAAATTTTTAACTAAACAATGTGAAATTGTTTAAGAGCCTCTTCATGCCTGTAGAAAATCAAATTTTGGCAAGCGAGTTTTAATGTTTATTAATAAGGAAGATAATTCGCATTCAATATATTGTGTGATAAATTGACTCAAACTATTTCAAATAGTCAGAGCTAAAAACATACATTAACTTAACTTGTGAGAAAAGTGATGCACAAAATGGTAGATCAAACTTAAAGAATCACAAACTTACTTTACAACGATTAGTAGTTTTATCAAGAATGGCCTTGGTGGATACGATGGTTCCAAACTTGCTGCACATTTCAACTAAATCTTCATCGCAGGTAGTTTCTTTGAGTCCGCGGATATATAAGTTAGTTTTGCTGAGCCGTTCTCCGGACCCATTGTCGAGCTGAGTATTGATAAGGCCGGGACTAGGTGAGGAAGATCGTGGCGCTTCATCCTCTTCAGTAGAACTTGGCACTGGATAACCATTCTTTACTGGAGATGAGTTGAGTGTCTCGTTGGAAGGTGGGGGTGTGGGATAGCCGTTGTGTGACATGTAAGCATTTACCATTGCACTCAAATCCAGCACGGAGCTCTAAAATTAGATAAATAATTTACAGGATGTATAACATCCGGTGCGTAAACACAAATGCATAATTTATCTGTGTACAGATACAATCTCGTGCACACATTATTTGATAGAAATGATAATAAACCAAACAAAAAATAATTAAATGTACAAACTAGCATTCAGAGGAAATGCAAAGCAAACACGTTGGGAATCGAATCAGAATTATAAAATAAAAACCATTTCGCATTTGCATTTAAATATATTATAATGTTTCAAGTAAACATTTATAGACGGGATATCCGTATAAAATCCAACTAATTTAACACTATTGTACATGAAGGTGAAAACAAACGAGAGCAATGTAAAGCAAATCAGTGATTAGATGGATTAGCGAATGGCTTTAATGATTCAACATATGACGGTAAACCACAACGGAATCCCGCATATTAAAAATCTAGGACTATTTAGAAAATCACTGATTGCCAGAAATGGTCCTAATCTCTCAATAATAAAGCCAATCGAGGTAACATATAATTCAATAAGAGTAAATTACGAACCGCTTAAGTAGAAAACTAGTGTTTCGGAGAAAGTATGAAAGGGCAATGAGCTCATTAAAAATGAATGATCAAGAAAATTGGCAAACACAAAGAAAGACAAGTCAATTCGTGTATAATGATTACAAACTTTGCACTATTGAATACATGTTAATTAAAGGCGTTATCTTCACTGTAAAAAGAATTAAACACCAAGATTTTTAGAAAGTCTAATTCAAACTTATTAGTGTGAAGCAATCTTTCAAAACTAAAAACAAACATACAATAACATATTTTTGAAAGGACAAGTCCTAACGAAATAAAAACGGATAATTGCAAAATGTTGACGTTTAAAAATTCAAAGAAATCTCATAGATCTGCTTCTAGAAAAGAGAAATGGCCACAACTGTTGATGATGCGCTCGGACATAATATTGGAAATTTGTACAAAGGTATATGGCTGACGCTGAAGCCCTTGAAAAGATTTTCCCCTGAAAATTAAAAATGTTCTAAATAATGATCATTCCTAACGTTCAGGTAATTAAGAGGCATAGCATAATTAGTTTGTGAGCTATAAGCGTTTAAAATTTCTTAAAGAAGTCCATAAAAATCATTGGTTAATTAGTCGGTCTATTAACAAAATTTCTGTCAAATTGAAAAGTCAAGATCTGGGCCATATAATGTATTTAGAATTGTTGATGAAACCTCTAATGAAAAGAGGTTATATTTTGAATATGACATTTGAATAAGAATTATTTTCATCAGCAAGAACTTTAACAATATAACGAAATAAATAGATAACGCATTTTTTATAAATGTCTAAGGATAAAATGACTCATAAAAAATAAAATGTATATTATTAGCGAATTCGTACTTCAAATCGAAGCACGTTTTTTCAGTTAAAGTATCTGCTGAAACCAGTAGCTGCGCAAGCGGGGCAGTTCCCCCCCCCCATAACGAAAATCCTTTTCGACGCCACAGATTGAAACGCTGAATTAATCCTGATAAAAATCTAAGTTTTCTGTCGGAAAAGCAATTTATGAAATAAAATAATTTTATAATTAATAAACAAATTCTGTCACAGCAATCTTTCTAAGTATATATTCAAATAGCTTGTTAAACAAAATCTTTTTTAATTGTTCCTCAGTTTTTAACAATCTATTTTAAGTGGTTAATAAAATCAAATGTGATTAAATCCAGAAATTTTTAACTCGACAAAATCAATTCGATTTACACGATAATGAATGCTTAGCATTAAATAAATTCGAAATTTTGGCGGCTTACGTATTTATAGATCAATTGGTTTAGAGTGTTGAATGGTCATTGATATTAGTGAATACCAGTCTTCAATGAAATGCGCTAGTCGACATAGCATAAACTTTAAAAATAAAGCATTTTAATCCATGTCAATATTTCAAAAGCCGCACACAATACATTAATACAACGACAGTCTGATCCAGTGGCGGCTTTGGATTTTTAAAAAGGGGAGGAGGGACTGATACCAATTTTTACAGAAAAAAATTGTAAAGAAAAAGTTTTTTGAACAAAAGTAAATTTACACAAAATGCAATCGTCTGTTTTTAGCAGCAAATCGATTGATGACATCTTGAATTAAGGTGAAATATTTTCAATTTTCAATGAAGTGTTGGCAGCTGGGACTCAATCATGACCTAATTTAAAGTTAGAAGAAAAATAAACTCAAGATTTCTGATAACTACGCAGAGTATATGTATAAAATATGTTTCGTTTCAAAGTTGGTAGACAACTTTAAAAAGCACGCATTTACATCTGGTTTGGAAGTAGTGTGTTTAAAATATTTGAAAAATGAAATTAAGTGATTATAATATAGTTGAGGCTTTGTGTGTGTGAGACTCGGCATCAATTTATATACATTGAATAAAATCCCCACAATATCTAACGTAAAACTGATGCAAAAAATATTCGTCAATCCCTTAGTCAATAATCATTAGTCAGCCGAGTAAGGAGCCAGAATAGTTAAGTGTTTGTAAAATTACACTTCAATATCTCTTCAGATTTGTTTGTATTATGGCAACTAATGTCTAGGACCCGATTTTTGACATCTTCCGTATATAGGATTCGAAATCGTATTCACTTGAAAAAACAGAACTCATAGGGCATCATAGTATGTCACTATAAATAAAATAAAATAAAAGTGCAACTACATGATTCCCAGATACAGATATATAAAGTTAGCTGTATATACAACATGTTGAAATAATGTACCGGCGCATTAAGTATATTAATTTTAAGCATTACACGTGAAAGAATTTTCATAGAGATGGCAAACAATTCTATCACAAAAGCCAACAATATTTAAGATTAGAAAGATCAATATGATGAACCTTATCAGCCAAAAACGTAATCAAATGGCGTAAGCGAAGCTTTTTATAAATTATATCTTGTCGACAAATAAATCAAAACAAACAAGGAATTCAGTATAAAGACATTTCAATTGAACCAACAAAGTCACAACAGATAGAGTTTAGTGATCTAAATTAGGAAATCAAACTTGTCTAACATATGCTTGCATGTCGGCAACTTTGTTAATTATCAGTAATACAAATATATCGATTTTCAAAATGGGTTCTTAACTATCACACTTATACAACGTTAACATCAAATAAATTTAGAATTGAGCTTTTAAACAAAAAATAGTAAGAGTGAAGTTAACAGACGCACATTTCAGTGGAAGGAATGAACAAGTAGTCAATATATGCATGCCATATAATTAAGTAATCCTTTACAAGACTTGGTCTAGGACAAAATTGAAATGTAACACCTGGCAAAAATATACCAATAAAAGAGAAAGCGTAGAAAAGAGCATACGCTATATTGCTACAATTAGCTATCTATAAATAGACTAGACAAACGAAGTAATTTAAATAAAAGAGAAATAGTATTGAAAATGTCATTGAACATTAAAATAACTTAAGTGTATTTACAGCAAATTTGGAAAACTATCAACAACATCAAACCACAAATCAGAACATCAAAAATATTCAAGACAATAAATTATTGAAAAACAATTAAATATTGGTTCTATACATATCAAAATGGAAGTATTTCCCCCACATGTCATAATGCCAATGGATTTAGTAGGCAACAAAAGTTGATGACTGGTCTTGCCTCTTTACAACAATAAAATAAATTTCGAATAAAAGTACTGATTCATCATATCAGGCATTAACCATATTCTATATATACTTCCACAAGAACCAACCATAAATATCTGCATTAAAAAACTTTATATTAAGCCTACCCTTTATATCACACATGTTTACATGGGTTGAAAAATACATCAGAAAGTATTATTCCTTATAATTTCAATAGATGTACTTAAAATTAATTATTTCTCATATAATGTTGAATAAATAGAATGAAATGCTCCTACGCATTATTATAGCACAATATGTGCTAACATCTGGAATCAATGCGACATTCGATAACACATGCAGACAATTGAAAGAAAAATGCGTGTGCAAACAATTGGTAAGTACGTACACCGAAAACAAAGATTTTAACAGTGTAAACGGATGTGGTAGCTTAAATATTTGAAATTTACAGATTGATATGATGCCAAAAAATATTTGCAATTAATCGGTTTTTTTCAAACGGCCTTTTCTTCAGAAAACAGGCAGCGTTTCATGTAGATATTTTGTCTAAAATGGGGTAACATGTTGATATCAAATTGACAATCAAATAATCAAAGTAAATCTTCAAAAACGAATATCTTTCGTGAAGACATTACTTTCATTGAATTTGAACTTTACTAGGCAAAGGTTTTAGGTGATTAGAAAATGTGTGTGCCACATGGGCATACACAATAGTAACTGGCAAGTAATCATAAGCGAACAAATAGTCACAATTACGAGTTAGAACCTTTAAAAGAGTTTATAATTTTAGGTACCATAGAGTTGAAAATTGAATTCATCAGAAAAGTGCCAATAAACAAACATGGGAGAATAGGTGATGAGAACAGACTTGTCAAAGAGTCGTAATTTCTAAGCTTCGGCTCGGCTCGCCGCAGAAAATAGTTCAATGAGGCTCGTTTCAGCTCGGTATTTCTTTTAAAAATATTGTGCTCTCAGAATTTTTTCAATTGCTCTTCCTATTATTTAATAAACATTTCTAAAATAAGATTAAAAGTAAGGAATATTGACCGAAAAAATAAGAAAAATCTGCATAATCAAATTATCAAGCAGCACTATAAATTTGGTTTGCTTAAAAACGGCTCGTTTTGTGCTCGTTGTATATCCAATAATCTGATCAAGCTCGGCTCGGCCCGTTAGACTCGGCTCGTTGACAAGTCTGTAGACAATATCAAGCAAAAATTTAGCCCTGATGCGCCATGCTGTGTGCAAACCTAACCACATCGAAGATTATCTAGAAGAAATCTTATACAAAGAAACGGACATGGATGTCTAAAAAATAATTTAAATTAATTTTCAAATTTCGAATCATAAAAATCAATTACGTTTAATTGGTACTTTAAGAAAATCAATAAATTTCAATTGCTATCAAGTAAAATCAATTAATTGCAATTAATTTGAATTAATTGACACATTTCTAGGTTGTTGGGGGCATGAAGGCCCATAGCTTGCATTTGAAATTTAGGGGCCATGGCCCCATAAAGTTCTATAAATTAATCATAGTTTTACTCATATGAAATAGTTTCTCTCTTTTTCATTGAATTTTTAAATAGAATGGCATTAGTATTTTATATATTTCAACTAAAACATATTCATTAGTTACAGAATATTAGAGTTATTGCAATGGAGTTTTGTATCCAGGTGCCAAGACGAAGGGGGGCCAAGTAGCAAAGCAATTGCTTTCAAAGTAAATTTACGCTGTAACAGGATCTTAACTGGGGGCATGCAGTGCATAGGTTGCACAATGAGAACTTGTGAAAAAAGGTTCCAACACATTTGATGCTGTTCGAATATTTCTACAATTACTTTCAAATTATCTACAATGAGAAATACATTTATTATTAATATTTTGCTATCTTACAGTCGTATATCTACTTTATGCGTAAATTTGGTGGATATCAAATTATATTGCATGAATGTAATTTTTATAATATGGTGATTTTAATGGTTTAATAAAATGTTACCTGCCGGACTGATAAGGGTTAAAGGTCAGGTTTGGGAATAGCTGTTGGCAATGGGTTTTCTTGTACAATACAATTAGCCTAGTTTTAATAGAAGATTTTAAAATTGTACCAGAAAAGCTAATAGAGCTGTTCAATAAAATTGATTGGTAATTGATCTAGCATTTAGTATTTGATAATTGCCAAACTTGATTCAATTATCAATTAGGAGTTATTGTCAAAATTGCTAGCAATATTCAGAATTCAAACGTGTAAGGTTTGCTTTGTTTGAGCCAATTACAATTGAGGAACACACTTCACGAATATGTACTTGGAGTAAGCCCTAAACCTAATCCTAAATATATTAGCCAATAGGCGTTAGTTCTATTGTATTTCCTCTTGGGGCCAAAATGTTTTTTTATTTTCAACGAACTCGAACTTTTGAGCTTGCTTGTCTTGATTTTGAGTATGTTCGACCGAATAAAAGCTTTCAATGAGGCTCGTTTTAGTTTGATAATTTTCTTAAAAATTTTGCGGTCTTGTGGTATTTTTTACTTAGTTCTTTAGGTCGTTTATAGCTCAAGTAAAAAAGTGGCCACTTTTCAAAATTTGACTATCATTACTTTTCACACTATATTTGCACTGGTATAACTAATAGCTCAAAATATTGCCAAATAGTCGAAGAATTTGTACCATGCGCAACCTGCTTATATCCCGATTCATGGATCTTAGAACAAGATGGAGAAACCCCTCATACTTCAAAATCTACAAACGAATTTTGTACCAATTATAATATCCAAGTTATGCAATGACCACCGAATTCGCTAGATCTAGTACCCATAGAGAGAACGCGTGGGAGATTCTAAAGGATTTTATCGAGAAAAAAAATCCCACAAATCCGAAACAATTAAAGAGCTACATCCTTGAATCGCAACACTAAATAACTCAAGAAACTATAGTCCGTTTAATGGATTCAGTTTCAAGAAGTTTATCTGCGTGTCACGCTTTGCATGACAAACATGTCAAATAACTTTGTGTCCAAGTTACAAGCTGAGACAATTATATTTTCAAATATATTTTATAACCATCTATTTGTCTTTCGTTTTTTATCAAAAATGTGTTTATAATATGGCCAGTTTTTTTTACTTGAGCTATAAAAAAGATTAAAAAGACTAAGAAACACAAAAACGTATATTGAATAAAGCAATAAGAAAAGAACAATGTTTAAATAAAGCTCGTTGTATATTCTATGCACTGCTCAAGCTCGGCTATGTTCGGCTCGTTGACAAGTTTGCCTTAAATATCATAGCGTAAGGATTACACTTGATCCTACGTTTTGGCTGAAGGGCAACCCTTGTTATTTAAACACTAATATAATCATTTTTGCATAAACTGGAAGTCATTACCTTGATTTGAGTTATAAAAATGCGGGTTAACCTTCGATGACCTTGCAGTACGTATTAACACTAGAATAACAAATTTTCAAAACTGGCATGCAAAAAGTTTGGGGATGAATCTACCAAAATACAACACTACAGACATCTAGACTTGATGCTAAATTTGATGGGCAACTATTTGTTTTTTGTAGTATATCGAAAACAAATGCTAAGGTGTAAATAATTTTAAAAACGTACGAAGGATAAGAACATTGATAATGTTGTAGTTATATTGTTAAACTGAAGTAAATTTATTCAATAATCATTTTCTGTCGAAAATAAGAGTTTCCAAAATATAGCGAAAAAAGGCTAGCCTTGTTATTTGTTTAGCAAATCTTACACTTTCGCTGGTTTCTTAAGCCAAGATTTCCTATAGACGTTGTTTATAAAAATTGGGCATAGTTAATCTTTCTCATAATAAAAAATTCACCGGATTTTATGGTTCCGCATATGTATTTTGTAATAAGGACTTCGTGTATGCTATTTCGTATATCATATATTTCTCGTGTATTAGACTATGCACATACATTTTTCACTATCATGGATCCACGCAAAATTATATATTTTTGTTCAACTTCAAGCGTTAATAGGTCTGTTACATAACTACATTGCAATGAAAGTAAATTACATCAAAATTATAATTGAATTGAACTACAAATAAAATTTTACATTTTATATTTCAATAAACGAGTTTCCACAATGAGTTGGAAATAATAAAGGATCATTTATTCTCGTATATGTATTTGAAAACATCATGTATGTATCAAAATCTATCACAAGTTGTATTTTCCGTATACGTGGCTATACACGAACAACACTCTGCAACTAAGGTTATCGCTATAGCAGAAAGTACTTAAAAGGTGAATACATTTGAAATTCTGGGAACTAGATACTTATTCGTTCTATTTGTATTGCAAAAATGCTTAGAGGTTGCATTCGGATAAGATTAAAAACTAAATAATATTGGGTGTGTGTGAATGAATGGGGCATATCCGGTGTCGTTTAAGTGTACGAATTGCTTACAAGAAATTGGAGCAAAGTACTAAAAGTTATATAAGGTTGACTTAATGATTCAATTAAAACAACACATTTATGTTAAGTGAATTATTTTATTTGACTGCCTCATGAATTATTAATGCATTAAAACTAAAACATTGTTTTTAAAATTCGAAATAACCAACGAAAGATAAGATGAAATTTCTAAAATTAAAATAAGTTCATAATTAAAAATGCGTAAAACTACAACTAGCAGTTAACTAGAAACTTACCTCTCCACGCATAATCCGAAGATAATAAAATAGTACGGAAAGATAAAGCGAGGGAAACTACGTCAGACGAGAGTAACACGCGAACGCACTGTCTGTAGCGAAAATAGAAACAAGGGATTACTCACTCATACACCTGGGTGGAAAGATGCAATACGGAGAACGGGTATAAATCTGTTATCGATTCAAACAACACTGTGCGTATTCAAACACAAAGTGACTCATTTGATCTTACTACAACGTAGCAATTTTTGATTGGCTGTAATTCAATATTCGTGTTTGGACTTACTCGGGTTATAAGAAGTGTAACGCCAATAAGAAACGTAAACTTCTTGATTGCATCGAAACATTAATTGCACGTATAAACATGAATAATAATTATTATATTAGCTTAAAATTACAACTAGCTTTATTCATAACCTTAATCTTGCGCATATAGAAAAGCATGGCTATCCATGTTGAAGAGTACCAAAAGAGGCTGCCTTCCAAGGAGCAAAAATGAAACAAACATGATTATATGTAATTGCATTAATACAATAACGCAAACATCTTCGTCGTTATATATTCTCATCTGATTTATAGAACCAAGTGAAAATTCGAATTTTCGAATTTAGCTGAATTCGTAATTCGATCACGTTCTTCCAAATTCGAAGAAAAATCGAAATTTCAAATGATAGTATAGCGACATTTAGGTAGCCATGGGATTGACATTGTAGTGTATAATATATTAAACCCAAAACCAACCTATATGTATTTCATACTTACAATATTTGATTCAACGGTTGGCAATTTCAAAATTAACCTCATTATTGACATATTTAAATCTTATACTACACTTCCCTCTTGAGCTTCCATTGTTAGTTAATTTGCCGATCGGAGCTAAGTCGACAATGTTCGAAATAGAAACCATTCAAGGCCAAAAATTACGGCTCGTTCACAAGTCTGTGATGATATGACTTCATTTTACAGAAAGCGTAATATTCGCTCAATGGCATCGGTACCCTGATGGTCTCCAAAATAGACGGGCCGCTCTCATTTTCATTAACACAGAAACTAATTTTGCTAGTAAAAAAAGTAATTGTTGTCTAAATGAGCTTAATAAATTATTGGTGAAATAGTTTTTTACGTGTTGATAACATGAGATTTCAAGAAAGCAAAGTTCGAAATTCGCAGTCGAAATTGAAATGTGAATTCGTATGATTCTACGTCTGAAAAAGGTGCAAAAATTGAGCGAATCGAACTTACTGAATGTGAATTAATTGATAAATTTAAGTCCATTGCTTATCCTTGTTGTGGGGGAATTTTCAAACACCTAAACATGCAATCAAACATTCTTAAACATCAAAAGAATGTTACCATTGTTTGTGACAAAAAGTTAAACAATTTATGCAAAATGTGTCTTAAAGACATACACGACGAAGCCTTCTATAAATGTCACTCTTGTTTAAGTGTTTTCCACTCCACTAAGTTATGCGTTGGTTTCCCACAAGGTCATCTGGATTTTTTACAAAAATTCCAGAGCCACTTCATTACCTTTTGCAATGAATGTGTTCAAAAAGATATCAAGAATAGTTTTCAAGAATTATCATCTACTTATAATTCTGATGTTTCTGCTACACTCAGAAGCTTAGAAAAAGTTGTTTTATCTCTAGAAGAAAAAATTTCTAAATTTAGTAATGATGTTGCTTCCAAGCAAACTTTTTTGCAAACTCAAGTTACGGACTTTAAGGACGATTGGAAAAACTATCGCTCAATCAATAAATTAGAAACAAAAGGTTTTCTCAAATATGATGGAATCAGAGTAAGAGGAATTGCAGAACCAACAGGCACAGTAGAAGAGAAAATGATGTCAGATTTCAATTCTGTTGAGAGAATACTTGAACATCTCAAAGTAAATACTAAGGTAATTGATGTAAGACGAATGGGAAAACTAAAGGAGGGAAGTCTATTACCTAGACCTATAATATTCAACGTAGATAACCCTTGGCATAAGCGTTTGATATTAAATTCTCTTTACAAAATGAAAAATTTTGGTGAATCCAATATATATGTTTCAAAAGAGCTATTACCTGAAGAGGTTATTAAAGAACGCACAATTTTGGCAAAACGTCGACGCTTAATTGAAAATGGGATTCCGAAATCGGAACTACGAATTCGTAATCTTGAATTACTTCAATTTATTGATGGTTGTTGGAAGCAAATATGACTAGAAAAGTTGCCAAAGATCATGCTTATAAATGCAAGGTCGTTAAAAACTGATAAGGCAATTATGGATTTGGCATTAGATATTACAGCAATGTTATGATATGCTGTGTAACAGAGACATGGCTTCAGCCAAACTTCGAATCACGANAAAAGAATGTTACCATTGTTTGTGACAAAAAGTTAAACAATTTATGCAAAATGTGTCTTAAAGACATACACGACGAAGCCTTCTATAAATGTCACTCTTGTTTAAGTGTTTTTCACTCCACTAAGTTATGCGTTGGCTTCCCACAAGGTCATCTGAATTTTTTACAAAAATTCCAGAGCCACTTCATTACCTTTTGCAATGAATGTGTTCAAAAAGATATCAAGAATAGTTTTCAAGAATTATCATCTACTTATAATTCTGATGTTTCTGCTACACTCAGAAGCTTAGAAAAAGTTGTTTTATCTCTAGAAGAAAAAATTTCTAAATTTAGTAATGATGTTGCTTCCAAGCAAACTTTTTTACAAACTCAAGTTACGGACTTTAAGGACGATTGGAAAAACTATCGCTCAATCAATAAATTAGAAACAAAAGGTTTTCTCATATATGATGGAATCAGAGTAAGAGGAATTGCAGAACCAACAGGCACAGTAGAAGAGAAAATGATGTCAGATTTCAATTCTGTTGAAAGAATACTTGATGTAAGACGAATGGGAAAACTAAAGGAGGGAAGTCTATTACCTAGACCTATAATATTCAACGTAGATAACCCTTGGCATAAGCGTTTGATATAAATTCTCTTTACAAAATAAAAAAATTTTGGTGAATCCAATATATATGTTTCAAAAGAGCTATTACCTGAAGAGGTTATTAAAGAACGCACAATTTTGGCAAAACGTCGACCCTTAATTGAAAATGGGATTCCGAAATCGGAACTAGGAATTCGTAATCTTGAATTATTTCAATTTATTGATGGTTGTTGGAAGCAGATATGACTAGAAAAGTTGCCAAAGATCATGTTTATAAATGCAAGGTCGTTAAAACTGATAAGGCAATTATGGATTTGTCATTAGATATTACAGTCAATAATGTTATGATACGCTGGGTTCAGCCAAACTTCGAATCACGAAGTTTTCAATTACCTGGATTTCATTTGCTCAGACATGATCGTTCATCAATTAACTCTAATAAAAAACATGGAGGTGGTGTGGCAATATTTTACTGTAAAAGTATCCCTCTCTCAAGACTTGATGTTAATGATTCTGAAAAGTTTGAGCTTCTATGGGCCACGATTAACTTTCCAATACACCTTCTTCTTTGTGTTCTATACTACCCTCCTCTAATTAACAGAGAAAAACAAATTACTAATCATATCATTACAACAGTAGATGATTATTTAAAAGACTTTCCATTTTGTAAATTTGTGCTCTGTGGTGACTTGAATGATTTCAATTATGCTGTCATTACACAAGAGCTATCTCTTCACAGTGTGTTTACTGGTTATACAAGAGATGGTAAACAACTTGACTACATTTTTTGCAATTACCCCTATGCTTTTAGTGGTTCATCATTTGTAAAGGTACTCACTACAAAAATCAAGAAAAACTCAAAGAGCTGCTCAAATTCAGTCACAAATCAATATTCTTATACAAGACAACCTAAGGAATACTAGAGGTAAAATGGGAACTGCATCTTGGTGGAAAATGATTAATAATGATTGTGGTAAAACAAATCCGACTCATAAAATTACGCTTGATGTTAATGTAATTAATAAATTTTATACTGACATTTCAACAATGGATAGCTATGTTCAACCTGAAGCAATCCCTTGTGATGACATCCCAAATATCAGCCTACACCAAGTCTGCTATTCACTATAGGTACTCACTACAAAAATCACGAAAAACTCAAAGAGCTGCTCAAATTCAGTCACAAATTAATATTATTATTCAAGACAACCTAAGGAATACTAGGGGTAAGATGGGAAATGCATCTTCGTGGAAAATGATTAATAATGTATGTGGTAAAACAAATCCGACTCATAAAATTACGCTTGATGTTAATGTAATTAATAAATGTTATACTGATATTGCAACAACGGATGGCTATGTTCAATCTGAAACAATCCCTTGTGATGACATTTCAAAAATCGTCACCTGGATTTGATAACTTACCGAATTGGGTTTTCGTACAAAATGCTATTCATATACTTTGTGCATCCAAAAAGGAATTTGCCCAAAATCATTTAAGCTTTCTATGATTCGACCTATACCAAAGATTTGCGTCCTATATCTACCACATCTCTTCTATCAAGAAACTTCAAAAGATTACTTTATGAATCATTTTTGAAACGGCCATTTGAAAAATGGCTTTACAAAAACGAGTTCGACTGAATCTGCTCTGCTGAAAATTATTGAAACCTGCGTGTCATTTGGATGTTCTTGATTTTGATTGTATTTCTATTCTATCCCTAGAGTTAAGTAAGGCATTTGACAGAGTTCCTCATGATGTTATTTTTTCTCAGCTCCAAAAAATTCCACAATTAAATTATGCGATAATTAACTTGTACATGGATTTCCTGTCTGAAAGATGTCAATTCACAACAATTGATGGTCAAATGTCAACAATACTTTTCACAAATTGTGGAGTTTCTCAAGGCACTATCAATGGTCCACCATTTTTTAATGTTACTTATGATGACTTGCAATAATCAATACCTAACACAATCATGGTTAAGTCTGCAGCTGATAACAATATCATTATAGGTATTAAGTCTGATTTTGATCCTACAAAAGAATTGATGGAATATATGCAGACCTGGTGCCATGAGCATAATTTCAGACTTAATGTTGATTGACTTAATGATTATTCCATTGAAGGTAATTCCTATGTGTCCAACGTTTTTCAACAGTTTTTTCTAGTTGCATCTTGCGAGTCAGATTTGATGAAAAGCTCTGTTTTAATGATCATGTTGAAAAACTATTAAATCGTGTTAATACTGATCTCTACTTGCTTCGTAGACTTAAGGCATATGGATATTCAAATAAAGAGCTCTCTTTATTGCATGATTCTCTTATAATGAGTAAACTACGGTATTGCTGCACTCAATGGGGAAGCTGTTCAAATGCTCTAAAACAAAAAAATAGATTGTTTTCAAAGAAAAGCTGTTAGGATTAAAGTGATTACAGAATATACTTCAATTCATAATGTTATCAAATTTAGTGACAAATCTTTATATAAAGATATTATTAATAATGATAATCATCTTCTTTCTAGAATTATTCCAGAACGTCAGCCATAAGTGTTAGAAAGACTTCGAAAAAATCCACCAAAGGCGAAAAACATCTGCATAAAAATTTGAGAAATTGTTTCCCAGTCGATTTTTTTCATCTATTAATAAAATATTTAATAAAACAATTATTATTTATTTATAATTATTTTGTTAGTTTTCCACATTTTTTAAGTACTTTTTGTCTGCACAATTTGGGAATCATCCAAACTTTGTTTACCAAGATTCAACAAAAGCATCAATTGCTTAAGTTTGAAGTAACTTTGTTACCTCAAAAGAAATCAGCTTAATCAGAGCTTGTTATAATAATTCGAATTCCATGCTTGAAAAACCCTAATGCTATAATTTCATGAAAATTGTATTAATATTAATTTAGTTTGAGGACACAAAACATCTATATTGTGAAATTATTTTTAGTTTTTGTATGCTATGATTTTTTGCATATAGATTAAATTCAAATTCCTGGAGTCTTAAGCTTAATATAGATTTTTTCACAAATTGTCACAGAGAGAGAGAGAGAGAGAGAGAGAGAGAGAGAGGAGAGAGAGATTCCAAAGAATGTAAAATTGTAATGGTCTTGAAGTCAATTCACATACTTATTAAACTACACATTCACAGTTCTTAGAAAAAGTGAATGCAAGATTGCCCTCATTGAATAAAAGATATTGTAGAAATCAACTATGTTATGTGCCATCAAATTTCGAATAAAATTCTTTGTACTCATGCGATGAAGGAACAAAAATATTTAGAGAAATTTTTCGTTTCCAATTCCTATGAATTGCATAAAATATTCATGGTGACGTCGAAACAGCTTCAGTCCGAGAAATATCCAGAGACAAAGAACATCTGAAAATGTCTGAAGGCACTCAGTATTTTATTTAAACAGTACATCTAATCTCGGACGAAGATGTGATGTGATATTTCATAGCGATGTGAAAAACGTGTAACTTATCAACTCAACACAAAGCATAATTGCCAGATTTTTCTGTCAGAAGTGCAAAGCCGAAAGTTGTTGTCTGCATCAGGATTAGGAAACAAGCGCTAAAGTTTAGAATGTCTTCACCCAATCCATTTGCCAATATTGAAATATTCATCACACAAAACACCGATTTTAATTTGTTATGCATTCATTACCTGCAATGGTAAAAAGTTACCAGCTGATTTTATAATGAGCTGAAAATTGTGCTATTGATTATTAATTCGTTGTACTTGGTCTCAGTTCCTTGGAAAAGATTTGATTGTGATTATTTAGCTTGATCTAGACCACCAATTAGGTTTTCTCATTATCTTCTTTGCCTTTGCTGCTTATGCAGATCAGATAGTCGTACACTTCAGTACATTACTAATGAATATTATTTTGATATTTGTTTTGGTAAACGCTTAATCAATTTGTAAATCTGTATTAAGGTAACTCTATTTACTACTTCTAGTATTAGCACTTGCCAAATCCCATTCTGTTGTAAATTCGAGTTAGCTTTGAGCAGGCCTACTTTTGAGTTCAATTTATTGTTTCGAATTCAATTTCGAGTACCTGTAGATATCTATTTGTAAAAATATTTGCTGAAATTGATGCCACTTAATTTATAAGAAAAAGTGTAACAATTTTTCACATTTCAAAAATATAGCAATGATAGACATTATAAAATTCTAAGATTTTTTTTGAAACGCCTTTCGGTAAATATTTCCTTAAACTTTAATTCCATGTGTGTATTTTTTTCAGCATAAGTACTCCTTTCCATTTGATTGATAATACTCGCGACTCCCATGAGTAGAAGACACTAACATCAATAGCAGAATTTATCTTATAATAACCAATGTTTAAGGAAATGTCGATGTAGCCATGTTTTGTTAGTAATATAACACAAAATATAAATTGCAAAAATATACATGAATCAGTTTATTTCTAGAGATATAATTTTTGTGCCCCACGGCATTTCACTTCTTGTAAGACTATTTAATTTTGTGAAATTTTTTAACATCATCGTTAAGTATATCAAATAATGTTGAAAAAAATATAAAAAGACGATCGCAACACAATCCTGCAATACAGAAATTGTTGTAGTTAGAATTTGTTATTTTAATATCTGAGCTACGGGCGAAGAAACTTTCAATAAACCTGTAGCGTTCTGCATTATGCAATTATAAAATATCATTATAAAATAAATTAACATTAATTGTCCAGGAAGTTCGTATCTTCTAAC
>CABFPE010000128.1:1111259-1129170 GCA_900660155.1 Hofstenia miamia | reverse complement strand
TGTTCAACTCTCTTTTTCCCCTTACTCTCATCCAGCTTCAACTTTCTGACCTGACCTGCAAGCCTCTGCTCTGTAACTTCTAATCCTGTTTCTTCTTTTTTCCATTCTTCCAACATTCTCTTTCTATAACTCCTCTCATCTGGTCTGCTTCTTCTATAACACTCCAATGCTATCCTGTTCTGCTCATCTGTCTACTTGTGCCGTTGTCCATTGGTCTGTGTGGATCCTATACTGCCACTTCTCGAGTCCACGCTCCCAATTGTGGAGTCAGCTTGTTGAACGGAGATTCTTCGCACCCTCTGACCATTTAAGGCCTGTCGAGGACTGAGGGCCTTTTCTTTTCGTTTCACTTTCACTTTCATTCAAGGTAAGGTCAGGGGTCGGGCTCGAATCCGGGTCCTCGCGGTCCCAGTCTAGCCTTTTACCCCTTGGCCACTAGGGCCCATTATTATTATTATTATTATTATTATTATTATTATTATTATAATAATAATAATAATAATAATAATATTTATTATTATTATTATTATCATTATTATTATTATTATTATTATTATTATAATTTACGGGTCTGTAATTATTCGGTTCGCTTTGTACAATTTTGCGTAATTATTGGGTCCGCTCTGTACTTTTCCCATACTAATTTTAAAGGTAAATTTTATTTCGTAATGAATATTGCAAAAATTAAGGGAATAGCATGAAACTTAGAAAAGTGGGGTGTCTGGTCTCAAAGTATTAAAAATAGTCCTAGGAACAATTACCCGCTGTTACTGCTGCTTCGATCTTTTTTTTTACAATTACTGTTGATAAACAATCATTTTGTACAAAATTCAGTATCTTGGTACAATTGCACGATAAATTCCTAAATTTCGAGGGCTTAACTATGGTCAATTGATTTTAGGCAAGTGAATTTTAATTTAAACCAACATTCAAAATCTATGTAAATACGAAAACAGATTTTTATAAGTGTCTTAGGTAGAGCGCAAACGATACAGCGTTCGTTGCTAAACCAATTGGAAAATTTTTAAATAATTTGAATTCCTCCAATGTGGTTTCTTGTCTTAATTGGTTTAGCAACAAAAGTTGAATCGATGGCGCGCGGCCTTACTGAGATTACGTTCTAAACCTCACAATACTAAACTAAAAATAATGCAAGATATTGCAACAACGTGTACCTTTTGCAAACTTTAACAAAACGTAGATATAATATTATATCTAATATATATATATATATACATATATATTCGTCTTTTGTACCATACTAATGGTGAAACTTCATTAAAAACGACGAATTCTGAAAAAAATGACTGTTACAAACGACGAAACCCTTTTTGGGGTTTAAAATTGAGGAGAATGCAAAATTTTCGAATTTTTTCCGTTAGTGTATCTCAGTACCCTTTCAACAATACATCCTACTGGATTAATGGGTCTAAAAATTTAAATATTTTGGGGAATAATCGTTAATATCCCAGTGAATAATGCTTGGATCGACTTTAAACCTAGTTCATTAGCTTCCAAATTAAAAACTACATCTACTAAATTTCTTTAAAGATTTATAGGACATGGTATAATACCTTTGATTACTTTGTACTTAACAATATTATATGGTTATTGAAATTCAAGAATTTCGAGTTTGCTGTAGCCAAGAAATTAATCAACTATGGAAGGCATTGGCTCTAATAAATGGAATAGGCACTAGTGTAATGCATATGATTAAGAAACTGTTAAAATTGCAACATCATTAATATAAAAAAATTTTTGGTTACAAACAACGAATATTGTTACAAACGGCGTATATATATGAAAATGACGAATATAAATTCTGCATAAATTACAAACGGCGAATATATATATATATATATATATATATATAAATTAAAGTTTTGTATTTACAATTTGAAAAAAGTATTAAGAAGTCATTAAAAACATTCCAAACACCACATATCAATTTTAGGACTTTCATATATTTTTTAAGGAAGCATTAAAATGCGTATTCTTACAAGTTATATTTCATTTTGTGTCAAGCAAATTACCTTAAGGATCATTATAACAAAAAAACATCAAGTTCAAGGTTTAATTGGGTGTATTTTTTTAACTTCGCTCCATTTTCTCGATTTATGTTATAATTGAATAATTTCCATTTCATAGGACAATACTACATGTATATAAATTAATAAAAAAATTCACTATTACAAATTGAAATTACTTACAAACACATTTTGGAATAGATTTCCTTACTATTGTTTTGGGTGTAGATATCAATTAGACAAGACATTACAATAAGTCAATGTGCATAACAACTTTGGTTATCTGGTTTCTCTAGCAAAATTTGTTCACCCCAATGATTTCACAGCTTTTTCAATAATTTTTGAACTAATATTTGAAGGATTCGTTTTTAGAATATTGGAAGGGACACTCTTGATTGACACTTCAAAACATTAAATTTTCATTTCAAAATAGTAATATTATCTTTGCTTATAAAGATTGGAATACTTTTGCTGACTGACGATTGTCATATTTTTCTTGAAGTTTTCGCCGCAAAGTATGTTAGAGCAAATTCCCAAGACTGTGCAAATTTGTTGGAGCTTAAAGAAAAATCAACTTGAGCCATGAATGGAAACTTTATTCTGAACATTAGTCTTGGAGAATGATTTTGTTTATTGCATATTTGGATTTATTGCATAATAGTTTACTAACTACCTGGCCAAAATATCGTCATGTTTTCTCTTTATTTATGCACTTATTGTTGTTTTGTAATTTAGAGAATAAAGACAATGATGATGTTCACCTAGAATTATATATTCTGCGAATTTTTACTTTTCATTTTTGAAGGTAAAACAACTTAAATTTTATTTATAGCCAATAAATTAGCTGCATATCTTAAAGCCACGAAGTTTATTGAATGATATCATCACCAATTGTGTTGTTCAGAGGCTCAAAACCTAAGATTATAGCATTAAATTTTAGCGATGAAGAGATCTCAAGAATCGATGCTGCTCAAAACAAGAAAAATCGAGAAACAGATAAGTGAAGAAATCGTTACTAACTCAAATTGAGCTTTAAAGCTGAGTCATATCTGAAGAGCATAAAAATAGGGCAAAATTTATGTCAGCAACTGATTTGACTAACAAAATGAAAAACATAATAGCTTGCCAAAAGAATTGTTAAATACCAACTAACATAACATGGTGAAAGTCTAAACCATCATCGAAACCAATCTAATACAAATGATGTGGACAAAGTCACCTCTTCAATTTAGGCAACATTGGGGTACGTTGGTCACTAGCGAACACTATTAAATTGGCAGTCATTCATTGGATTGTCGTGGAGTACCTTTATAGAAAGAAACCACAAAAGTCATGGAACAAATATACGATATCAAGAGTGAAAATGTTTAGATAAGATTGAAATACGCCTAGTTCAATTAATGACGGACTCCAGGCCTAATATATAATGATGGCTAATTCAGGTTACCTTCGTGAAAAAGACCTCTCAATGCTCAAACAGCTTCTAAGGACCTGATCCTGCAGAATTGAAAATTTTGATTTTGCTTTTATAAGGCTTCTGAAAAATTGTATTTCGAGATTTGCTATTTAATTTTTGTTTTACAACCACCTGCTTTTTGATATTGTACTTTCAATGAGTGAAGACATTAGAAAATCTAGGCCTATATTTTGAGGAAGTGCAACCAAATATAGAATAATGTACAGATTGTACGTCCATTGTTAAGTATTGTCAATCTATTGATCTTAGAGACAAGATTAATTGCTCAAATGACATTCATAGAAGTTATGAACCGTAAATATAGCGAAAAATTAATAAATATAACTGGCCAAAGTCACCCCATAGCAGGGTGACTTTGGTCACAACGCATTTTTTAAAAAAAGCGTGAATTATGATATCGATGGATATCAACACATAGTATATGATGAAGAGGAAACTTGTGCAATTGATTTGCAATTGATAATTACTTGAATGATTTCAATGTTCATAAAATCATTATTTAAAAAAAACCGTCCAAAGTTACCCTATTTTACTCTACTAGGTTACTGAGAAAGAATTGAAAATTGGTTTTTAAACCATTGCATAAAAACAGTTCATTTTTCATAAGAAATCTTTAGATTTCGCCTAAATATCAAACAAATCTTGATGTGCCAAATTTAATCACAACATTTTGATCCTAAAACTTTCAAATATGTTTAAGATCATGCCTAAAAGCTGGCTACATGTCTCCAAATAATTCGGATACATTAACCTTTAATCAAAATGAAGAAAACATTAGAAATAGAATGTCTTGCTAAGCTCAAAAGCGCGTACGAATCGCACGAATAAAACAAAATTATTAGCTTTTTGAACAACGATAAAAACCCGGTGCTTAAAATATGGTTTTCAAAACCCAAATTAGCATACAATTAAAGCTTTTTCACATACGTTTTAGACATTATAGCTAAGCTTAAATGTGGACAA
This sequence comes from Hofstenia miamia, assembly GCA_900660155.1. NCBI lineage: Eukaryota > Metazoa > Xenacoelomorpha > Acoela > Hofsteniidae > Hofstenia > Hofstenia miamia. The sequence goes on along the minus strand of CABFPE010000128.1, from coordinate 1,124,703 downwards.
AAGTAATTAGAGAAAAGTAAAAAACATGTTTTAGTACAAATACTGAATATCTCAAATAGAATATTTCAAATTTCCGATGTGATCAAAAACATGTTCTTTCTATGAATTTTAAATAATTTTCTTGAGTATGTTTTATATATACAAAAAACTTCCAAACAGAACAGTTTGCTAGGCAAATATGAGTAGCAGAAGTGTAAATGGGATGTAGTTTTACTACCCATACATAGTCCAGCCCAACCAACCAAAAACATCAAATGTTATGACCCATCTAAGATGGTTACATAGAAAAAAATAAAAGAATCTGAAGACATTACCAAACGGACACAATTTTATTTCTCAAATTCGAAAAAATTGTTCTAAAATTTCATGATTTTTGAACGCACGTAATTATTCTTCGTAAGAGCATCCAATAACCATTTTTTGAAAAAGTAGGCACAAAATATTCAGCCCAACTGCCCGATAAAAATTCGGCCATTTAACGTAACACTTTGCCAATCATAGCCTAGCTCAATGATGCGATAGTTCTGTCAGACCATTCAGCTCAATGATTTAAGTATACTAGCTACATTTTTTCGCAAATTTTGGCAAAAGAGAAGTCATGCTGTGGGATCATAGGACCAAATTCAATGGAACTAAAAATAAAATTCTGGCCCTCAGAACCGTATATCGTGATATCTCTATCGAGTTGGAACCGACGCACTCTTAGCGACTATCTGACTAACTCCAATACAACCATGTTCGTCAGCAAATAGTATTGAAACTAAGATATGAACACATAACAACTGATACAAATTTAAAATCTCGAAAAATATTGTGCATGTGAATTATAGGAAGAGTACAACTTAATGGAATCGAATAACAAAGATTTAAGCAATAAAATACAATTGTAATTAGCACTGACAGGTGATACTGAAGTGTTGTGCAAAAAGTTAATTAAGTGAATAATTGCCTTGAAGCAGCACAAAATGCTAATTGCATTAATAAAAGGATGAATTAAAAATTTAAATTATCGACTGCAGCAGCGTAAATACTAGAAACGGATTTGCAAAAACATGCTTAGCGTTTTCTAGCGAGCTTTAGAAAGAATGCCTTTACACTTAAATTGGACAACCTCCAGAAAAGAACAAACTGCACTATACTTAGGATAGAATAAGTCGGAAGCCTGTTCTTACTGAAAGTACATAATTATTACGTAATTGGAATGAGAAAACAATAACCTGCTAAAAACGTTTGCATAGACGAGTGCAGATAAATGTAAGCATAAAACAATGCTAGTTTTCGAAACATTCACTGGATGTAGACATTGGTAATAAATTAAAATGCAAATTTATACGACAAGCGAGGTGTTTGGCCTTCACCAAAAAATAATCTTCGTGAATGGCAATATAAATAATTTATTAGTGTAGTGAGAAGAGAGAAATTTTCTCCTTGAGCTTAGATAGATTTCTAAGAGTAGACGTCAGTGGAATGACAATTAAAACGCGCCAAACCGTTTATGGATATTTATCTAACAGAAACAGACCAATTTCAACGATAACAGCTATATTCCTAATTACAGAATCAATTTGGAGGCGTAACTAATATATTTCTCATTAACCAGAAACATGATTATCTTATGTAAGTTTTACAGCTAATGCCAACTTATTGAAATATGCAAAGCAACTAACAATTCATTAAAAATATCGTACTTAAAAACAAAAGCAATTAGATATCCCTCGGCATTAAAAATAATTAGCCTAGCAAATGTTGAACGAGATAAGCGGATGAAATTTTTCTAAAATATTTTAAATTGAAAACATATTTACTAAAATTTAATCTTATCGTGTAAACAGACAACCAAGTTGGCTGGTAGTTTCAGAAAATGCCGTTTATTCGCTATTCGAGAAAGCAGGAGTATACTTTGAAGAAAATGTCTTATGTTATCTTATGAATACTACTTCTGTATTTTTATTAAAATATTTACATGCGTGACCCTGAATTCCCCTATTAACTGTCTGAAACCATAAAACCCCTTGCTTAGTATTTACGAGCATTGTACTCATAACTGAAAACACTGAAATATATAGTATAAAAAAAAACCGTTTCTATATATAAATAGAAAGAGAAAAAACAAAAAAATATATTTATTCAGTCCCAAAAGTGCCTCTAAGAAAAATGACAGACGCAAAACGCATTCGAGAACACCCAAAGATGTTCAATTGGAATGTGTTGCACATCCAGACCTTGTAGTTCACCACACTGTGTCCATGCACGCTCTTGTTATATATATGTAAACTCAAATTTGGCTACAGATGTTCCTTCGCTATTCGTCACAAAATACTTTTGCTAGAATGGGCATTATAATTTCACTTTTTAGTACTACGATTGTTATTTATTGTAAACTAGTTTAAATAATTTTAACAAAATTTAGCTTGAACTATACTCCTGCAAAGCGCTCATTTAAAAATATTTTGATTATATTCACCGTAATTAAAATGCACCAAACAAACAAATGTAAACATGCAAAGTTAGGTATTTATAAGCCATTAAACACTATTTCCGGAATATTAATTTTGCATATGTAAATATATGTAATATAAAACTAACATGACTACAAAAATACTATCCCAATATCAAGTAATAACGTGGGAATATTGAAAGGTTGTGTACAAAACAGATGCTGTATATATAACATATATAACAATCCGCAAGGAGTAATAAACATTTTAACAGTTGAAACGGTGGCAAAAGAAAATGAGCGCAGGAAACGTCTATGTTCCCAATACAATCCAGCTATGGAATTTATAATTGAAAGAAAACTAAACAGTTTTCAATTTATCAAGTGAAATGTGACGCTAGAGAAATCAATTTTAAGTGCTCTGACAATTGCAAAAAACTTAGCAGTCGCACAGTCCCCTGTACAAACGCTACACGTATAAATACAAAAGATTTGCATTTTTACCAACTGCAGCAGTTTTTAAATGTCTCATAAAAATCAAACCACTTGTGCATTTTACCTACTTCATATTGAAAAAATCACTTAAATATGCATTTTGTCGCTTGTAGAATACAATTAACGATTAATGTATTAAATTTGTTTTTAATGTATGGGCCAAGTTGAATCAGGAACGTAGTCAAGAATAAAGTTCAGGGACGGTAAAAAAGGATCAGCCAAAGTTAAATGAATGTATGCAGAAGTTTGAAATGTGTATATATTTCGATTATATTTTACTCAATCTTAATTACTATGAGATGTAAAACACGAATAGACCTAAATGGCCTTTAATTATTAAAATTGTATAACCTGAATACGATAATACCCAGACTGAAAGTCAACAGGTCAACGGCCAATCTAGCTCCAACTCTGACTATTGTGAATAGTTGGAAATTGCAAAATATGTATTTAAAAAATATCAATTCCACATTTTATCAATTAAGCTAGACACTACTAAATATAATTTTGAAAATTTGTGACGAATAGAACTTGAAGTGCTAATATTGAAATACCATCCTTTCATAAAGAAAGATTTATACATTGAAACAGATGTCAATAAAAAATGCTTTGAAAATAATGACTTTGAAAGGAGGATAAAGCGAAACACAACAAATCCAATATTGTTGGATAGTGGTGGAAAAATTTTTAATTAAGAACTAATGAAAATGTAATTATCCATGAGAATACCAACTAAGAACTTCATAGGCTAAAATACAAAGACCAATAGAGCCCTACATGAAGAGCTTATATACTCAGAATCATATTGTTGTAAAATCACACAAACAATATTTCAAAAAATCAATATTTGCACACGAACTGACTACATATAAATATTTATTTTCCGATTGTATATCTAAGAGCATATATGCATGTGCAATCTTAATAGTGATGACTATTCTCAGCAAATTACCGCCCTGAATTTCCATAGAGAATTGAACTACACTCGATTGCAATTATTTTCTGTTAATTCGTTTTGTTAAATGCCGTTTCTATATTGCCAAACCCAAATACAAAAAATGGCCGATTTTTTAACACGAAATAAATCTAGTATGCAAGTATTTCAATTTATTTGTATCTTAAAGTATATTATGGTTTACAAAGTTTTAAATCTTAACTTGAAAAGTTTTTTCAATATAAACGATAAAATATAGGCTTTTCAGCATTTTATATAGGTTGCGAGATTCCAAAATTTATAAGAACTAATTAATGCTGGAAATTAGCAATTTTAATATTCCTAGCCCATGGGATTATTGGACCAGTCCGTATTCTGATTTATCGTGCTTATGACTATGATTTCAAATCGCATAATTTCTGAGAATTACATGCACGTAATTAACTAAACATCAGATGATTTGCAAAATACATCGCAATTTGTTATGGTTAAAGTAGAAAATTTTCGATATAGAAGGCTACGTAGCTCTTGATATTTTACTGTTGCGTTTGTGGATAAAAATACATTAAAAAAAGTTGGTTCCTACTTAAGGGAAATTTGTTCAGCACTCTTAAAATCATATCGGAAGCAAATGGGATTGATATTGAAGGTCAAATAAGGTCAACTACGATCTTTCTTAGCAATAGACATTTGAACCAGAAGTGGAATCCGAATTGGAAACGAGTGATAAGAAATTGAATCGTATGATAAACTAAGATTTGCTTCTATTGTACACACTGTAGAATATTTTGTATTTCTTTTGTCATTCCTCCGTTTCCTTAAAAAGTTTAACATAGCTCATTGTACCCAGTACTGGGTGGTTCGGGGGTTGCACACATGCGACCCTGCAAACATTCATTTTTGTTTCACACTTTGAAAATTAAATCTATATTTTTGTAGTTACTTGGTTTATCAAAAAAGAGCTTGAATAAGTTTCAATGTAGGCCGGGTTTAAAATCAAAGCCCATTTCGAAATTTGCTTCGAACTTTGATTGAAATATACCACTAAGTAACTGCCTTCAAGTCTCATAAGAAATGTTCAGCCGCATAGAAAACCGATACGAATATAAGTGCTGTATCAGTTCACAGGGAAATTTATACTAACAAATAACAGTTATGGAAAAACTTCAATTGTTCACCACACTAGAACTAAGACCGCTAGGTACTAGAATTTTCGCCATTACAAAATGTACATCTACCAATTTAATTCTGATTATGCGCACATGACAAGCTACTTTAAGTTTGCGAAGCGCAAGAAATCATTTATAAACCGGGCACTGTTCCAAATGGAAATTCGATTTCAGTGCAGGCACAATCAATAATCATAATATTGCATCTTCATTATTAAAAAATCTAAGCAATTTAAAACAATGCAAATATATTTTTTCAGAGAAATCAAAACTAAATAAGTAATAAATTTAATACAATTTAATTTGTATTAAGCCAAAAGTTGTCCTGGGCAGAGAAATATGAATGTATAATAAATATATATATTAGAGCAAAATGCAAAAATATAAACAACAATACAGTGGAAAACAATTTACGTACAAACCTTGGCAATGAATTTAATTCACCCGTCAGTTGTAAACATTAGTCACGATTTTATTCCCATGTTACCCGGACAACCGAGAGAAATTGCCCACACTGTGGATTGCAATTCGTCTACCCTTTTCCTTGTGAGTCAGGAAGAGGAGAGATTAAAGTGTTGTGAAAATTCGAGCAATAACACTCGAATGTATGTTAAATATAGGAAACAATGATTAAAAACAGACTATCTCTAATATAAAAACTTATCGCTAATCAATGATTTATGAATTGAAAATAAATGGACAGGGGCATGGTTTAACCAGAAATTGAAATATAAACCATCACCATATAAAAAATGGGAAAACAAAACCAAAATCAATAGCATCAATTCAAAATATAGAATTACCCAAAATTAGCCCAAAGGAAATTTACATTAATGTTTATTATTGTGAAGTAAGGCAACAATCTGACTGGATGTGCAGCTTGAATACTAAAGTAATATTAATCCAGTTTGAATTAAGAGCCAAGAGGTAATGAATTTTCAACAACAATGGCTAAATTCGTTTTAAATCACCCAAATAGAATGGGAATAACTAACATTTTCATTAAAATTGCTTTAAACATTGCTTATTGAACGTTCATTGATACATTTCACACGCTTGATTTTCGAGATTTCTTAACAAACCGTTCGAAGCGGATTTTTTAAAATTTCGGATTAGAAACAAATAAAACAAACGATAAATTTATCATATAAAAGTTAGTTAATAGTGCAGGGACGGAAGCTCAAACGAAAATCCTCTTATTTCTTGAATCTGTACAAATGTAATATAAATAGTAGAGAAGTTGATAATGGAATTGTATTTTATGTATGGAATGTAAGCATTACTTATACAAAAATTAGTAGTTCCATCTACTGAAAATTAAAACATAGAAGCTATAGCTAATAACGACATTATTTTGATAAAGTTTCGTGACCAGCAAAATTTGTAGCAAAAACCACACCTGAGTCGCAGCGCAAAACTATGTGCTAGAGAAATATGTAGTCTTAAGAGAAATACCATTGATTAGCACACATTGTTTTGATTGAATATGATTCTTTTTCTTTCAAAAAATAAATAAAATTCATTGGAAAATTTTGGAGTGTTATTAAATTCCATTAAGCGATTTCAGGTAACGCGTTGAAAAATAATTGCCGAATTCAAGTTAAATGGAGAATCTAACTGCTAGATGCACTTTCAAAAAGAGACAAATATCTCTCAATTTAACTAGAATTATTACAAACAGAAGAACCTTACGAGTGAGTTATAACCCAAAGTATTTGTTTGGTTTCAGTTTTGAAAATCATTTTGTATTAGTTCAAGTAATTTCATTTATGGATGATAAAAACTATGTTATAATGATAAGATTTGTTGACATTTTCTTCTTTGTATTTAATCTTAACTGACGACAAAGTTAAGAAATAATCAAACTTGAATACAGAAAATTTAGTATGGGACGATGAGAACGAAAATTAAGGAAAATCTTAATTTTGGAAAAAAGAATACGTTAACCAATTCAAATGTAAATATTACCATCAACTACCGTTAACTTCAGAGCGGAAAAGAATATTAAGTTTTCTGTAGTGCGAGAAAGTTAATAAAAAACGTCTGATAGAGTTCATGTCTCTGGAAAGAACATTGAATTCGTATCAGAGTTTAAGTACTTAGGCTCGATGATCAGCACTGCTGGGACAGCCCTCTCCGAAGCAAGACATCGGTGTAAAAATGTACTTGGCAAGATCATACGTTATCGGCGAGTAGCACGTCAGAATGGGCTTGGCAAAGCACTCTCCTTCTTACTCCTACGAGGCGTGATGGTACCCACACTAACGTATGCGTGTGAAACCTGGGCAGAATCTTGTAGGGAACTTGAGATGCTTGAGGCTTCCATGAATACCTGTAAAAGGGTTTTTTGTGGAGTCTCCTTATGGGAAAAGCTCACAAAGGAACAAGTACACGGACTTATGCCTTTCCAACAAGTGCGCACTATAATAGCACGTAAGCGCTTACTTTTTGTAAGCCGGATGCTGGCGCACAGAGAAAGCATAAATAGTGGCGAGTTCCTAGAGCTTAGTATGACAAAAGCATCAATTGTTCCTGAAGGAAATGGCCACGTTGTCAGTGCACGCAAGAGTCAGTGTTGGGAAAAACGGCTTGTACTTGATGTGCAGTGGTTAATGGGTGTTACTCTGGGGGAGTCTCAACTGTTTTCCACTTTGACCACATCGTGCACTCATTCAAGAAACGCGAGAGAGGTTGTTAGCAGCCTATTAGAGTCAATCAACGGGGACTCAGCGGTGCTACGGGATAGAATTGCTGGGGCGGCTTATGCAGCAGTACCGAGGCTCACACATGCCAGTACGAGACACCTGAGGTGCACGGAGTGTGCGCGTATGTTTTCTGCCCAAAAGGCGTTAAATCGTCATGTCAGAAATGACCATACGCAGAGCTCCACGACTATAGCTGATGCTAATTGCTGGAAGTGTGAAGCGAAGGGATGCTACAAGTCGTACAAGAGCAAAGGTTGGTACTTACGGCATATTAAGACCTGTCACCCCAACCTTTGCAATCGAGCATTGATAGGCAACGAAGGAAGACACCAGGCTTCCGCCACCAATCCGGGGGCGTTGGAGGGGCCGGTTGCAGTCCTGCAGGAGTCTAAACTATAAGCTCTTTGTTACTCGATTCCTAGGGCTTCAGGACCAGAACTGGTCGGTACCATCCAGTTCTAAAGTTAGGACTGCGTTTGGGAGCCCCCAATAAAAATCTATCAAATTTGAGGAATGATGATTGTTGATTTAGACCAACATATAAAAGATGCGACACATATAACTAGCAGCATGCAGCTATAGAGATAAAAAAATAGAATCTTGGGGAAAACAAGGGAATGTGAAGATTGTACTAAGAGTGAGTTGAGAGGTTTAATTATATTTCTTTAGATATATCCTATTAATTATACTAGCTTTATACAAATATACATACATAGAAACATCGATTAAAAATTCCTTAAACGGGCAGAGTAGCACTCTGTATAAAAATCAGTAGATGATTTATCTACGTTGTCAGCATTGCAAAACACAAATTTTATATTCAAAAGTATCCTGTAATACGTTAATCACAATTAATTACATCTTTAAATTACATAAAATAAGATAATCTATATTCATTGAATTCTTTCATTATAAAACTGATTTTTCATAGGAATAACTACAAAGTACATATAAAAAACGAATAATAACAGAAATGAAAAATTACTGATTCCGGATAGCTTACAAATTTGGATTTATTGTGTAGTCGCTATTATACAATTTAAATCCTATCCATGATCTACTTGATATAAACTTGTTTGAGTGTGAATGGTTTTTTAGCTCTTTCTTGAATTTTTTAAATTGTCTCATTTCTTTTGGTGAATTATTCCAGTTATAAATTGCAGTATTAATAAACGATGAACTCCTAATATTTTTATTAAATTCAATACATGAATAGTTTTTTGATATCTCGACGTAGGATGGAATTTTATTAATGAATTTGAAGAAATAAATATTGTAAATAATTAACTTTTGCGAAAAAAAGAATAGATTTAGGAATATAGTCTTTTATTTTAGAAGTTTTTATTACAAACATTTAATGTCGATTTTAGTAAATGAAGTGAAATTTGTTAATGTATGAACTGCGAGTTTAATAAATGAAATCATATATATTTTACCCGGTCAGTACGGACTAGTATTTAGTCTACTATATTAGAAATTTACCAAATTGTATTGGTTCGCAGCAAGATATTTTCATGAAGAGGAAATTTATAATAGCAGTGAATAATTTCTAGCTTCATAACATGATTACATTGAGCATAAAACCTATTGTAAGCTAAGATTTTTTGCCAACGATTCCAATGTTACTTACAGCTGTTATATACAGAACATGAAATTCACTTAGCTGATTGCTCAATTAGAGCTGGTCTTGTGCTATATTTTGATTTTCCATGGGATTTTGAGTTTGGATTAGAACAAAATTACATATTTGGTGTTTTATGATATTGTAATTAAGTTGGACCTAGGTTTCACAATAAAATTGAATTTTTCTTGGCTGGAATTGAGTTAGGCTAAAAACCTCGGGTCATTTTCAATTGGGCATGTACAGTCATTTTTCAGATCCAGGATAGAATTTTGCAATATATTAAGTAGACATCTGTAACAATAACTTGTAAATAGTCAAGGTCGAAAACGCTTAACATTTACAACTGGGTATGCATAAGCTAGTGTACAATGAATGCCTTTAAATATTTCACGTTCGAATTACTAGCTTAGAAATTTTGCTTGTTGTCTGGTAACTATTTTCTTGCGATTTTGTTCTCAATTAAAGTTTTATTTATCCTGAATTCATAAAACGCCGTCTATTTTAATAAAAACCTCTTCAGAAAGATCAGAAATCTCCGAATCTGGGATCAAAAGGAGATATCACTTGTCTATGATTTTTTGTTAAACTAATTGTAATTTTTTCTGAAAATAATCAAAGTTTGTAGTTCTTTTGTCAGAAAATATTGTCGCAACATATTCCAATAGAAGCTTTTCTAATTGCGATTGTCAAAGATATTAGTGAAATACGCTGTGACAAGCGTAAATTTCCCTTAGATATGATGTGTAACAAATTTAGAGAATTTTGCCAAAATATATATAGTGTGTACAAAGTCTGCTTAAACTATTCATTGTAAAAAACAAGAAATATTTTATGTAAACATGTTTCGAGTGTCTCCACTCATCGTCAGTACAAAATAACTAAAATAATATGGTGGTAAATACAAATTTTATATTAAAATTATAATTCGTAGATCTCATAAGATATTTAGTTTCTCCTTAGTTTCTTTTATGAATATAGCTTCTGCAATTTTTGTATGCTTGGTTTTCATTAAAATAGTAAAGCTTTTCGTCCTAGGTGCATGTTCATGACAATATATTTCTGATTGAAGATGACCTCGCATATGCTCTGAAATTCTGTATTCCAATTGCCTTCTCGTTTCCCCAACTTATGAACTTCCACATTCATCACATTTATAATTGTATACGCATGAGGAAACTAAAGGAGTTGGAATAGAGTCTTTGTTTTTGAGAAAATGCCAAGTTTTCAGAGTTTGAAATATTGGCATAATCTTGACACTTAATTCCTGGTCACATTGTTGGATCTTCTTTTTTAAGGTAGTTATAGAATTTGATGTAATATACGGTAGTTTCCAAATTATTCTCTCTTCTAATTGATCTTTTTGGTTGTGGTTTTTTACGAAATATTCTATCCATTTCCGATTTAATCATTATATATATATATAAGTCGCGGCGAGGTCTTTAAAACGGGTAAGCTTGTGCAGCGCGAATGGCATCCAGGGAATGGGCTTTTGTATTGAGAAATTAATCATGTTTAAGAAAAATTTAATGAAAGTCCGGTCCTATTTTATGCTTTCGTTGTTTGTTAATACATGTTTTATTTTTGCAAAACTGGGCGTCTTCAGTACAAATGGTCGAAAACCTAGAATGCTCGTAATATCTAGTGAATTTTCTAAAAAAAACGAAAGAAACTAATATAGGCTTTATTTAGTGTCTAGAAAAGAGAAAATGGTCAGTATAGGGTAAATACTATTAATTATTTTGCGGAAGTAAATAGTCGATTTACTAAGGATGACATAAGGTCAATCTTGAGCATATTAAAGAGTAATTATTTGTTAAAAGTCATGTCAAAAATTTAAAAGAAATTTACATGAAAATTGAAAACTCGACAGTCTTTGAAATAATTTTTTACCTTTGTTATACTTGCCTAATTAATATACCGTAAAACCTGTAATAGAAGGCCACCCTAGCAAGGAAGTTGAAAAATAAAAGGCCTTCAATTATAGGTTTTCCGATATTTTTAATATAACACTGGAGATATATAGTACATTTGATGGATTTCATTTGCAATATAGTTGTACACACACTTGACTTACAATAAACTAGTTAAAATATTAAAAAATTATAAAATATTATTCCATTGCACTCAGTGCTCTACAAATACACTGATCGCTTCCTATTTTATGCATTTTTGCAATAATCGGGACTGATTTTTTACCATTTTGCACTGAACGTGATTTATTTTTGCAAATGCACTCAATATATATATATATATATATATATATATATATATATATGAGTAGCCTGAGAACCCAGGATCACTTTTGATCTACCAGATTTTTAGTCTCGACATTTCCACAAAGTTTTATAGATCAACACCATAAATTAAAATAACTCATTCTGTAAAAATGTATCGATTTTTAAGAAACAAAGAAGTAACTGCTAAAGTATGGAGTTTATAGAAATTTATATCCATTAATATACAGCGGAAATCAGATATAGCGAATTATCTGATAAATTAAATAGTAGGACTATATTTCTCTATGCGAAGGTGCTCAACCCAAAGAGACACGTTATACAAATTTGTTGTTCCTGCAAGCGTTCTATTTCTACTACAGAAAATGACAATTTTTCTAGCTAATTTAATTTATGCTGAAGCACTGTACTCTATATTCATATAGAATTTGAACACTCCTAAATATAATTTTTAACTGCTGCAATTTGGGCGAATTTCAAAGAATCGTAAATATAACTAACGCCAGTTTTGGTACACTTAAAAGTTTGCATTAAGAAAATGCTTGACACTAGGTTGCAGTTTTTAAGCAATTAACAATTAATAATTGATGAGTTGTAGAATAGGTACATAAATTCAGGGTATGTGATTATCAGCTATAGAGCATTAACTTTGTTTATGGATCATGTTATCGTTGGATTGGCTGATGACACATACATCAGGAATCTCCCTTGCCATACAAAGACGCCCTTCTCAAATTCTCCACTCTCCCACTGTCACTTTACTTCCATATCCTTCTGTTCAATCGACAGTTCACTCGCAAATAGTATCTTGATACTTTTGATGTCATCAAGTTCTCTAATTCGCGCTCCACTCGCTCTGATGATGTTGTCACTTTCTCCATTCGTCGTCCCAAGAAACATCACAAACTTCACTCGTTTTTCAATCGTGCTTGTACTGCCGCTAATTACATCTTGACTCTCAACCCTTCAATAGCCATTGATTTCTTTTCCCCACCGTCGAGCTTCAAGAAATCTCAGTTGAGCCCTTCTCAAACCTTACCTACTATTTCATCTGCTCCTATTTCATCTCTTGCGACTGTCCTCGCTGCCGTAAAACTTGACTTATTTTTATTTTTTGTAGTGTATGCCTTCAGCGGCTAAATAGAGTCATTATTATTATTATTATTATTATTATTATTATTATTATTATTATTATTATTATTATCCTTGCATCTCACAGCTTCATGCTGGTATCCCTCTCAGCTCGGGGAACTCACCAGTTCCTCAGGACTCTTGCTGTTCCTAACAATGCTGCCTTCTGTGCTACTGCTCCTCCCCACTTTGGTACTCCCAACTCCTCCAAGTATCTCGTATGCTTCTTACTCACTGCTCCTACAACTACCGGGACTACTTCAACTTTCTTTAACTTCCACAGCCTTTCTATTTCCTCTGCTAACTCTCTGTACTTGTCTATCTTCTCTTTCTCCTTGCTTTCTACATTTCTGTCCTTTGGTACTGCTATGTCTATCACTGTTCCTAATCTTTTCTCTTTGTCTACCACTACTATGTCTGGCCTCCGTGCTTCTATCACTTTGCTCGTCTGTATGTTGAAGTCCCACAGTATCTTAACCTTCTCATTTTCTATGACGCCCTGTGGCTTGTGCTCATACCACTTGTCTCCTGCTTCTAACCCATGCTGCCTGCTCAAACTCCAGTGTACCATTCTTCCCACCTTGTCATGCCTGAACTTATACTCATTCTGTGCCAACTTCTCACACCCTGCTATCAGAAGATCTACTGTCTCCGCCTCTTTCTTACATAGCCTACACTTATCACTTACTTGTACTCTTCTGTCTATATGCTTCTT
>CABFPE010000128.1:1085164-1100343 GCA_900660155.1 Hofstenia miamia | reverse complement strand
TATATATATATATATATTGTGGCATCAGGTACTGTTACTAGTATCGGCTAGTTCACTTTTTTTCGTGTTTATAGTTATTTTTAATGTAAAGTTGTATATAAGACACTTAAATGGTTGTAAATAGAGTTCTATTGATCAGTGCACTTCCGTGCAGCTTACCACTGCTACAATATATATATATATATATATATATATATATATATATTTCGCTAATTTTGTGCAGATAGTTGGCTTCATTTTGTTTTATATCGGTTATTCAAGATGTATGTATATATTTTAAAATAGTAAATTAACTCAATTCCACTAACTTCACTCTAAAACAATATACATTCAAGTAGGCTAACACCAAAATTGTATTTTGGTAAATTTTATCAAACTTTGAGAAAAATGCATTTATATTTTAGGGATAACGATTTTTACGTATGTACTAATCTGCTGTTTTTTTCTACTGGATTTTGGAAATAATAACAATTCTAAATACAGTAATGATTTTTTTTATAAGTATAATGAATTACTGTTTGTTTCATATTTTGAAAAATCGGACGTTTGAATTTTTCAACACCCGTATTATATTTTTAAAACAACAATTTCTAAGGATTGGATTTATGAAAATTATAACATATTTTATTAGAGGATTATAAAAAACTAGTTATATGTCGAACAATTACTAAAATTCTCTGAAATGTTGCGTGAAAAATAAGTAAAATTGCAACTTTTCATTTAACGCCAAGTATGTTTGAAAATAAATACTAGTCGATTTGTACACTTTATGCAAGGCTCTATACACAGCTTTTTGCAAAACCATGGCTTTAGGTGCATTTTTACTAAAGAGAGCGCTCTGTGAACAATTATTTTGATAAATTTTGAAATTAGTTGTAAATTATTGATTATCCTGTTAGTGAGTATCCTGAAAGTTGCAGAATTGATTTTTAAAGAAGTAAAATTTAGAGTAGGTACACTATCGTGCTTGTGCTCTTGCTAATTACATTTTGACTCTCAAACCTTCAACGGCAATTGATTTTTTTCTCGCCGCCAAGCTTCAAGAAATCTTCGATGTGTTTCCTCTTTGCAGAGCTCTTCTCCCACTTCGCTTACTCTTCCATCTGCTCCTACTTTTTGCAATGTGTTCTTCATCATAATTTCGATATGAAATCATACTAAAATGTCCCGATTTGCGTGAAGCGAATTCTTAATACGTTTTGTTTGAATGTATCTGAAATTACAATGTACAACATGTTACCTGCTGGATCAATAAAATTGTTTTCATCGCGAACGGTCGGTTTGCTGAGTGCTCCATCAAGTGAATTAAACATATTTACGTTAGAAAATTATCTCGCTAACTCGCCATAATATGAAGTCATTTGAAGAACTGTCCATGATGGACGAAGATACTCTTGAACGCGCCATTACCGATCACCGCGTCCACAAAATACATTTACAGGAATGGGTTCTAGAAGCCGTCAAACTTCGTCGTTCTACAATCCCGGATCTATCTCTGCTTTTTAATGATATAGATTCACAAATAAAGGAGCTTCAGTAAAAAATGGAACAACATATTTATTATCATTTTGCAGAACCTATCTCTATTAAACAGATAACAGGCAACAGTATCAGATGTTGAATCTAAAATTGTTATACTCGGTATAAGAGTCAGAGCTTTCTGGATATAATGTATGCTTAGATTCGAATCGCGCAGCTGTTCAACAGATTCTTAATTTGATGAACTGTGAGGGTTACGCAATAGATGATGTATATTGCCGTGGGAAATATAATCCTAAGGAAAGTTGGTCCCGACCTGTTATCGTAAAGCTGCATTAATGTGTGGGAAGCGCGAAAGATAAAAGCCTCAGCATATACACTGAAAAATAGCAACTACTTTGTCAAACCTGAATTAACATATGAGGAATTTCTAGTTAAGAAGAAAATCTTAAAACTGCGGTGGGAACTTAGCCAAAAAGGTATACCGAAAACTGTCCTCAAGTTTAGAAACTAATCATAATTCATCCTTAGAAGATATTTTTGATGTCATTAAACGTAGAGCACGACTACGAACTATTGGTACTAACCAATCGTTGCCCACTTCCAAGCGTATTATTCAGTAATCTTAACGTACTGATGTCCAAATTTCTTGAGCTTAAAGAATGGTTTGTTTCTGGCACAATAGTCTGTTGTTACAGGAAACAAAGTTTATAAGTAGTATACCATCCACTACTATCAAATTGGAGAAGTATCATTTAATTCGACTCGATTTAGAAAACTTCAACGAGAAAGGTGGTGGGTGCCTTGTTACTTACGTAAGCAAACTATTTTGTTATAACAGGCCAGGCCAAAAATCGTATCATGCTTATCAAAGCAAAATATCTAGTGTCTTAAATTAAGTTGCAGGCCGAGACATCTTCCTTACCGAATGACTAATATCGTATATGCGACAAACTACTAAATCAGCAATTATGAAGGGTGGTTACCCAGTATCCTAGAGGTTTTCTCATTTCAGCTGGAGGTGCTAATCAAAGTCAACTTGGTGTTATTGAGTGATTTCGATTAGAAAACTGTGTGGATGTTCCAACATTTATGCCTAATCGTTCACAGTTAGATGTAGTCTATATGAATGACAAATCGTTATACAACATAGATGTAGGCGCTCCACTCGGAAATGCCAATATAATGTATCATTTAAACATTAGTATATTTCCTAAAGTAAACTGCCATAATAAGACGCGGCGAAGAATAAACTATAGTCGACAGTCAAATTGTTTCGATTTAGAAAAGCTACAATTCGAATTTGAAACTACTGATTGGAAAGTCTTTTATGATGATAATTTGAACAATACTGTTGCTGTAGTCGAGTCATATATTTCTTTTATTATGGATCAGTGTTACAATGGGAGAAATGCAAAGGTATATAATATTAGCGAACGTATGAAAGACAACGGTATTAATCAACTTATAAAGGCTAAACACAAAGCTATAAGGGAGAATGACATTGGCAAAAGAAACTGCACACAGCGTGAAATATATGCTCTTGTTAGACAATTAAGGGAAACACAGCTACAGTCACTGACCAAAGTGCTAAGAAAGCACTCAAAACCAAGGGAAGAGCGATTTCATTTAACTACAGATCTAGCTGATGAAATGAATTACTTTTTGCCCGTTTTAACGATGATATAGTGAAGGACGTTAGTTTTGAGTTGCCTCGCCTTGACGAGATTGTGCCACCAACAATTTTGAAAGAAGACGTGAACAGGATATTTAGGTCGAATCAATACGTATACTGCTTCTAGTCTAGACATATTTCACAAAAGTTTTAATACCGTAACATACCCTGATGTCTTCAAAAAAAGTTGTGGTAACTCCAGTTCCTAAAACATCCAATGCAGTACCAGCGCCAATATGTGCGCGAGTGCTTGATAAAATTGGGTTGAAAGAGTATCTAAAGATGGTTGTTGAAACTAGTGACAACAACCAATACACCTATAAGAAAAATAGGTCAAGCATTGATGCACTCTAATGCACTATCGATTTTATTGGAATGCGCTTAATTCTGACGAAACAACGATTGTAAAAGCGCTGTTTTTAGACTATTCGTCGGCGTTCAATACTGTATTGCAGAATAGTATATTGAATCGCATGAAAACATTATCGCCATGGTTTGCAGCATGGTTGTACAGTTACATGAGTAACTGAAATCAGCGCATAGATGTAGTAGTGGGTGTCCCGCAAGGTGGTCCAAGGAGTGTTTCACTGTTCACAGATGAAACAAATATGATAAGCAATGATGTTTATAATTTGGATGGAGTAACTATGGATATCTCCAAGTATTCCGATTTGCAATTTCAATTGACACCTCTGAGATGATTAAAATAAGTATGTGCAAATTGTAAAAGATATTTCGCGGGTATCAGTACAGAAAAATTTGTATCTCAATTCTAAAAATCTCAAGAGTGAAAATTCGCACATCATAATGTTTAAGATAAGATGTTATGTGAGATCATTTCAAATTCTGTTTCAATTATGAACGAAAAGGTTCCAAATGTGAAACAAGTTAAATATCTTGGCTTGTTAATTGAAAATAATTTACACGAGGACTAACATGTAATCCATCTTGTTAAAAGATTTAATTATATTATAAAATCAATGATATTTATATTGCCATTTCTTAAGCACTAAAGCATATATAATCCCTTGTACCTATACGGAGCTGAAATATGGGACCCCGCTCTTACAGAAAAACAAAAAAGATCTTAAGAAAACCGATCAAATTGTTCTCTATGACAACTAAATTTGATCTATGTAAATTACTGTTTAGTTTTGTACAGGAAATAAAGCGAAATATATCTATCAATGCACAGCACTACTTGAGCATAAAACTAAAAATAAATGAATCTTTAGTCATTGAAAAACATTAGATTGGGGAACCCTTTCCTAGAAAATATAGCTATGCTATTGAACTAAATTTCTTACACGAACCTTCGAATTCTATACTGCTATTCATGTACAAAATTTTTGCGCCTTTTTCTGGCTTGGGATTTCAAATCCGATATGCATAGTACAATTAATACAATAAATTGCTATTGGAGCATGGGTTTGAGACAACCCTATTTCATACTTTTTTGCATGCATTTTTATGTCAACATCAGAAAACGAATGAATTTTTATTGTTTGAATACATCTCTAAATCCATTATTTAAGCTTAAAGTCTTTGTAAATGCAGTTTAATTACAAATATGGAGTTCTTGATTTGTTCTTGAATGTGCTTGTTTGTAAAGTAGAGCCAAATGGGAAGTACTGTGATAAATCCAGCGCTTATTATAAAACTGTACATTTCCAAATTGAAAATGGCAAAGGTATGTTTGTAAAACCTTTTAGTCCTAAATTTAGCTCCCATATAATTTGCGGTTAACTTTAAAGAAACAGTACCAAAAACAAAGAATAGGAAGAAAATGTACTTAATTAAAATACTTTCAAGTGCCTTCCTGAATCCTCTTTTTCCTTCGACTCTATTTTCATATTCGCTTTGTGATCTCTTCCTATATTTTAGGAAAATTCTAATATGCATACAAATCATTGCAAATAAATAAATGATATCAAATGTTGCTCCTATTGTGCTGAAAATTCTAAGTCTAGTCTTATTTATAAAGCTGGTGTTACTATAAAGAGTGAGCTCACATTTAAGGCCTATTGCGCCAATTGTATATACAGATGCACTATTAGCGAATGTTAGCCCGAAAATGATTATCGGCCCCAATAAGAAGATAATAAACAATTTTGTTTTAGTAAATATCTGTCTGTAATCTATACCAAATTCTCCTCTTCCAATGCCATACATTCGATTCAAGGCAATCAAAAGCATGACACATAAGCATAGAGCCTGAAATGTCCCAAGCAGTAGAATTGTAACCATCGCAAAGAAATCTTTTTTATATGATTCTGTAACGATCATCACTGTTGTTAATAAAGAAGAAAATGCTGCAATGCCACTTAATGAGAATATAGTGACAACTAAGTATTTAATATGCATATATCCTGTTCTCCAGCTGCCAATAATGTAAAGAAGCAAAAATGAGATATTTAAGGGACTACTTAAAGCTGTCAGCACATACCAAAGTAAAATTGCTGTATCAATTATGGTAATTGTGTTATTTTTGCTGTTGAAATCATGAAGTTGTGGACAATATTTAAAGAATATAAGCGCCATGCCGTCATGCTATGCTATTGTGCTTATTGTGCTAATATTTATAATATTTCAATATTGACTTATCTATAGCGTCATTTAATATACCTTCCTACTACAATTATTTGTTTGATCGTATAACGTCTTGTCATTTTTCGTGTAGTTTACAAATGCTTTTGGTGTGAAAGTTAGTGTTCGTTAGTATTTAGTAGTTAATTAACGCCCATTTTAGTTGTAATGTCGCATATTAGCCCAGAAAGTATTCGTGAATTGAAATCAGCTTTGCATAAACAATTGCAAAACAGTGATTTGACATCAAAAATCGAACAAGCTGTAGTTAATGGACAATTCGGTCAAGATTTATCAACTGAAGAACTTCGATTTCGTTTACAAGAGAGCGGAATTATCGAGGAAATGTTTGAGGTATTGGACTGGAAAAAGACAACCAAACCGCCTTCTCAATCTAAACAAGAAAAAAAACCTTTTAGTATCCCAAAAAATGAATCAAGGGTAAGTGGCATCTTATATGCATAATTTGAGCTCAATACCTGAACACCTTCATCACATACACTATTTAATGTTTATTTTATTGATACAAACAATAGGGGTTTGATATTTACAATTAAGACCAAGATTCTTATAATATTTTTACCAATGTCTCTTAAAGTGGGATAACTTATGTCACCTTATAATTATTAGTTTGGTGTATTTTTGATATTCTTGTTTCGACAGCTTTTTTGAGTCTGATTGTGAATAGTCAAATAGCATTCCTTCATTTATTGGCGAGTGTTTTTCGTATATTTCCATGAACATTTGATATGAGACCACGTAATCATTAAACAATTATTTCAGAAATCAGGATTTTTAATGTATAACAAATAACTGACAAATATTTTTTTATTCCAAATATATCATTGAAAAAATTTGCATTAAATTGGAATGTAGCGAACCTATATGAACCATCCTTTATATAACAGGTTTAAATTTGTCCTCTCAAACATGCAGAGCTTCCATTTTTTATACTTAAATCCTCGTTAATTTTTTTGAAAAATTATTTTTCACAATATATTTCCTGATTTGTTTTTTAGCAATGCCGTTAAGCATTTTCATATGGTTCTGTATTTGAATTGTTAGCTCGTTGATTTATTAAATCTAATCTTGAAGAAAATAATTTGGTTTTCGAGTTCTTGGAAAGAACCTATCGTATTTGTAATGTTCAACAACTTCAAAATGTCTATGGTCGATCGAGCGTCTTTGATTATATGTTCATTCAATAATTGGACAATGAAATGTTGCATATGGTCGACCTTTGTAAATGCAGTAAAATGCTCAATGATTTTGAGTCAAGATAACTTATTGGGAAGTGAGTTCAATTGATGAAGAAATCAGTTATTCAATTTGATTCACAAGTTATAATAACTCCATAATTCATTTTATTTATTGTAGTTTTATTTATATTATTTAGGAGAATATACTGCACAATCACCGCTATATCCTTATGCGAGTGGCAGGTGGTAGGGCGTTTTTGGATCAGCTAACTGCAGATGAATTTGATTCGACTTTTTGTATATCTGTTTCATTCCTTGGACAGCGCTTTAATTCAGAATCTGTACTTGGAACAGTTGAACCAAATTTCGATGAAGCTTTTCTCTTGGATATGCAACCTAATAGCACTTCAGGTGTTCGAATCTTAGATTCCAAGTCTCTTTTGTCATTAAATGATCGCATTCATCTTGTGGTAGTAAAAAGAAGCACACGTGGAGATAGTTGTGCACTTGGAAGCGCCAGTATTGATTGGCGAAGTGTTTTAGCTTGTCCTTCGTCCTCAGAATCGTTTTCTATTGAGTTGTCATCTGATGAATCTGGTGTACCTGCAGGTGTGCTAAATATCACTTTGGAAATAATTCCTCGTCTTCATGAAACACTTTCAGGTATAACTTTATAATGCGAAACGCCACTCACTTGGACCTTAAAATATAGAAGTTTAAGTTAAAATACTGAGTAATTTTTTACTTAATTTTTCTAGTATAAATTCATTTTTTTTAGTAATCGCTTCAATTTCTGCATAAGCACTTTACTCATTTAGTCTTTCAATGGCTCAACCTTATAATTACTGTTTAACCTTAAACAGTCTGGCGTCCTTTTTAAAGGACAAACCGTTTTTCCACATTTACAAAGCATTTTCTCCAAGCCTATTTCTAAATTTCACAATCTTGTGGCATGTGTAGGTAGGTCTATTGGGGAACATGCTTTAGTGCAATGTTGAAAATTTATATTAAAGCTTATTGCTGTGGCAGAGTTTGTTGAAAAAATTAACAAGTTTTTTTAAAATTTCGAATTTCCGAAAAGGATTTAAATTCTCTCTATACCTAGTGTTCATGCATTTAAAAGGTTTTGAGTCAATGTATTCAAACCGATTAAGCCGTACCGTCCGCAAAGTCAGGGGTCGTGGGGCACTCCTCGATGGGACATGGACGGCTCGCAGATTTAAAGCGAAAAAGAAAGAGACTCTTCTCTATCATGTGGTGCTTTCAGATTGAGCACACTATTAATAGTTTTGGAGCTATAAGCGTTTAAAACTTTTTTATAGGATCATAAACATTTTTCAAAGTCCCCAGGTTGTTTAAGGTTAAGCGAAATGTTTCTTATAAATAAATTACTAAATTTGCACATTTATAAATAAGAATTATTTTATAATCATTTTGATTTTTGCTAATTAAACACTATTTTTCATAGGAAGATGTGTCATACGATGACTTAAATATCTATACTAAACTATTTTGATAGCCTAACTACTCCAAATACTTCACAATACTCATAGAAAACTTTTGATTTTTTTCAAATAATTAAAGTTTAACAACACACTAGATGGTAATTTCATCGAAAGTGCACTCTATGTTGTTTCTGCCATAAAATTTCTTGTGTTTATGGTCGATAAATTTGAATGTTGATTATGAATTTGTTAATCTTTGAGGAGCAATTGTTTTTTAATTTCCCAACTTTTTTAAATCATTTTTGCTATTGTACTATAGTAATTTAGTGTAATTTATTGTTATATTTAGTTGATGTCGTAAATATCCAGATAGATTTGGAAAAATCACGGAATGGTGAAAAAAGCCGGCGGTTATTAATTTACACACGACGATGGTGGCAAGACTTCTTGGCAATTCGCGCTAACCATTCAGCTAGGTTTGTCAAAATATTCGGTCAAGATGAAACTGGGATATCACGCCTAGTGTGTTGTTTTGTCACTCCTTTAGCTTCTCGATTGATAGAATCCGCTTCCTATGCTGCTAGATTTGTTTCTCTTATACCTTTTGAAACGAAAAAAGGGCCTGATTCTTCTAATAGTGATCGTTGGAGAAGTTTACATTCCATTCTTTCTGGACATTGCGGCTCTCTTGGAAGTCATAGTCTTCTATTAGCAAGCTTATTTTTAGGTTTAGGATTGCGAGCTTGGGTGTGTATTGGTCGCCGTGGCCAAGGGGAACCCCATTACTGGGTTCTCACATTAGCACTTGATGGAAGGGCTACTTTTTGGGAACCGTTAACTGGGCATGTTTTTCCTCACGAACCCCACACTCCTCCTCAACATCCATATCGCTCTGTAGGATGCGTTTTTAACCACAATTCCTTTTACGCCAATTGTCAAGCAACGGATTCCGTGACCATATGTGATTTTAATCTCAACGACAGTACAAAATGGAAATCCATGGATTCCGAAGTTATCACAAATATTTCCTGGCCAAATTGTCCATTGCTTGTTGCCAATACAATAGAAATAGACAGTTTAGAAAAAAGATTGGAAAATGACTTGTCAAATATTCTGAGCGATTGGCGTCGTTCACGAAAACTTTCTACCTTTTGGGATCACCGTTTATCGCATTTACTCACGCCCGCTTTATCAGGATATGAGTTAGAGCGTCTATATGGCATTCCAATCCCTGGAGATCATTTTCAACAAGCTGTTCGTGCATATGTTCCTGATGGAGAAACATTTAAAGCATTTCCGTTGCAACTTAACCACATGTGTGCTCAACGTGCCTTTTCTGCGTGCATGAAGTTGTCAGCTTGTGAAGAGATCATTGCTTGCAGAGGTGACTCTGTTAGGTTTGCTGTTCGAGTGAAGGTTTTCAAGTACCCAGAACAAGCCCTTGCTGTGTGGTTAATGTTCTCTTGCAAATATCGAGCAATTCCTTAAAATTGTATGTATATATTTTGTAAATTTGTACAAATAATTGTTAATAAATTTTCTTGTTTTTACTTCAAAGAATTGTATTAATTTTTGACAAACTTTTATATTTTTTTCCTCCAATGCTTTTCATTTGTTATATAACTTTACAAAATATTTCTTGCACTAACTAGTTGTTTGGATTATGAAAAATTTGAATTATGTAGCACTTTTGAAAATTAATTTACGTATTTTAAAAACCTTATCAAACAGTAAAAGTTTAAACTTAGAAACCAGTTTCAAGTTATACTTATTCAAATTTAACAAATCCTTAACGTCGATGATCGTATTGATTACAGTTAAATTTCAATGTTAAATTTAAATAGTGATTTTTAAAATACATTTAATTACTAAATTCCAAGCAAAAACGTTTTTTATAAATAAAATTTTATGATTTTACTCTTATTTGTAAATTTGGATGTTGATTTTCTAATTCAATTCAATTTTATATATACTATTTAATTTTAAGTTTGTTAGTGAATACTGGTCGCAAATTTATTTACGCACTTTCACAACATCAGCACCATTTGGTAAAATATCTATACACTTTACATTTTTCCAAATATTGAAGATTTTTATTGTAAAATATACGTAAATATGTATTTAAGTATTCTTATACATTCATTTATCTGTGTTATTCAAAAAAAGATTTATATACAGGGTGTTTGAGCGAATTTTACAACTACTTTCATGACAGAAACAAACTAGCAATGGATTAATGCATTGTTGTCAAAGTTATATTTTCTAAAACCTTATTCTCTTGGCTATAAAATTGGACAGTTTCATTTCAATCAAAGCTAAAATGACTCCACAGTAGAGAAGACGGGAAAAGGTGGCAGACCTATTGCTTGCCAAAGTTGCTCCAAGAGAGATCTGTGCTGTAGTTGGCGTCTCTTTGAAGACGGTTTATAATGTAAGGAATACTGTGGCTAGTGGAAAAGGAACCATTAGGAAGTGTGGCAGTGGAGGAAAGAACAAAAAGAGGACTCCAAACTTTTTGGATGCTCTTCAGACCAAGATAACAGAGGAGCCTATGAAGTCTCTGAGAAAAATGGCGAAAGAGATGAATTTGCAGTCCAGCACAGTTCAATTGGCTGCACGAAGGATCTGGGTTACAAAACCATTTTTTAGGACCCAAAGGCACCTACTGACTGAGTCTTTGAAGTCAAAGAGACTGGTAAGGTGCAAAAAAGTCATAAAATATCTCAGGAATCGAGGTGGCACTGTCAAAGCATTTTCTGGTGAGAAAATCTTCACCGTAGATGCTGTTGTCAACAGGCGAAATGACTGGTTCCTCACAAAGTCAATAGAAGAAGTTGTTGGCACAATCCCACACAAAGAATGCAGCTCAGATCATGATCCTGGGTGTCGTAGCCTCTGACGGCAAGAAGATGCCCCCCTACCCCCTACTTTTTCAACCTGGAGAAAGTGTGGGGGCTGATGCATAGTACAAAGTGCTGAGGTACCATGTATTGCCGTGGCTGAAGACCCACTATCCAGCGGGAAACTATGTATTGACCCAGGATTGTGCACCATGCCACACAGCAAAGAAGGCGCAGAAGTTCGGCAAAAACAATTTTGCTGACTTCTGGGGTGCTGATTTTGGCCGCCCTCCAGCCCCGACTTGAACCTGTTAGATTTCACTGTGTGGGGCGTCTTGGAAAAGGCGACTAACAAGACTCCTCATCCCAACATAAAGTCTCTGAAGACTGCTATTAAGAATGAGTGGGCAATGTCAGACCTTTTCCTCATTGATGCTTGCAAATCTTTCCAACGCCGTATTGAAGCCGCAATTGATAATAATGGAGGACACATCAAATAATAATGTCTCTATGTGTGTTATATATTTGTCATTAAAATCATTTTGGATTATAGGGTTTTGTCAAATGTTGTAATGTAATTCAAAAAATGATGACCAATTTTGTAAAATTTGCTCAAACACCCTGTATATCCATACGTGTAGTACAAAATTCTTCATTTCATTTTTTAAATTGACTTCTAATTAGATTTAATGCACATTTTTAGTTGATATCAAAAAATATCTACGATATTTTTCAGTTGGTTAAAAATATACATGCATTTCATTTGTTTCGTTCAATGGATAAAGTTAATTTAGGAACATTGCCATTGTTTATTTTGTTTTGGTATAGACTTACTCCAAATTGTATAGCATTTGCATTAATAATTTTTTAAAGATGTTAGTTTTTATTTCAGGGTATGCGAGTTTGTGTAGTGGGTGGTGGCATAAGTGGTCTCTCTGCCGTTTATTATTTATCTAAAGCTGCTCCACAGTTTGATGTTAAGCTAATTGAATCCTCACAACGTGTAGGTGGATGGATAAATTCATATACTGGCAAATCAGGTGCCCTCTTTGAGACAGGTCCTCGTACCATACGTTCAAGTATGTCATCGGCTCACCTATTGGATGTTATCAATGATTTAGGTTGTCATTTTGGAATTCATCGTTTTTAGTGTATTTGACTTTCAAATACTAATATTTCGTGTCAATTATTTCGAATTTATCGGATCGTTGTAAAATCATATATTATAATAGACTTAATAGCGCTTTTATCTGTGCAAGTAATGGCAACTTACACATTTAAAAATTTCCATAAATTTATTTTATTTCTTATTATATTAAGTTATTTCTCTTAAAACTACTAGATGTATCGTAAATATTCAGTCTTGTGTAAGAAGTTCTTATTTTTTATTTCATTAATAAGTATTAACGGATTGTTTTTATGTCCTCTAGTATTTAAAATACTGTGGCCTCTCATAAATACGTCTATTTTTAAATTGGAGTTTTCGAGTGTATGTTACCGATGTTTGTATGAGGAACTCAAATAATATTCATATTATATGCATGTATATGTATAAATATATACATATATATTGTAGTTGATATTTCTTTTATAGTGCCACTTTGAAACAAATCGACGCTTTGTAACATTCTGCCGTTTTGTACCTTTAGAAATTGTCTGTTAGTGCTAACCTGTATACTTGACACATCCAGTTTTGATATTGAGCATTCTTAAATTTGCAATATTTGAGGTGAAATGCGACTTACTAATAGTATCTGTGATTCTGATAATAAAAACATTGTTTATTGTGGTTTCATGTTTTTTGATCTAACCCACAGCATCCGGGTAACCAGTAGGCAAATTTTTTAATGGACAATCTTGGAATTTAATATCTACAATCCTCAATAAAAGTAAGCGCAATTATGCAATGTTAAGGTATTATTTAATCATAAAATATAGCAATGGTCAAATATCAGCATTTGAATTAGGATTGTGTAGTTACAACATTCGATCATATAAAAATTTCAATAGAAAAGTAGGTGAAAGTATAGTTCATAGTAATTTGATAAAACATATTATATACCTTCATCTTTTCAAAGAGTTTTAATTCACCTTAACATCCATCTTCAAATGTTTCACTGAATAGCATTTCGTAACTGACATAATGGGCTTGTAGTATAGACACGTACAGACCTACAAACCAATTTTTTAGAATACAGCTAACAGGCGGTGCAGAGGTATGTGTAATATCCTAATCGATCATCATATTGAGATACATGCCATTCACTGGAAGCTACCTCTATTTAACTCTATTAAATGATCCATTGGAAGAAATGATTATATTTAATATAGCATAATATTTATTGCAATAGATTCATAACATTTCAATAATTAATTTAAACCATTAATGTATAAATCACCGATATGTGTGATTTCTTAAGAAATTTTTGAAAAATGTTATTCAACTTATAAATATAATCATATACGATTTTCTTCAAAACCTTTATCCTATTACTAAATCCGACCGTATGTAATGCTTGATGTTTATATATACATATATATATGGATTAGTTTATACCGAGAGCATATTTTCAAGTATTCCTATATTAATACTGTTTTACTACATCATTTTAGAATATTTACAAAAACGTTTGGGGAAATCATGCGATTGTCCTCTTCAAGATATTGATATGCATGTACAAAATTGAAAAAGATACTAGCATTCTATCGAATAGGATACCATTTCCTTCATGCGGTATTGTATTTACATGTATCGAAATTAG
The DNA here is from genome assembly GCA_900660155.1 of Hofstenia miamia. Classification (NCBI taxonomy): domain Eukaryota; kingdom Metazoa; phylum Xenacoelomorpha; order Acoela; family Hofsteniidae; genus Hofstenia; species Hofstenia miamia. Next base: position 1,086,357 of record CABFPE010000128.1, on the reverse strand, counting down.
AATTTCAATCGAGCAAAAAAATTATTTTGGAAATTTTGTCTGAAACCATTTGTACTTTTATTTCCACATTAGCAATCTTGTTCAAATTGACATATACTGTACAATTCTCATCCCAATTTTATCAAATCATAGTAAGTATAAGAAGAAAAGTTTACACTGTATCATTAATTAAAGTTCGAAGTATTTTTTACATTGAATCGGAAAACGATCAGGATTGGTTTAGATAACTAAGTGTTGATGACTATAGACTAATCGCCTTTATTCAGTATACGAACTTATTCAATTATTCATTTTAATCATTGCAAAGTTTAGGGATTTCGGATAAGATTTTACCAATTAATAAGACAGATCCTGCTTCCAGAGTTCGCTATATTCTATTTAACAATCAGCTATGCGCAACACCAACTGGCATTAAAAGTATCATTTCAAGGACACCTCTTCTTTCAAAGCCACTTGGTTACTACTTATTTAGGTAGGAAATTATTTAATCTTTAAATGCTTCCCTATTGATAGTCGATGCGCTACGTACATTCACATATCGCCAAAAGCTGAAAATTGCAATACGCATTGTTAAAGTTTCGGCTAGGTTTTGTAGTTTTAATTTTTAATGCTGTTTTCTAAAGATGTCGAATTACATTCAAATGATGTTTTATGACGTTTAGAGGTCAAATACCAATTGATAAAGTTGACCCTTGAATGAGTTTATCCAACACTGATAACAAAAGTGTATATAAATGTTGAACTATTGCAAGTGATCCACGTTACTTGTAATGTGAAAAGATCATGTTTTCTTTTATTCTTTCTGTACTGCAATACAAAGAATGAATTTTTTATTCCAAAAATCATGTGAATCACTTGAGTCCATGTTTGCCAGTATTACTTTATTAATCTAAAAGATATTATAATCTAGGAAGTTGAGAAATATTCAATGTGAAATATTCTTGCTAAGTTATAGCGCTACACTACTACTACTACTGTTGAGTGACTATACTTGTCTTCAATTTTGCGATGTAGAAACAATAGTGTAAAGAAGTATTTTTCGATAAAAACTGTTGGTATAAACGAAATTAATTATAGGAGATTTTTATGTATTGTACATTTATAGGGAAGAAACTGGTTTTGCGGGAGCTCATTGCAGAGGATCCTTCTTTTTAAGAATGAATAAGAAGGTCGATGCACGGAAGGTAGTCACC
>CABFPE010000128.1:1061617-1085011 GCA_900660155.1 Hofstenia miamia | reverse complement strand
AACCCCCCCGCCCCGATTTTAACAAATATTCTATTAATTGAACAAATAGTTTTTAGGAAATTATGGATAGGGGGACTTTCTCGGTGATTAATTATAAACCAGTGATAACCTGCTCACTTCATGCTCATTCTTAAAATATTTCTGCAATACTGGCATAAACACATTGTGACACTTAGAGAAGATATTCTAACACCCAAGATCAAGTCACATGAATGACAATTATTATTTAGTAATTCAACAATTACAGAATGCGTGTCTGCATAATGTTGTTGTCCATGCGTGTTTCATCGTGAGCATAAAAATGGATTGCAGCTCTTAGTTTGTGATAAAAACAAATGTAGACAGATTGAGGTCAGAAATCTCTGAAAAAAATAAGTGCCTATTTGAAGCCCCAATCAGTTGCATTACTCTACTAAGTCCCCTTTGCGCAGGGTGAGAATGAATTTCAGGAGATCTTTTATACAGCAGTTATTAAAAAGCAGTTGAGTGTCTAAGACCGTTCGTTTTAAATTTTTCTATATTATCTGTTTGGATCAATGGGAAACCTGTTTCATACAAAACGTTATAAAATAGGGTTCATTCGATTTTCAAGTAGAGTTTGAATTACTACTATTGAAATGAACATAGGCGTGGCTTTAAGTTTTTTGAATATGGGGCACTTCTATGAAAAACGTGTGCTTAAAAACTTGCATTTTCAACAAAAAATGCAAAAAGTAAATTGTGATGAGAATTCAATGTGACGGTTGCTCTCATAAAGGCGTCCATCTGTTTCAAAGTCTCATCCCATTCAGTTTTCCCGATAAATTTATCATTCGAAGATCTTTTATATTCTCGGAATTGAAAATTATCTTTCTGTCGTAAAAATAGTCACTGATAAGATAAATTTGTAGAACTATGAATATATTTAGGAAAAATAGGCAGATCTTCAAAATCGTGTCACTTGGTTTTCCAAAGTTCAATTTCGGAGTTCATTTAGGGTGAAAATAATGATGAAGTAAAAAGAATTCTGAGAAAAATAGTATCGAATAGGTTGCTACACTTCCTCTGTTAGTAACACACTCTCAAATGGGCAGTTATTTCTTTAGATGCATTTACACACACACGCACACTATTCACAAATTTTCACATGACAAAAATATTTTTGCTTACTGTAAACAGACGGCGATTCAAATGTTACTTTATTATGGTAGAATGTTGAATTTAAGGGCTGGCATAAGACATGCGTAACTGACTACGTGTCGCCGGAAATCAAAAACTCTGAATTTTGTGTTTAAAGAATTGTTGACCTACGAGAATTTGACATGATAGTGACATATTTGTAGTCTACGCTACTGGATTTCAATTTTCACCCATGCAAATGCTTTGTCTGCGTTGATACACTTATTTTCGATACAAAATAAAGAGTAACTATAGCCATACACTCTAAACACACTAAGTTTCACAACTTTAATTTATTGTTTTTTCTGCAACGTTTATAAAACATTGCATTAGTAGCATTTTGCAAAGTAAGAATTAACTAACCTTTATTTAGTATAGACGCACATAACATGAGAGCAATGCTTCCATAGGTTTACACCCACATCAATTAACAATTCCTTTGCAATGAAATGTAAAACATTTAGGCCACAGTTGAAAACGCGTGTGATTGCCCACGCAATCAAAACACGATGTCCGACATCTTTGTAAAAGACAAATAACTGCAAATTTAAGAAAAACACCAGGGTATTGTTAAAAATGCTCCCACGGAAATAATCGAATTTATTGTAACATTAATTTCATTTTTACAAAAAACTGTAATTAATCGAACAATTTCTAAAATTATCATTACATTGCTAATATGCTGCAAGCTAGGTTAATATAGTAAACAATTAACTCTATATACAGCATTTTTCTTGTAAATAAATACTGTATTCTTATTAAAATATGCTTCCGATTATCTCCCGGCATCTGTATGAAGACACTATTTTTCTCACACTATGTAAGAACAAATAAACAAAAACTACTAATAATTTTGGAAGACATTTTATATAGAGATGTGTTTGTTGACAATGTGTGCTTTGAGAGACAGGTGCTATGGAACAATATTATTATTGGAGGTGCTAAACTGAGGTCCTTCCTATACAAGGATAAATTTCTTAAATTTAAAAAGATTTGATGGAAAAATCAGTGCCACTTGGGACAATTATTGGGGGCTCCAGCACTCCCAGTCACCTCTGTCTCTTAGCCTCTGTTGAGAGAACCGAAGTTTGATTTAATATTAGTTGAGTGGTCTTTGCAGAAGTTAAGTCCAGCTTAGATTCAGTTTCTATGGAAATATAAATGATAACATCATAAAAACTAAAAATTTAAAAAGTAATAAGCTTTTACTAAAACGTAACTGCATTCGAAAAAATTGTATACCTGTAACTATAAATCATTCATTGTATGCAGCTTGACTGTAGATTCCCCTCTGTGCTATTTTATAATTCAATTAGAAACATTTGGTTTATAAAATAACAAAATGGCTTTAAGAATTAGAAAAGCTACTAAAAGTGTAGATGATATGTTCTTTTCGAAGATTTACATTTTGTTGTCTCTTGTTTGATTCATTATCAATGGCTTTCCACCATCAGAAATGGAGAAATTGCGGCATTGCTCCTAAGTACTTTACATTACTTTGTACTATTTTGTAATTTGGCATTTATTTAATTAATTCCATTGAAAATTCCTAATTTTCAAGCAATGTTTAGTGGCATGGTCTTGTTTCTACCGAGACTTTGAAAAAATGGGCTGTACCTTCCAAGAAAACGCATGTCGCCTAAAATTTAGTTTAGGTTTTTCAATTTCTGTGTCTAGTTTTTGTTACTAACTTCTAAAATGCCCAGCATTCATCTAGCAAACAAAATTGAATTTCTTGTCAAGGATTATAAGAGTTATAAAATTGGCAGAATTGGTATTAATCTTAAAAGGGCCGAAGTTTTGTCGAAGTTTTCGGTCCATGTCCTTTTCTCTGCTATCCTTAGAACGGTCAGTTAGCCAAGTTGTGAAAAAATTCAAAAATGAAGTTTAGCAAATCAATAGTTACTTATAATTTTTGAAAATAGAAATTCTTTGAATACTGTGGCTAAACATAATTGTAAAATATGTTTTACACATGCCGTTTGCTTCAAATACAGCAAATATTGTGAAAAATAGCAATATTATTATAAAATCAGTAGCTTGAATTACATATATATATATATATATATATATATATATACTTAATGAGTGCAATGCTGCCTCTGATAGCCATATTGTCATTATATNAATATGTTTTACACATGCCGTTTGCTTCAAATACAGCAAATATTGTGAAAAATAGCAATATTATTATAAAATCAGTAGCTATATATATATATACTTAATGAGTGCAATGCTGCCTCTGATAGCCATATTGTCATTATATTTATTGCACTACAACGAATGGGCGTAACGAAAGAACAATTTCCTGCCGACACTGGGTCGAATCAGTCAGGAAGTATGAACCTTTTTCTTACTCCGAATCATCTCGTTCTCGACAACCAAGAGCTTTCAAAATTGTTGCAAATATTGAACGGGCGCAAATGCTGGTGATCTCATGCGAATGATGCGATCCGGAAATCACCGTGCAGTCCGAATCTCAACATGTGTGTTAGCTGGGTTTCCAAACCGATGAAAATGACAACTTCAGTGCCAGTTCTCAAAGGCAGAAAAGACCACACATGTATCGTTGCAGTGGTTTTGTGATATACAGCGAGAAGACTTTGTAATGGACAGTAGAATTCGCATTTATCCACATCTTGACAAGCCTATCAACCAATGTCGATATAGGCAAATGTAGATACTCCGAACTTGGAATTTCAAGGCAATATCAGTTTTTAATTCATGCTACAGTGTATGTGTTCTTATTGCAGCAAGAATACAACAATTAGAATTGTAAAAATACAATAAAATAAATTTAACAAAGTCATATGAGGTGAAAAGTTTAAAATCTAAGTTTGATTTTAGAGTGCAAGGCCTTATCGGTCAAAACAGTTTCGATGCAATCAATGATACTCATGAGTTGTCCCACAAAGGCTATTAACATGGCCCCAGAAATTGCAGTTTGGTTTTCTTGTTGTTTCCGGAAGTTATTTATGTCGATATATGCGAATTGTCTTCTCAAGCGGGTTGGATTTTTTCGTCGATATAGGCGAAATGCCGCTATTAATGTCGATATTTGCGAATTTTTTAATCTTATTTTAAGTGCAAAATGCATAAGGGCGCAATAGACATGTTGATATAAGCAAATGTTCGATATATGCGAATTCTACTGTATATTGAAGTATTGCGTAAACATTTCCAAGTTTCATAAGAGCACAATGGAACTGTTATATAACTATGCATTTGTTTTTGGAAAATATATTTTTTATATTTGGGATAAATGTTGCAATTCGGAAACTTCCCTTTCGCTCCAAGTATTTTATTATGAATCCTAATTATAAAAAGACCTAGAACTTACCATACAAAAATTTATTAAAATAAATGACTACATCAACAAAAGGTTATTTACTAATATTTTTGCCAAAGAATATGTTTTAACGTATTGTATCCCAATTGCTAAGCATAATTTTAGAAATTGCTTAAATTCATAATATAACGTATTTTTTATTGTGCTCTGATTATCCGATTTTGAGCTCTGCGGAAGTTGCGATTCAAATTCAGAATCAGATACAATCAAATCGAGTCAACTAGGCAAGTTTTGCGTACATCAAGACAAAGTTATACCACTTCTAGTTGATTTTTTAATTTTAATTCCTGAAAACCTTTGACAGGATGCAACTTTTCACTGATTCTTTCTGTTTTCAATGTTTTTAAAAGAATTTATTTTGGTCATATTTAATATAAATATTGATAAAAGTTTGCAGATTGTATGTATAATATATATATATATATATATATATATATATCTATATATGTGTATATATGTATATGTATATATGTAATTCTATCGTTATTTTGTATATTTTCTTCGTTATAATGATCATGAAGATTGCAATTGCGGAATTTACGAATTTATCAAACATAATTTAAAAGTAAACTTAAGGCTTCGATGGGGCGTGAGTTTTTTCTGCAAAATTTATCACGTCTAACGTCGCACGTTTAGATATCTGATGACAATGTGGCAGAAGCCTTTGTCGGTAAATGAAACTTTGCATGAGTTTGCTTCTCGTAGAATGGGACAAGAGTTCGCGGATAACTTTATGGACCCGTTTTGCCGAGGAATATTTGCAGCTGATTGTCGCATACTAAGTGCTCGCAGTTGTTTTCCACAGCTATTCTCGGGGTACAAACTTGATAAAAGCATCTTAAAGGCCTCCACCGATTCTCTTTTGCGCTGTCGTGATTGGACGATGTGGGGCTTTAAAGATGGTATTTCAGTTTTTCCAAATGCCTTTTATCAGAAGTTCAATGATAAGATTACACTGAATACTAAATTGACAAGAATAGAGGAAACCAACGATGGTAAAGTTAAGGTTATGCATTATTAAAAATGAGTAAAAACAATTAACCGTTAAAAATCTGATTTTATCGTTTGAAATAACTTGGTAATTTTTATTTGGTATTTATTCTCTTCAGAGATTTTGCAAAGTATGAGTACAATCTCTAGTATTGGATTTTCCTTGCAAGTATTATTGGTAGTTATGAGGTTTTTCGCCGATGTACTGTATAGTAAGTTAAGGGGTTATGTTCAAATTATTCAAAAATAATTTTCAACTTCAAATTTTACCACAATATTCAATAAAAATTTTGTAGAAATTTAGATATTTTAACTTTTAATGCATTTAGGTTTATCTCAATAACGGTTCTTCAGACGTTTTTGATTATGTGATTTCTACAATTCCTTCATTCTCATTGGCTGATGCGTTACCAGCCTCCATGGCAGCTGAGATTGACCTTTTGAAACAAATCAAATATGTTGATACTGCTGTTGTGAACTTGGAATATCCGCGCAGCGCTTTGGAGAAAGTACCGGTTGGATTTGGCTTTCTTGTTCCTTCGAAAGAGAAATCAAAGTTGTTAGGGTTGATTTTTGATTCTCATATATTTCCTCAAGCTGATGCAAACAATGGTAAGAATTTCTAACTAATCTTAGTAATAATATTAGTTCTCCGAAGTGACAATGTAACATACATTTAACTATTAGATTCCCGAAGATTTTTTTATTGTATAGTATAGGAAAATATTATGAAATATAGAATTAACTGCATATTTTTTTTAAATTTTCATAACTTCTAGGTTTTTAGACTTTCTGCTCAATATATTTGAAAGTTAAGCATCGTTTTAAACTTTACACGATAAGTTTTCCCTTATGACTTCCCTTTATGTAAGGGAAAACTTATCGTGTGAACGCAAATTAGCCCGAGATAGTTGCTCGTAAGGGAAAACTTTCGAACTCAGAAAATGTTGGTAAGTTTTGACGTTAAGAATATAGTCATAAGGGAAAAGTAAACGGGGCTTTATTCTTCAAAAACTAAACTCTCCTTCACTAATTTTAATGTTATTGACAAAAAGCGTGAACAGATTAACTTTAGCAGAGTTAAATAACCACTGTAACAATTTTAAGAATGCTAAAGTCTATTTTCACAATAAAGTTTGACACTTATTATGATGTGTGTTTTATTGGTGTTTTTGCATTGCACATGATCATAATTTTGATTTACAATTCTTTAAGTCTGCAATTGCTTTGAATCGTATTCCTATAAAAATTTCTTTAGATTGGGGATACAATTCATTGATTGCTTTTTATAATTTATTGCGGAGGCTTATTGTATGATATCATTCAATTTCTTTATGCCTTATGGCATAATTAATGATGTTTAATTAAGTTATTGGTGTTGATTCCTTAATAATTTCATCATCATGCAGTCGATTTAGTTTCATGTTTATAATATAATTAATAGTAAGAATATATGCATGTATATTGTTTTTCGATTAAATCTGTAGAAATTCATGTGAGTGATAGTAGATGACACTTTTTAAAATCTATGTTTGAATGTAAAAGGGCTTTAATTGAACTATTCAATTATTTTGTATATTTATTAACTATTTCTCAATTTTAAAAAATGGCTATCGTAATTTCGAATGCTTTGTTGGACATTTGCTAGAGTACAAGCAGACTTGTCAGCTAGCCGAAATTTCTCGGTTCGTTTAAATTTTGATTAAGTTCGGCTCAGCCCGCGAGATCAAGCAGTACTAAAAATTTGCTTTGCTTAAAAATCTCATTTTGGACTCGTTGTATATGCAATACTCTGCTCAAGCTCAGCTCATTAGAAGCTCGGCTCGTTGACAAGTCTGAGTACAAGCTATTCAGTTATTTACCTGGACCTCTAAAGCAATCTATTTGCTTGACTATCTACCACTACAATATACCTGAGCAAAGTTAACATAACAGACAGGGACGTACGCAGGATTTTTTCTAAGGGGCGGGTCTGTGGAAGCCTTCCTTTTCCCAAAGCTGACATTATATTCAAAATGGAACCTAACTTCCTATCTTTTGTAATTTACAGTTAAATGTAAAGAAAAAATTTAAATGTAAGAATTTGTCGAGATGTTTGTAGATGACTATTTGGAAAAAGCATTTAATGAATTGCTAGCTTCAAGTGCGTACCCAGCATTATCACTTAAGGGGGGTTGACACGCTTTCAAGAGGGGTTGATGTTGATGGGAATTTCGACGTTCTCTATAACTTAAACTAAAATTTTACCAAGTCTGTGCGCCATTTTTATTTTATGTTGCATGGATGGGCGTACACGGGATTTTCCGATGAGTGAGAGGGTATCTACTAGTGATCAATTAAGTCACCAAGAGCAAGGCGAAGTCCCGCCAAAATTTTTTAAAATATAGACAAAATAGACCTTAGAATGCATTTCACGACATTTGAATTAAAAATTTTTATTTTTACATGCTCATTTTGCCTTTACCTGACGTACATTTCATGCAAGTTCCACGCGAATATTATAATTTGAGGGGGTCACCCCCCTTGCGTACGTCCATGATAACAGATTATTTCGTATTTGCATTAGTAGTACATTCTCCAATACATTGATTTATTTTGTAACTAGTAGTTTTCAAATATAATATAAAATCTTTTAAGTAGCGTACACACAACTTTGCGCGCAACTTTTCGTGATTTAATTAGGCGCACAACAAAAGTTGTAGGTGTGTACGCGATTCCAACTTTGTTGTGAACTTTTACTTTATATATTACGATTTTGTCATTTCTCACAGAGAAAGAATTTGACCGCGCATTATTATTTAAAATTACGCAAAATCCATTCAAAACGATCTTCTTTCTTTAGACTGCTTGATTGTATTGAATGTAGGGCATTTTACTGGTAGATTTAATTGTTAAGAATGACAATAAATATAATTCAACCAAAAAGTTGTGCACAAAGTTGTGTGTACTCAATTATTTTTGCTGTGAACTTTATCAAAAAGGTAGCCCGCATAGTTGTAAGTGTGTACGCTACTTTAAATACTAAATCAAGGTAAATGTTCATATACGCTCAAATTCACTGCTTTTGTAGGTACGGTTCGCTTAACGGCAATGATTGGCGGTTCTTGGTTCAATGAGATACTGGGTACTAATCCTACAAATGACGAAATTACCTCGTTGGCCATTGAAGAGACAAATTCAGTTCTGGATATTGGAAAGCCACTGGATACTCACTGTGAAGTTGCACGCTCATGTATTCCATCGTATCATAAAGCTCATCTTCAAATACGTCATCAGCTTACATCCTCGCCAGCCTTGAAAAATGTAGCACTTGGTGGAAACTATTTATATGGTGTTGGCATTGTTGACGCCATTAATCGTTCAAAAGCAATAATTAAACAGAAATTGCAGTTTGCCAAATTGTAGAATTTTATTTTTATAATTAATTTACAAATAAAGTTTAGCATCTAGTTATTTTCTTATTATTGAGTTAGTCGATTTATTTCAAGTTCAACTGCTAAAGATTGTTTTTAAAAAATATTTTTTGCTTTATTATTTTTGTGTTTATGCTTCGTAAAAGCTATTGTGGACAATATTTCTGTGAAATATAAAAAATATGATTTTTAAACTAGTATTATCCTTTTAAAATCATTAATTTAGTTTATTTATTTTAATTTTCATGATTTAGTTTATGGTAAGATTGCATAGTAAAACAATAGCTAACATTCTTTCACGGTGGCCTGGAAAACAACGCTTTGGGCTCTACAGGTTCTTACCACTGTTCTTCTTAAGTGGAGCTGCTATTGAGTGGTTTATGATAAACGTTGAGATAAACGGAGTGAATTTTTACAAAGTCTACCGGAAAAAACAAGGGCTTCAGCAAATTCAATCGAACGTAAGTGTATTTTCCATATGATATTCCAGAAAACAAGGAATCTTTCCATTTATTATAGTACTAGCATTAGTACCCAGCGTTGCCCGTTTGTATGTTGTTAATGATCATCCACTTGTGATAGGGAGTCATCAAGCAAAGTTAGGTTAGGTTACAACCATCCAGTAGTTTAGCAATGCATATGTAACATACCAACACACTTGTATATATACAAATTAAAGCTATTCGAATAGCATGTCTTTTAATTGAGCAGGATAATGTTGATAGTTTACTATCAATGCCTAAAACCCAATTCGAATTCAATACCATATGATTAATAAATTTGGTCGTTTTTTGCAGATTTTAAATTATCAAAACTAAAAATCCAAAACAATACAATGCAGTACAAATAATATTGCTAGAAATACAAAACAATATAGATCACAATCGCAATGCTTGGATTATTGGTGTTTGAGACTGATCTTTGGATTGATCAACTATTATATCGAAACTTGCTTTTGCATCTTCTGTTCTAAATGATGTATGTGCAGATATGCTTCATCATCGGTTGGTGGTACGTCTTACTAGATTATAATAATAATCGTATCGTTGATTGACAAGTTTTGTTAATTGAGGATTTTTATTTTTTGGGGAAAATCCTAATTTCGTTTCATCTAACTCAATTTTACTACCTGTTGCAGTGATTTTTTGCCTGCAGCGCACGCTGGTGTTACTTGTGTTCACACTGACTTTTTTCTCACATTTTTTTTAGTAAATCGTGAAATATAACTAAGTTAGCTAAACATCTATAACAACTCAATAACATATCACAAAAGTAGGGCATTGCACATTTTGAACAACACATTCATCAAGAGGATAAAGATCTTTTTAAAGAAAATTGAACAGTGTGAACGAAATTCCAATAGGATATCTACGTAAGCACAGCTGGAGGTATATCATAATCTTGTAACCCTTTTTTAAAGAGAGGTTATATAAATTTATGTATTACAGAATGATGTAACCAAATGCTAAAACCCCACTTTCAGAATTATTTAGACTGCATAAAGTACTAAAATTGATTGATTGTGTAAATATATTTTTAGTTTGAGTTCAAGTTAAGATTTTATGGGATGTATGCATTTACGTATTTGACTGAAGTGCACATTAACGTTAATTGTTTAGAGATGAATATTTCATGAACGATCATCGTCTAAAATATTAAATCAACAATGTCATTGAAATTCTTTCAAAATTTTCAGGGTTGTCACCAACGGATTATCGGTGTTCCATGCTGATATATCTGTTGCAATAATTTCTCACAGAAAACACGTAATTGATCCTATTTTTCATTAAATTATCAGTACTTCTATCAATATTGATAGTGAGCTTTCCTTGATAGGTTATGTAAATACTATAGTTCGCTGGGTCAATTTTATCATACGTGAAACCTGTTCAATATCTGTTCTTGATAAATATAAACAATATGCAATTTTTCCACCTACATTCTTCCCCACTACCTTCAATTTGCTAGTATCTTTGCAGGTAGTATCACCTTAAAACAGATTAAAAAATCACGTTACCATCTTATTTGGTTTTCCAAAATTTAATCGTTTTCAAAATTTGAATTGATTGATATTGAGAACTATTACCAAAAGCAGTTTGTGGATCTTGTAAAAAATTCGAATCTACTTGCACACATCTTTTACATCATGAATATATATCATATCAGAGCTCTACTATAAGTCGATCAGCTATCTTACACCAGTTTTCCGTACTAATGGTTACTTCTCTTGTCAAAGGTCAAACGTCGCCATTCCTTCGAAAAGAAGCTCAATTTTGATTGTTTTTATGTTTTATTCCGTTTTACATTTTTTTGTACTTAAATTCAAACCAAATACATATACATATACAATTCTGCAGAAACGTTTAGGCCTTACAAACATAAAATTTGCCCATTGGAGCATTTAATTTTCTTAAGTAGTCAATTCCACTTAATGTTTTGGCATGGTGGCCGTCATCCTCAATTTGCAAATTGAAAAAGTATTATGTATGCACTTCACAAATCCATTTTGAGCCTTTTTGATGATTTTGCCACTATCAAGCCCATCTAATCATAATTAACGGAAGCAATAATAATGGTTTCTAAGACACATTTCTTCCTTTCACTAATAACGCAGTTTGTTTGTCTATTGCATTTTAATGCATTGCATTACACAGAAGCGAGCAACTGCACGTAATGATTCATTAATATAAATTGACATTGAAATCTATGGAATTCGATACTATGATTGAGTTTTTGTATGAAAAAACAGTTTTGTTGCATCCAATGAAACAATGTACAGATTATATTAAGATTTCTTAAATTTAAATTAAATACTAACCCTTCAACACAATCTGTAAGCACAATATAATGTTTACATATTTATTAAAGTAAGATAAGAGATTCTTTATTCTGATAAATGTTTACAATTTAATAACTGATAATTTAACTAATATGGTCATTAAATTACAAAACAGATCTTCCAAGCTATGGATAAATTTCTATAGTAATATTTTAATAACGAATTTTTTCTTTAAATTAAAAAATATATGTGTGTCACAATTCCCTTTTGTTGTTAAGAAAAACCCTCCTACCAAGCGTCCAATTGCGCATAATTGTGTAAAAATCTGGAACAATTTTGAAAGTTCCATCGAAGTAAAGATCATCTTGCTTTTAAACGAGACTTGGCTGGAAATTTGATGCGGATAATACTATCGTTTTCATGTCTAAACAATTAATTGATGCTTCAAATTTCTAAATATTTTATATTTTAACAATAATTATGGTCAAATTTTCAACAATCACAAGAAATGAGCTAAGACACGAAGGTTATACCAAATAATAGGAAACGTTCCTTTGAGGGGCGCAAAACAAACCCATGACTCGACTTGGGTAAAGGATCCCCGCTTTTCCTCTTGCTAGTCTCAATGGTGTTCGCCAATGTGGAATAAACAACATGTACAAACTTGTTTAGAAATTTTAGAAATTACTATTGAAGGCACCAGTGATATATCTGATGGAGACATAGGAGAGGAAATATTCGTAATTGTTGCAGCATCTTATGTAAACAAATATACTGACAAAAACTGCTGATAATATAACAATTGCAACAATAGTTTTAAGAAAGTACAAAGCAAAAAGCAAAAGTTAATATTTGTAAAATTGATGTTTACAATATATTTACAAATTTTTCGAACTGTTGACATAACCACAAATTTATTTTTTATAAAACACATTGCACTAGCGTACAACGCATTAAACTGGTTTTTGATTTTGTGCTCTAATTATATTCACTGGTTTTCTAAATTTCAAGAATACTTCAGAAAATAATAATGCACTGACTTTTTATTAAAGGAGGTTTCCTTGACAACACCCCTCCCAAACAGTCTTTTTTAATGCAGCGCCAGTACGTTGTCTCTAAAAAAATTAATCATTATCAGCTATAGAAATTTTCAAATATAAAATATCTTATGACAATGTGTTTAACATAAAAAATCCTTCAAAGACTAATAGAGGAGTTCCGTGGATGGCGGTTACGCATTCCATTATTTTTCGCGTTTTATTCAGAGATTGCTGAGAATAAAAATCAAGACAGACAATCATTATACGAATTTATGTATTTAATTGCAACTATCAAAACAACTCATTAAAATTGCATAATAATGGTCGGTTAATAGCTCCCAACACAACAGAATTTTATTCGTTATTTAAAAGCATATAATTATGGATTTTTTTAGGACTTGTATTATAATTAGCAAATGACTCATTATTTAATCCACTGGAAAAGATTATGACATTAACCAAGCATTGTCTATTTTTTAGAAAGACTCCCTTAGCTCACTTTCATGTAAACGCATTTTTCAATATAAAATAATATTAAAATTTTTTGAAAGCTAGTTTTCACTGTTATAAATTTTCACTAATTAAAATGTGAGGATATTTAGCATTAGCACAACAAAATTAGTAATGATTGGGAAAATTTACAAGTTCACTCTTAAATATTTATGATAGTTTAGTGAAAATCTATATCAGTTCAGCATTTAGCTTTTACCTATTGCTTTTAATTTTAGGATGGCAGTTAGATTTTTTCAATACATCACATTTGGCTCGGTCTCCATCTTTGCAATGCTTTGTGGTGCTCAAGCTGTTCACTTGATGTATAGGCCAAACCTCTCCCCTTTACAAGATGATGAAGAAATCAGGGAATTTTCCAAAAAATCTTTATAATTTTGTATAAAAATTATTTTGTTATCAGTTTCCATTTAAAAAGTTTTGTACATTTAAAAATTTAACAGTATAAATATAAATGAGGTTCAATCCTAAAAAAATTATGTACAGGAATCCTAAAATGTATCGTAGGAAAACTTTAATGTTCAATTGCATAATGTAGCCCAATGTACATTCACATAACTAATGCAATAGTTAAAATTAACACTACTGTCCATGGCGTCTCCACCACTCCTTTAGTCCATGGGGCCTAATTTCCCATTAAATTACCCTTTATTGTATCAAACTTTATTTTTTAGTGAAATAAAATAAAATAAAATTTTTGCAAGCAATAAGGGACCGTCAATAAATAAGTTATTGTGTCTTAGACCTGCAATTATGCCATTTTTGTAATATATTTTGTAAAGTATTTATATTTATTGTGTTCATGAATTATAAGATTGAAGGAACTACCGAAAATGACCATATTTCGTTTGATGCTGGCAAGGGAAACTTGAAGGTGGGTTCAGAAATGGGATGATCAGAGGAAATGGCGTCGCTCAATGTGGCCGAATCATATCAGACAAATATAAATTATTTGATAAATAGGTGGGTGCAAGGCGCTTTCACTGTGGTTTTTAGTTAGCATTTGCATAGGTCAATATAAATCTTTCAGCAATTTTTAGAAGATTTTTTGACAGGGGCTCAAAAACGCAATTCAGAAGTGCTTAGTCCAAAAATAGGGGACAAAAATTATTTTTTTAATTTCATACTTTAGAATAATGTGTAGGATATCATTGGAAAGCTGACTGCTTCAGGTTTTTAAAACATTTTCAATTTGAAATAAGACCGAAATTGATGAAGTTATAAGGGAAAACGTGTCACTAACATCGTAAAAAATCGGCTGCAATTGGACAAAAAGATCTCTGACCATACCGAACCTCATATTTTTATAAAAAGCGGGCTAAATCGAGCGTAAGACTGAGAAACTAAAAGCCAAAAAAGCGAAGTTTTATTGATTGGTTTCACAGTAATCACCGTTTAAAAGGGGGGGGGGGATTTTAGTCCTCCATTAACAATAGGTTTAATAAGAATTGCTAAGCATTGAAAGTCAATATTGGCTCAAATTTTGCTAGCATGCATGTACATGGTAATTTTTGCAAAATGGATATAAGTTTTCATATAACTTGGTTGATTTTTTCTTAAACTTTCAGAATGTTTTATTCAAACATTTTTACATATATTGGACGTATCTATAGTTAATTAAAGAAGTTATTCATGTGTTTCTTGGACAGGTGTTACGGAAATAAGTCTTTAGTTACAATATATTTCAAAATCTTCGTTTATGAAAAAAATTTATTTTGATTAGGGTAAGTACTTATGTAATTACCAACCTTATTACAAACCGTAAATCGAATTTTTCATATTGGTTTTGAAAATCGTTATTCAAAAAGCAGTACATGACATCTACTTATCATGCTTCTGTCTGAGCTATCTGATATGATTGTTTTGTACGTTAATTCTATTTTACCAGAACAACTAAAACTAGCCAACATTACACCGGTTTTTAAAAATGACGACCCAAATGTGTGCTCAAATTATCAAGCTATTTTACTAACATCACCTATTAGAAAATTTTTGAGAAACCCACTCTGATCAAATGAATGAACATTTCATTAAGTATAGTATCTTTTCTAAAACGCAGTACGAAGTTAGAAAACGAATATCTACTAATAATGCGCTGATCAGCAAAATTTTTATTTAACACATTTTTTAATTATTTGGGTTTAAGATAAGAGAATCTTTATTCAGATACATGTTCAAAATGAAGTAACTGTAATTTATCTGAATAGCGTCAATAAATTCACAAAACACATATATACAAATTACATAAATGTTCAAAAACAAAAGGAAACATTTAAATGCTTTTAATTTCTTAAGGCAGCGAGGTCCAGGTTCGAATGGCGACATTAATGAACGATTTCTTTAAAACGTTTTTCTTATACTTAACACGTGTAAAAAGTTTTGATCTTGAATTGTTTATGAGTAAATCCCGGTATTTTAATCGGTAGTTTTCTGATTAGCTTAAAGAATGTCAGTAGGGTATTCAATATTATGAGTTGTTTTGGAAAGAGAATTGACCTAGAATCTAATGCTTAATTTTCGATGAGTTTTTCGTTGATATATTTAATACCCATTTTAATTGATTATCAAGTTTTTTTATAAATCACATCGCTTAGGTCAGTAAATAAATGTTTGCGAAATTAAGTTTACTCATAATGAGAGCATGGAAGAATTGAATGATGCCTTGTTAACAGCTACTGAAAATTGGAGAAATAGCATAAATATTGATGAGTGTTTAGTAGTTGCACGCCTAGATTTATCAAAAGCATTTGACTCTATCGACCACCACCTATCAATTAAAAAAATAAAAATTCTGGGCTTCTCAGACAAAAGTGCAGACCTAATAAGCAGCTATTTCCATAATCTTAACAAAAACGTTCAAATATATTTCGACTTACAAAGTCATCGGCAGTTTTACAAATAATTCCCTATAATTTTTACTTGATTTTATAATATTATATTTCGCTAAATCTTAATTATTGGTAGCAATAGTTTATTTATGTAATCATCTTTTGTATTTAGACTTGGTTGAAATGATCTAATTAGAATGTTTTCAGTGATGTTAAGTTATTTTGCATCACTATTCTTTAAAATTTTTGCATCATAACTTAGTCCACAATTTTTAGGTGTTTTTAAATCGTTGAATTAGTTTAATGTTCTTTTGCTTAGTTGCCGTCCACAATAAAAAGCTATATTAGAAAATACTCCAATACACAAAAATAGATTGAATAGTGTGATATGATAAATTACCATTTTCATCAACACACTGGTAAAAATATACTTTATGAATTTGAAACGATGATAGATAATTAACTTTGTATATTAATACCGACAAATGTAGTAGTAAATAACTAAATATGCAAAATCAGGTTTTCTATAAACCATTGGACATTATGGAATTACCTTGCAAAACAGTTTATCTGCAAGTTTTTCATATAAAATGACTACATATGATATGCTCAACAAGAAGTATGATGTATTCGACATAATGTAGTACTCTTCTGATAAAAGATAATGTTAAGTACTATAAAATAAATTTTTAACCAGGTTTGTTCTAAAGCTTAATCAAAACTCTTATTTTTTTAGTGAAGAGTGAAGTAGGTGGCTAACAATGAGGGCAATATACTTATTTTCTTTTAATTGTCTTACAAAGGGCCAATATTGACATGAAATGATAGAGTGGCTGATAAAACCATTTTAGGAATACATGATTCGCATGACGTCCCGTCCATGACGCCATAATGTTCCGTCCATGATACGTATATGCCTATTTCGATTCCAAATAGATAGATAGATAGATAACTTTTATTTTATCACGGATTGACATCCATAAAAGATACATATATAAATTTATAAATCATAACAGACAAGACAACTCAATGTTTCTTCAAATATCGATGAGGGAAAATCCTACTTGAGGCTCCACCTGTTGGATTTCTTTGTCGCAGATGTTCTTTCGAGTATTCAGTTCTTGTCGGGATATAAGAGGCCAGCGGGTGGTTTGCCGATCTGGATATTCTGTTAAAGAGTTGATGATCTGAAGACTGCAGAATCTGATGCATTGGAAGGAATTCGTCAATAATGCCAAGCCTCATCGCCTTTCTTTGAATTTGGTCGATCTTCTTGTTGTTCGCTAGCGACTGACCTCCCCATACACAACAAGCATACGTAAGTTTGGAGAGCACCAATGATCTGTATAACATTTTAAGTTCATCGGCAAAGAATCCAAGGTGTTTGAGTCTCAAAAGGAGATACAACCCTACCTGACGCACATTGAAATATTTGGATTGTCTTTTTAGAAAAGTGTATGTCATTCTATCATACGACCTTGTTGTATGTCCATAGCCCGCTGCAATTCGCACGAATAGAGAATATAAGATGAATGTCGAACGGTCAATCTGTGCGCTGTCACGTTCATGACAAAATATTAATTGACTTTAATCATACATACTGAAATATTTTTGAAGTAATTCTTGTACAGTAAGTGTAGGTATCTAACCTACGAGTATTCATCCTATTTCGATTTTGGCAGTTGCCCTTGATTTCTATAATCATCAAATTTAAAGCGTTCAAATTTCCCGTCCAGTACAAAGATTATGGAAATGCCCAAGTGTCATACTTTTTATAAAGACCAACGTAATGATTTGAGGCTTTGTTTTTCGTATGAACTGTAGCTGTGCTTTAGCTGTACATATTATATTTTATTTGTATATTTAAGATCTTGCTGTGTCTCTACATACACCCTTGTTTGGTAAGCACTGCAGCCTATCTATATTTTCTTGAATTCTTCAGTCAATCCTTATTTTTAAATACCTTTAGTTTAAAGTCTTGTAATATTTTTGTTTCAAATTTTAATACGCATTTAATTAGATGATTAGATATACTAGAACTGGCCTCATGTTCTTTAATTCTTCTTGAGTCCACTAGAAAAACCAATATAATCTTCACCACAGGAGCATTTTATTTGGTAAATTATATTAGATTTATTGGTTTCTTTGGTTTTTAATTTTAATTTGAATTTAGTTCTCAGTTTATTATTGCCATAAATAAACCAATTTTCTTTAATTATTGATATTTTTCTTAGTTCTTTGATCATGTTTTCAGTGTGGAGTCCTCTATATTCATAATTATATGTTTTTAATTAAATTTGATTAAATAATTGTTTTTATTTTGAAAACTGCAACAAGAAATTGTACATTTGAGGAAGAATTTTAATCTATATGCAAAATTAACAATTACTGTTAAACATCAGTCGAGTATACTATCAAAGTAGTTTAATACTCAAAATAAGGCAGTTAAATATTGTGCACTTGACATTTTTAATAAAAGGACCGTTGATTTAATTAAAAATTGGGTAACTCAAAATAGCACAATACCCAATAAAACATACATTGCAGAAATATTCAAAATTGCGCAATAAAAACATCCAAAAGATTTAATTAGTCAATTTTAAAGAGGTTATTGTAAACTCTCTCAGCTGCGGCACTATCTACATTGAATAATGTGACTGTTAAATTGTCTCGACAATCTTTGACATGTAACCACGATCCTGGGAATTTCATGTCTTATTGACAATGTATGTATTGAAATTAGCATGGGGTATCTAGTAATGTCTTCAATAACTGCTTTCAAAAAGAAGGATTCTCCGTTATCAAAGGCAAGACTTCATTCAACTGGTAACATAGTAACTTCAACCTGGTGCATTCATTGTTGAAAGAAATGAATGCAAGATTTGTAAAATACTTCAAATAAACAAGCAAGTATATGCAATACAAAAGAATATTTAAATAATTGCACAAAATTCTTTAAAACTCATTTCAATGGTTCATTCGAGTAAATTTTTATTTTTTTTGGGTTTGAAATTGGGTTGTACTCAAAGTAGGGTATTTGGTGTTATGGTCCTTTATACGATCCCTACCCAAAAACTGATCAATGTGCACTTAAAGATGCAACATGTTTTATCCAGATTTTTATACAAAGACAATGACAGATATATCTGGAATGTGTTCACATGTAATGATGAACACTTGTATTAAAAATTTTGTATGATGAAAGGAAAAAATTATAAAACAGACATATCCAAATGTACGATACATTTCAAAGAGAAAACTATAAAACAAATTACTCATTTTAAAAATCTTTTTTATAATTTTTTACTACATGAAATTTTTTATTTTTTTAAATTTCAAAATATTTGTGTAAATCAACATTACAATGATTAAGAAAAACTTATCTACAAATTCACACAATTAATTTAATATGATTTACAGTGTACTTTATTCCATTCTAATTGAGATGAAACTCTAGAGATCTTGCTAAAATCATATTAATATTGCCTCGCATTAGCCACATCTGTATTGTGATTTTTCCGAAATTCTGTAAAAAAAGGCCAGCTTCCGAAAACTCTCAAGTGAATTAGCTAAGGAAACTTATCAACGAGCTTGAGCGCAGCATTTGATATACAACGAATCCAAAACGAGCCTATATTAAGCCAAACCAAATTATAGTTCTGCTTTTTAATTTTTTTATGCAGATTATTCTAATTTTTTCATTCAATATACCTGCTTTTATAATCTTATTTTAAAATTTTTATTAAATAATAGGAAGAGCTATGTAAAAATTTTTGAGAGCACAATATTTTTAAAAAAAATATCGAGCTAAAACGAACCTAATTAAATGGTTCTATGTGGCGAGCCGAGTCGAGCCGAAAATACTAAAAAGTAAATCAAGCCGAGCTTAACAAGTTCGCCTCACTGACATGTCTGTAGCTAAGAAACTCCCTTGTGTTTCTAGAACCAAAGACACAAATAAACAACCAGAACCACAATTATTTCGACGGATAACTACCAATGCAGTCCTTCAACTTCTAATTGTACGACATAATTGAATCTTGTGATCCACTACAGACAGCTGCAGGTCACTCAGCTGGTATTGAAGCAGCCGTTCACTTAATGAAGGATATCTACGAATACATTTGTTGTGAAGCTATTTTACTTGTGGATGCAGACAATGCCTTCAAAAGGTTAAACCGAAAGCTTGCCTTACATAATGTAAATTATTTTTGTCCACCATTTCCACGCTTCCTGCAAAATGTTTATGGTAGCCCAGCCAGACATTCAATTGGAGACAAAGTGATTTTCTCAAAGGAAGGTATCACTCAAGGTGATGTTGCAGCAATAGCCATGCACAGCATTGCGGCACTTCCACTAGTTTATAACAACACAAACCTATCAGTACAACACATATTGGCGCGGTTGGAGGAAAGATTCGGGATGTCCTATCATGGTGGAAGATGCTTAAGAAACGTGGATCGAAACTTGTTTATTTCCCCAAGCCCTCAAAAACCATCCTTATTGTTAAGCCCAAACAAATACTTCAGTAGAAAAGGCTTACTTTTTCACACATATGGAGCTAGATATCTAGGCGGCTTCCTAGATATTGATCTTTATTGTTCTGAACAACTAAAATTCAAAGTGGGAGAATGGTCAAACTTAACCACTAAAGCCTTAGAAATAGCAGATACTCAACCACATGCAGTTTATTCGTGATTTGTCTGAAAGAAAAAATGATAATATCGAATCCAGATATTTGACAGCTGTTAAAGGAACTGAATGGAGATCAACAGAAAGCCATTCAAACAATCTCACGCGAGGGTTGCTTTTCATGGCTTACTGCTCTTCCAATAAAAGAAAAAGGATTTCACCTTACCAAGAGCGAGTTTAGAAATAGCATCCGTTTGAGGTATGACATTGAACCTTATGATATGCCTACGACGTGTGTATGCAGCAAAGTATTCTCCATTGGACCATGCACTCTCTTACAAGACGTCATAAGGAATTGCCGGATATACTATATGAAGCATTATCTAAAGTTTGTATTGATGGTTAAAAATAACAGCATCTCACACAAATAACAACAGAGTCCTTGCCCTCTTCTTCTAACACTTCTGATGGAGCTAGGCTAGACATCTCTGCCGTTGGTTTCTGGAGTTATGGCCATCCCACATTCTTTGATGTAAGTGTATTCAACCCTTGTGCACTGCTACCAATGCTCGAAGACCTGCAGCAAAAACGTTTAGAGCCCATGAAACTGGAAACACAGGGCAGTGCCAACAAAGAGTACTGGAAATTGAACACGCCTCATTTACACCACTGGTCTTCAGTGCATCTGATGGAGTATCACCGCTCACTGAAAAGTTTCTAAAACACCTTTGTGGTTTAATCGCTGACAAAAGGCATACCGACTATTCCATAACCTGCAACTGGATAAGATGCAAACTTAGCTTCGCCTTGTTTTGAAACATGATCCTCTGCATTCATGGAACTAGACGACACCATGCAATTTCCAGGCTTAAATTTGATCACCACTTAGCTGGAGTCAGCCACTACCTCAAGTAAATTGACAGTTCTTATTTGAATTTGATTTATTTTAATTCTGTTCCAAGATGTGTAACACTAAAATTTGACATGAGCAAAATACAATCGTCCTATAACAATTTTAGTACCATGTATATGGGTAGAAGCTTGCGCATTCCAAAGTAAATTTAAAAGGTACAATTTGGATTTAACTGTTAATTACTATAAGTGCAAGTAGGAAAAATTATTAATACGACATAGTAAGTTCATCAATTATAAACCGGCTTAAAAATCCAACTTCACTACATATATATTAAAATATCACATTAGGTTTCTGCATTTTTTATCATCCGTTTTGTATCAGAAAACCCGGATAATTTCGTACATACTATCGATTTTTGACAAATGATAAATTATAGCAGAGTGGCAGAAGGCAGCTATAAAAGAAGAGGGCTTTTCAACGGAACCAAAAAATTACTTATAACACTTTGGTTTTCAAAATATGCTTCATCAATAAGGAAATTCAAAGTTGATTATGGAAACATTAAGATCCCACGAACTTTTTATTGGAAAATTCTTCTATGCATTTACAGTTTTTGCTAAAACTCGTTTTAATTATTAATGTACATTTACAATTGTCAGTATTTTCATTTGTGGAGTTCGAAATCGGATAGAGCTCGACAACGAATTTCGTTTTTGAAAATTTGAAGATAAATTTGTAATGCTTAAAGTTACACGAACATGTAGACAACAATTTCAAGCAAAAATCCTTTGAATATTTACATACATGATTTATCCAATTTAACAACATCTGAAGTTATACAATTTGCAGATCGTACAATATTATTTGATTCTAATAAACCTCCCGAAAAAGGTATTCAAACTCTCGAAAAAATTGTACTACTCTCCCTTAAAAACTTTTTTGTTGTTAAGTCAAAACCTTTATCACAAAATAAAATTAATTTCAACGGCGTTAATATAAATCAAGTTGAGTGTTTTAATACCTAGGATTTTGTTTTGATTATTAAAAAAATTGTAGACATCTTGTATGCTAAGAAAGCTGCAAAAATGATGTTAAAAGATGTGCAAAATAAACTACTGCTTTGCTTCAAATGAAATCTGCAAAGATCTAAAGATATTAATAACATCTGCAAAACATAGGGTTCTTAGGGAGTGCAAAATATAATTTGTGTCTAATCAATTTTCAGATTTCTTATCATTCAAGTTAAATATTACCCTGACTCCCAATATCCACTACTCTTTTCCCCTTATGAGTGTAGAAGTTCCTTATCATCAATTCAAAAAATTTACACATTGTTATTAGAAATTGGAAAACGTTGAAATTTTAAAATGAAAAACCCATTTGAACAAACTTTACAGAATGTCATGCTTTCAAATATTGTTAATGAGAAATTTAAATGTTTCCATAGGCTGGAAGCCTTTTAGTTATCTTTTAAACTAAGATCAGTTTGTGAGAATAATAGACATTCTAGATTGTGATAAATATGTTTATCATTTGCTATGTTGTGTCAGTAGTATAAAATGCATTACTCAATTTTAGAATTGCAGTAATTCGGAAATAGCAATAATCTATTGTTTTTCTTAAAACTTTACAATAAATTTATTCATATTTCAATTTCCATGAATTTTCAGATAGCAATTTAGGTATACGCAAATGTTTCATTTAATTGGCTTTAACTTAGTTTGAAATAATAGGCTCTGTGTTTTATGCTTCCTATGTCTTGAATAAATATATAAATATTTGAAAAATTTGTAAAAAATAATACAATTATATATATATATATATATATATATATATATG
>CABFPE010000128.1:1001384-1061566 GCA_900660155.1 Hofstenia miamia | reverse complement strand
ATATATATATATATATATATATATATATATTTAAGACCAGCTTTGCAAGATAGTATGTCATCGTCAGTAAGATTTTGGTAATATTTTAAAGTTAACTCGATTATTATGATGAATGATATTAGATTATTTTGGAGTTAATAAGTTCCTTTTGCCTGTTTAACAGTTTACTTTTGTTTGTTTTTCATCATTGATAGCAATTGTTTCTCCTATTTTCGTAAATTTCACTTTCATTCTAATTTATAATATTCCTCATTCTATTAATGTTGAGGGTAGAATATTTCTGATCTTAGGTGGCCTCCCACATGTTCTTTGATTCTTACTTCTATATGTCCTTGGGTTCTACCGATGTATGAGTAATCTCAAAAGTCACATTGATGTTTGTATACGACTGATGATTCCAAAAACAATGGAAGTCTTTATTTTCCTAAATGCATGATGTTTTAAAAGACGTTAGCGTAGGTATAATTTTTACATTAAATGCTTAATTAATTTCACATTTAGATGTCTTAGTTTTATCTTGAAGTACTTATAATTTCCTTCGGTGTATGTAACAGACAAGAGATTTTTTCAGGTAACAATTTTTCACTTTCTTTTCGTGATTAAATATTTTATCAATTTCCTTGCTTAAAAGCTTATATGGATATCTATTGCTGCCGCTAAATTCTTATAATTTGATGATGTTATATAAGCTTTGATCATTAAGGTTTTTATGACATTATTTAAAAATGATACAATATAAAAATGAAAGTTTTTACATGATGCTTCGAAATGGTATAATCATGATATTTTTAAATTGATACAAAGGCATTTTTCGATAAACAAATCTATAATTAAATAAAGAGATATATGAAAAATCTTTCTTACAATTGGTCTCAGTTTACAAATTTAATTTCCATTCCCTACATTAAAATCGGTTATAAGGTCAACTTCTTTCTTTCTACTTTAACGTCAAAGATAAAGAATGGTAACTAGCAAGGCATAAATCATAATTATATTGTCATAGTATTTTTGAAAAAATTGATAAATTTTTTAATTATTTTCCAATTTGATAGCTGATTTTCTTCATATAATGAATGACATCCATATTTCACCATTAATTGCATGACTTAATATTTTTCAACGGGGAATTTTTTTATAAAAAAAGTGATTCTTACACACATTATCAATAACATAGATAATTTTACCTCATTCCATTACCTATGCTCATTCCACAATGTATGCATAGAGCTATTTTAGAATCCACTTTATTGCAGATGAAGCATATTTAAGTTGAAAGATGATCTAAATAAAGTTTATTAATATCCACTTAACCTTATAGTCACTTGTAATTGCTCAAAGCATTTTAGGACTCATTTAAAGCCAATGTAAACTATGTAATTTGATGAGTCAGCATTTTACCTTAAGCTCATGATAAACAGGTTAGCTAGATTTAATAAAGCCTTTTAATTTTGTAAATATGCTTTTACACAAGAACTCACTGTTAAAGCATGAAAGTTAGAAATTGCCACATTTTTATAGAATTCATTGATAAAGTAGGCAAAAGTTGCTTTACAGAACTGTTCAAATGAACAAAATATTTTAATGAAAAACACTTCAGATGTAAATTTACCAAATCGTTAACTAATAAATGCGAGATTGGTGAAAACTACATTAAAGGCGTGTTTTTACGCAAATGTTATTACAAATACCTTTGACACCTTTGGGTTCTGCAAATCTCTTCAAATATATCCATGCAAATGAATTTATCAAATGTATGCAGACATTTGGACCTAAACTTGCTGTATACGGTTGCATTTTCACTTATTAACGTATTGAATTTGGATCACTTCCATTATTAATTATATTTTTGTTTATTGCATCGTATTTCATTATTAAATCGTTCTGAATTATTTGAGTCACCCGTGGCATTACCTAATCTTGGTGGCTGTCGCCATTTATCTATTGGACTGTTTAACAGCGATTTGGGGGAAAAGTCTGACGTTATAGTAGTTAAACGACTGATTAAATCGGAGAACAATAAAAACCATTTTGGGAAGCTTCTTGTTGGAACAAATTGGGACCTTCTCATTGATGATCGTAATTCTTTTCCTGTTACCTGGTCTTCTTTCATAGTTTATTTGTCAAACCTTACTGATAAATCATTTCCATCTAAGAACATTCGTATCAAATGTAATGAAAAATCCTGGTTTAGTGTTCGTATTAAAGTTTCCATAAAACAATGAAAGAAAGCACTTGTTGACCACCGACGCAAGAAGAGACATAAGTTCTTACGGCTTGGAAAAAACTTGTCTAAGCTATCGACTCAGCCATTAGCTAATCATATAAATATTGAATTAGCAAGTGTTACCAAATATTTGGAAGCCATGACATCTGGTTAAGCGTCTGGACCTGATACCAGTGGTAGATTTGTATCTAGTTGGATACTCAAGGAATTCTCATGTGAGCTGGCTTATCCTATTTAGAAGTTGATCAATATGTCTTTGATCCAGGCTGATGCATCGCGCTTTTGTGCTGCAGATATTATTTACTTAGAAAAGCAAATCCAATTCTATCTCCAATGGATGATATAAGGCCAATTTTTTTGACACATCAAATTTCTAAAATTATAGAAGATATTATTCTTCAGCAGGAAGTTAAATTTAAAATTATGCACAAGCTTGACCCGCAACAGTTCGGAGCATTAAGTGGGAAATCAACTGTCCTAGCATTAATCGATATTATTCACAATCTGCTCAGCAAAATTGATCGCGGTAATTGTTATGTCAGAATGTTGTTATTTGATCTAATAAAGGCACTTGATTTAGTTAACCATTAGATGCTCAAAGAGAAATTAATTGAAGTCGGTGTTAACAGCTACACCATAAACTGGATATTATCATTTTCAACCAACCGCTAGCAACGAGTTTGGTTACCTGATAACCCTTATTCAGACTGGGAGTTGATTTTTTCAGCTCTACCCCAAGGGACCAAGTTTGACCCTTTGTCAATTATTTTGGCGATCAACAGTTTACTAGTCGAACGCGATGATCGTCTTAAGCATGTGGATGTAGACGACACCACTGCATGGTAGATTGTCCCAAAGCATAGTCTCAGCAATGCATTCAAATTATTTCAAAATGTTAAAACTGGTGTAATATGCATCATATGCATCTTAACATCAAAAAATGCAAAGAAATGACTATTTTATATTTACATAATTTTAATTCTCCGCCAGAAGTCAAGGATGGCGAATTCTTTTTGAAACGTGGTAATTTGGCAAAACCTCTTGGAGTTGTCTTGAAATTAGATCTTAAGTGGACAAAAAACATCAATTACTTGGTTAAGAAAGCATCGAAGAGACTACATTTTATTAAATTGCTTAAGCGTAGTGGGATGGATGAAATTACTATCTTTGATAACTACACTTCATTATTAAGATCGGTTACTGAATACTGCGCTCCGGTGTGGCTTTGGCATACGCAGTTCACTCAGTCGCAATCTCATAATTTAGAGCGTGTTAAAAAAGAGCACTTAAAATTATTTTACCAAAGTTGTCATATGAAGACACTTGTATTCAATTAAAACAACTACTCTTTATGAGAGACGGTGTGAAATTGGCGAAAAGATTTGATCACAAATGATGATGATGAAGTCACATCCTCTTCATCACCTTATTCCCCAGCAGCAAAAGATACACTATACCTTACGTACACAACATGCCTTTGGTGTAAATTTTTATTCCAATAGATTCGCTAATTCATTTGTTCTCCATCATGCCAGAAAGCAGCAGTATCCGTAGTGTTTGTGCTTGTAAAATTTTTTTATTGTTTGTAATTTTGATTGCCATTTTGACCACTGTGGTCACCGGCAAGGCTTTGAAATGCCATACATACATACACATACATACATACATACGCCTTTCAAATTTGTATTATTGACATATAATTTCAGTGTCTAGCATGCGCTTTAAATGCTAAAATTCTTTTAGGAATTGCATTTCCTGAATTATCATAACATTTATGATTTTCAAGTTATTGACAATGCTATTTAATCAAACAGAAGTTTATTTCGAAGGTCAGCAATTAGTGTTAATCTATCTTCTAAATTCAATTAGAGTTGTAAAGCCCCAAACAATAATGCTGGTCAATTAAAAAATTTATTTCAATCAGCAGCAACGCTAAATGACAGTCGCAAATAAGTCAATCTACAATATATTTATACCGGTACTATTAAACAATATACCCAAGCATGCAAAAACAAGTGCAAGCCGCCTATGAATATGTTTTCAACTCCATATATATATATATATATATATACATATATATAGGCCTATAATATTATTATTAAGAACTTTGTAAATAAGGAAAAAATATAATTTTTAAGCGATTTTCAGAAAATATATCATTGAACAAAGTGCATTGTAGAACACAGTTGGAACGTGTACCGGACCAGATTAAAACCATGCCAAGATAAGGGGAGAACCAGAGTTGTAAAAAGGTCGAAAAAATTAGACCCAACGTGACCCGACCCAAGGCGAATTAACGTTCTGACCCAATTCGACCAAGCCCTTGAATTAAAAATGTAAACAATAAAACTTCACTAAATTTTCAGAAACATTAGTTTCTCAACAATTGATAAGCCTCTAAAACTGCTATGACGCTCATTTTCGGATCAGGATGGTCTAATAACAAACATTTATTGCTATTGCGGAATGTTTCCCGTGAAAAATGTACTCTGCATATTCAATTATTTATTGCAAAGCCCTGATTATTGCTACACGGCACTTTATTATAGATTGGTGTCATTTTAGTTGGTCACACTCACAATAGCATGTCAATTTTCAATATTATTTAAGCTTTCTATTAAAATATGTATGACCCATAATTTTTATTTAAGGTTACCCGAACCAATCAATATGTGACTCAAACTGAATTTTTTAACTCAAAGTCTGACCCAAACCGGCCCGATTTTGGGTGGAAACGACCTGTTTATAAGTCCCATGTGGAAGAGTGGATCTGAGGGCGAGCACAGCTTTCATCAGGGTGGTAAACCCACCATAGCATAGCGGTGCCACTGCTGATATAGGAATTCTATGTGAGTGAGAAATAAGTATTAGATTGATTAAATTTTTTTACCATGCAATACAAACAAATTTTTTAAGAAAATGAGCTTCAACTAAATGATATTTCAAGTTTTTAGGAAGTTACTGAATAAAATGTGTATTTATAATTTCTCACCATTACTGTTAATTTCTAAAATCATTATGAATGCACTAAATTACAGCCTTAAATAATGCATTGATAGTAAAGAAATTTCCATTAGCGAAATTTCGCTAAACAAAGTACTTACGTAATAAGGCGGAATCCACCCAACTGGAATGCATTCTTAGAGCTAGCCACACTTTCGTAGAAATCTTTTACATTAGATAAGGCAACACCTACTAATAAAACACTAACAGTCTTAAAAATTGCTTTTATAAAAATTATTAGTGGAGCATTAACAATGAACGAATACGATACCAATGTATTGCCCTTTCTAATTTTAAATCATTGCCAAAATCAATGACATATTTACACACAAAATTTTCTATTAATGAATTAGATAAATTTTCCGTTTTACTTCCTAAATCATGAGAATGATGTACAATTAGAAAGAAATAAATTAATTTTGAGAAGAACACCAAAATATTTTATGCTTTCTCTGCAAAATCAAGCCCCAAAATACTAATATAATAAAAAAATTGAATTTATAATACAAACAATAGATTAGTAGAAAACAGAAACTTTAGATACTGATAAAATATTAGGCTATACACTTTTGCACACACACTTTCAGAAATCAATATTATTACAAACGTACAGTTTTTGGAAATTGATTGTGGTGGTTTTGACTAAGTAACGCTATATACATGTAAATACTAATTGCTTTGTTCAAACATATATGTACTGTTGACATAGAGTTTTACACTGTTACATGAATTTGAGGAAAAGACAAGTTTGGTATTAGTGTTATCCACTCAAATCATTTATATAGAAGTTGCTAAGAGCAATTTCAATAGTTGAAATGTAATTTAGCAATTATGACTACACTTTATGAATTAGGATTAAAGAACGGATATAAAGTTCTAGTATATAGTACATATAGATGGTAAAAATGCTGTTCAATTGAGAGATTTGAGTGACAGCTTTATGCTAAATTCTGTCTTTGCTTCCATATATATATATATATAATTCATTGCACGTAGTATATAGTCCATCGTACCATACAATACTATTATCTCTAGTTTGCACAGCAATTTTTTAAAATTTATAATGGCTTCCTCAGAAAACCATTAAAGGCTAATGCCAATCTAACACATATATGTAAATTTTGAAAACACTTTCCCTGCAATTTAATAGAGGGCCCTGTGATGAACACCCAAAGCTTTGACAATCTATATATTTGCTGAAAGAAAATTAGCTGAGGCTAGTTGTCGCTACCATGAGCTTTTATCCTCATTATCATCCAAACATTAGTTATTTAAAGAATTGGAAAAATTGTTCGGGCACAGAGCAAACCTTGGTCATGATGATGACAAACCTAGAAATGGGGAAACGTACTGTCAACACATGCAGGAACTGCAAGATCATCGCAAACTGGTTGCTCATAAACTCGGGTGTCAAAGAGAGAAATTGTCCGTGAGAAGAATATCTGCGAATAATAAACTCAATCTAAAACGCTACAAGCTCTAAAAAGTTCAGTTTCTCAAGGATGAGAACAAACGTGTACGAGTACGATCCCAAAGATGTCTCCTTTTCAAAAGTTGGGTCGCTGATGGGTGAATCTTATTCACATATGACATCCTATTCACAGTTGAACAGAACCACTAAAGCTACAGGATTTGGTCTCAACAAACATCAGCACTTCTGCCTTTGCAGAAAATCACCATAAACTGCAATGAGTAATGGTTTAGGAGATATTTGTGTCATTGACAAAACTTGATGAATGTTCGTGGTTTATGGGGTCAAGATCAAGATGAAACAGGGAGTCGTCGTGATATCCTTGAGTTAGTGGTATTTTTATGAACTCAGCATCATTTTAGCAGTACAAGATGGACATTCGGCAATCTGCTTCAGCCCACAAAGAGAAGAAACTCAAAAGTGGATCAAACCCCACTTTCCTGATACCATAATCATCTGCAGACTACCCGCTCTACTCACCAGACCTCTAAACCTCACAAATCTTTAGTGTCACAGAAGCGCGCGCTAGATCGAGAATGGGATCTATTATCTCCTTTATAACTACGGCCCATTGCCCAAAATATTAAAACGCATTTGAAGTTGTTCTATTAGTAGTAATAATCAATACACATTATATTTACTCTGCAACCTGCAACGAATGCTTGGTCAGAGAATTCATGAGATCGATGCTTGTCAAACGTACCTGTTATTGATTGTACATTATATCTATATATGTATATATGCATCACTGTAACTTTACAGTTGTTAATAAAATATTAGTTAACTTTATCTTACAGAAGTTATGTATTTTGTTCCAAACAAACTGAACATTCTGATCCTAAAGGTCTGTTATCAGTTATTAATTTGACATTTATATTATTACTAAAGATTTTTTTCTACATTTGTAATATACAGAACTTTTGCAGCACCTGTAATAGGCTTGGACAATATTTTTCAAAAATGTAAACAAAACCGTTCACAATTTTAAAGTTTAATTTTACAAACTTGGAATAATTTGATAATGAAGTTAAACTTAGTCAAATTATCAATGACTTATTCAAATTTTAGAATTGTGAAATAATTTTTTAGCAATATTCATGTTTATTTGCGCTAGACATGACTGAAGTATAAATGTATAAATATGTACATTGCAAAAATACAATTTAAATGAACTTATTTAAGGAATGCATTTCCATAGAAAAAATTTAAATTTATGTAAGCATAATGTCAGTTATATGTCTGTAATAAAAATTACAAATTCCATGCATTCAAAATCTGTAGAGATTTCATTTGTATAGAGTACGAAATTTTTATGACCAACTTGAGTGCATGCAAAGTTAACTAAATTTTCAATCGGACAAAATGCAAATTAATGATTTAATATTCATTACTCCTTTTGAAATGAGATATAGTTTAAATACAATTTATAAAAATACAATTTTCTACATTTTATATTTTAAGCATTAATTTTGACAATACTGTTCAAATTCTCTTTCAAATTTTTGCAATTTATACGTTTCAGAAACTATGATTCTACGATTGTTTCAGGCTGTCATTTTGCTAAAATACTCGTAAGGCCTTGTTTTAAAAATTTTTTGCACTTTAATATGATTTTGCCTAACATAATTTAGTAGACTCAATTATTTGATGTGTCTTTTTCATTGAGTCTAACTCATATTGGAACACATTAATTATGCGTATATTGTGATTTAACCAATTATATTAGGAAATATACAACATTTTAATAACTAGAAGCTAGTGTTATGCATGAATTAAGAATACCGCTCCTATGTGTTCATTAGGGATGTTTTTAGTATTAGTAACAATGATGCTGAACAATACATATTTTCAAAAATCTCCTTTACACGGGCTATTTCAGAAGCTTGACAAAGCACTTGCAGCAGAAGCTCTCCTTTACCCTTATAAATCATCTAAATTTGTTGATGCTAGCATGACTGACGCGCAAAATTTGAATCGTGATTTAAATTCAAACTTAGTTATGCTAGAAAGGGACGAAATACACCGTTCAAATTCTCGTAATCCGCCAAGTAATGCTGAATTATCATCAACAACAACTCCTCGTTTTGTAAAAAGCACTGTAAAGGAGCTGCTTAAAGACACAACAATCCTTTGCATTGGAAATTCTATCTTTAAGTTCATTTAAACTCAAAGACCTAGTATTTAATCAAAATGCTGTTTCCACTCTTACTATGGCAAGAACACCATTGAGCTTAAAGACAGTGAAATCCTATGAACAATTGGACGTCAGAACTGTAATGGTGAATACGGGAATTATTGATGCAATAACTGCAATGGTGAAAATCTTCTGCAATTAATAACCTCAGAAACAACCTTTTGGATTTGCTAAATGAGATAGAACAAAAATTTTCTCCTAGACAAATTGTTCTAACTGAAATTACCCCTATAACATAAGAAGAGAAATTGTCAAAAAAACATGTGCTACGATAATTCAGTGCTAAATGAAGTTGCTGAACAAAATCGGAAAGTTATTATTATTAAACTGTTCCAGAATTTTTATAGTTGGTGAAAATAAAGATCAAATTAACAGCAACTTACTTGCGAAAGATGGGATACATCTCTCAAAAAAGGTATTGCCCTTGTATTTAAACAAATCAAAATGTTCTTTAATCATTACGATTTGGTTCACAAAAACCTTACAATTGGTTTAATGTTGGGCACAATAAAAAGAGGTCGTTCATTTCGAATTTTAAAGAACCCGGCCTCAGCTATGCGAATGTTGTTGCAGTGAAAAACAAAAAAATTAATAACACAGCAAAAAATGATTTAAAGCAACTTTTGGAGAAATTGCTAGATAAACTCAATTAAGATGGCTGAAAGAATTACGATAAAAAGTTACTCTTATTTTTATTGTATTATGTTATTATGTGTGTCTTTCAAAGACTTTCGCTGAGACAGTATCCTTGTAAACAAAAGTAGACCATAACTAGTGTGTAAATACAAATATATTCATACAAGACATACCATCTACGTTTTTGTAAGTAGATTCATAATAGCACATTTGCTTATAATTCTATGAGGTGATATCCAACTAAAGCCAGGTCCACAGAGATCTTTGATAGCAGCGAATGAAAAAGCATTGCAGATAGTTTCAAGAACATCAAAATGGCTTATTTGAATACTAGAAGTGTACAAGCACACCATTTTGAATTGAAAGAGATACATGTAGCTCTTGGAAATAATACAATTCTTGTATTTACTGAAACAAACTACAAAAGTTTTTGCAATAGTAGAGATTCTAGGGGTGGATGACTCATGCTTCTTATACCAAACTTCATGAATCCAATTAGACATGATGAATTAGAGGAATGCCATCCTAGATTTGAATCTCTCTGGATAGAAATTAAAAACTAGAAAAAATCGTATTGCAGCACTTATTAACATCAGCTACTGTCCCCATAAAAAACAGTCTAGGGAGTTCATTAATTTTAAAATCACAGAAGTCCAAAATGCACAGTCTCTAAATAAAAAAGTCATGCTATTAGGCGACTACAATATTAACTACTTCTCAGCTCATGAATTCAAACACATTCAGTGCCTTTGTGATGAATTGCAACTAGATTTCATAAATATGCAAACACCAACAAGATGTGACAACTTCATTGATTATTTCTTAACAGATTTGCAAAACATAAGGTTCTCAAATTTCATCTTCAACTCCTTTTCACATCACAATTTATGTTTATTCATCACATCTGAAAGTCATTTTGAAAAAATGAGATTAAAATTCTTCGCACGCAGTTTTGCAAATTTTGATGATAAATTCATCAAAGACTTGCTGAATATTCCTTGGGGCTATATCTATACATTGAATGATTCAAGCGAAATGACGCATTTCTTAATAAAACAACTACAAATGTGCTTAGATGAAAATGCTCTATTTAAAATCAGGTATGTTAAAGCAACTAACAAAAACGTGTGAAGTAAGGAAATCAAGGATTTAGAATTAGCTAAGAAGGATGCTTGGAAACTTGTTTAAAAATAATTTTATTTGAATTTTGGTTTTTATAAAGATTTAAAATTAAATCTCTCCAAACTGAAAGCTTTAGAGAAAGAAAAGCGAGACAAGCAGTTTCTTGAAAAGCTAACACATGCTAAGAATAAATGGACCTTCTTAAATAAGTTTTTGAATAGGAAAAATCATATAGAATGTAAAATTCAGGACATAAAAAATGATACTAATGAAATCACTGACATAAAGTCCATAGCAGACACTCAGAACAGAGTATTTAAAGATCTGCGCTCGTATAAAGGTAAGAAAATACAGTTTGTGATTGAAATACTAGAGGTTAAGCACATGTTTAGTTTTCATTACATCAATGAACACTAGTTCATTAAAGTAGTAAATAGATTAGGCCCTTCTGTATTTACAGTGTAGAATCATTACCCAGGCTGAGATGTGCAATAACTTAGATGTATTTAGTAATCACAAACAACAGATTCTTCCAAGCGCGGTAATGTCTAACTGTTTGAACTTTCGTCGTCTCATGTACACCTTAATCTTGATCAAACTATATTTAGAATCCATACGATTATAAGCATAACAAGTAATCGCCATTGCTTAGGTGACGATCTGAGAGAGACTCCAGTTCCTGATGGGCCCACTGCCCGAAGCAGTATCTGATAACCAAGAAGTCATCCGCCATGCCGCATAGTTCCATCAACTCAGCTCATTCTCAAAAGACTGATTTTATTATGTGTACCCTAACTAAGTGATAATAAAGGAGGAGCACTATTCGACTTCCTTCCTCACTCAATACTGTGTATTTTGAATAATGTTGAACAACATAATTAATACGCAAACTTGCAAAGACACTACCTGCCAAAAGATAAAAAGAGTTAAAAACTATATACAAATAAATGCAGCTTCCTAACCTATAGTAAAATAGATACAAGTACAACTAGTACAATAACAATATATACAAAGTCATTATCAGTCTTGTTATGGGTCCTCTACTGTTAAGAATTTGGATCTAAAATAGATTAGTAAATAAATAACAGTCCTACTGTTAGCTGACTAGCCTTATTGCGATTTTGTTACTACATTTAAAAACACAACATCAGTAGCCAGCTAAGAATGAGGTAAAAAACCCTTATACCTATTCATAACTTAAATGCATTGTTTCTATCAAGGCAACAACTATCTAATTCCCTCGCAACAGCCTCGAAATCATTACATGCATGAAATGCTTAGCTGAGCATTTTAGATAAATAATCAAACCAAAATCAAAGATAAGTAAACTACTAAGGAGTTTATTCTCCATCAACTGATTGTTCCTCGTAGTACATATTTATATAAAATTTTTATAAACATATTTATCTTTAAACAAGTACCTGTCACCGTTTTATTCTGCCTACATAGAAAAGTTCTGCATTAATATGGCAGTAAGCTAAAATCGACGTGGAGCTTAATTGTCCACATGTGATTTGTCAAAAACTGAAGTGGCAAACACTTGCTTTACAAAAATATTCAAATATTCAAATAACATGACTTAGTGCTAAGCTAATTTAATAAAGTACAAAGTAATATAATCAATTAAATTGTTATCCGATCTTGGTTTCTTCTCTTTGCTTTTACTTTTTTTGGATTATGCTACAACAAAAACCAATGGAGTGCCCATATTCATTTTAAAAAAGTACATAAAGTATTTTTCACAATATTTAAAATTTGTAATTAACTCTTCAATTCGAACTAATAGTTATCCTCGAATAATAAAACACCTGTTTTTAATAAAGGAGATCCAACAAATTGCAAAAACTACAGGCCAATATCTATAACTAACCCCATATCTAAAATTTTTGAAAGCTTATTATGCAAGTAGTTAATTTCGTATCTAAATGAATACAAGATTTTATCTCCAAATCAATTTAGCTTTAGAAAGGATTTGAGTACAATAGATGTTATACTGTTCTTAACTGAGAAGACTCGCTATTTTTTAAACAATGTTTGCAGTAGTGTTGCATTACTTGATCTCAGTAAAGCATTTAACAGTCTAGATTATTGCATTCTTGATAAAAATTAAAACGCTATGGGTTATGATACAGCAACAAGAACATTAATTAACAGCTTTCTTACAAATAGAGAACAACGTGTACGAATTAATAATATTTACTTTGATTACATCACAACTCACAGAGGAGTCCCACAAAGCACTGTCTGAGGTCCTGTCCAACCTTTACACAAATGATGTATCATACCATCTTATGGACACCAACATAATACAATATGCTGATGACATAGGCTTAATAAACCGGCATGTAAGTACAATAGTTGCTACAACATTAACATTAACTAGCCTATATTTGCTTGTAATTATACACAATACATATGACGCAATACAACTATGTAACACATAAATATGTACAATCTACAAACTAGGCTACAATTTACAACGATAAAAATAATAATTCGCAACAGCCTCGAAATCATTACATGCATGAAATGCTTAGCTGAGCATTTTAGATAAATAATCAAACCAAAATCAAAGATAAGTAAACTACTAAGGAGTTTATTCTCCATCAACTGATTGTTCCTCGTAGTACATATTTATATAAAATTTTTATAAACATATTTATCTTTAAACAAGTACCTGTCACCGTTTTATTCTGCCTACATAGAAAAGTTCTGCATTAATATGGCAGTAAGCTAAAATCGACGTGGAGCTTAATTGTCCACATGTGATTTGTCAAAAACTGAAGTGGCAAACACTTGCTTTACAAAAATATTCAAATATTCAAATAACATGACTTAGTGCTAAGCTAATTTAATAAAGTACAAAGTAATATAATCAATTAAATTGTTATCCGATCTTGGTTTCTTCTCTTTGCTTTTACTTTTTTTGGATTATGCTACAACAAAAACCAATGGAGTGCCCATATTCATTTTAAAAAAGTACATAAAGTATTTTTCACAATATTTAAAATTTGTAATTAACTCTTCAATTCGAACTAATAGTTATCCTCGAATAATAAAACACCTGTTTTTAATAAAGGAGATCCAACAAATTGCAAAAACTACAGGCCAATATCTATAACTAACCCCATATCTAAAATTTTTGAAAGCTTATTATGCAAGTAGTTAATTTCGTATCTAAATGAATACAAGATTTTATCTCCAAATCAATTTAGCTTTAGAAAGGATTTGAGTACAATAGATGTTATACTGTTCTTAACTGAGAAGACTCGCTATTTTTTAAACAATGTTTGCAGTAGTGTTGCATTACTTGATCTCAGTAAAGCATTTAACAGTCTAGATTATTGCATTCTTGATAAAAATTAAAACGCTATGGGTTATGATACAGCAACAAGAACATTAATTAACAGCTTTCTTACAAATAGAGAACAACGTGTACGAATTAATAATATTTACTTTGATTACATCACAACTCACAGAGGAGTCCCACAAAGCACTGTCTGAGGTCCTGTCCAACCTTTACACAAATGATGTATCATACCATCTTATGGACACCAACATAATACAATATGCTGATGACATAGGCTTAATAAACCGGCATGTAAGTACAATAGTTGCTACAACATTAACATTAACTAGCCTATA
Source organism: Hofstenia miamia (assembly GCA_900660155.1). Lineage (NCBI taxonomy): Eukaryota > Metazoa > Xenacoelomorpha > Acoela > Hofsteniidae > Hofstenia > Hofstenia miamia. Next base: position 1,047,271 of record CABFPE010000128.1, on the reverse strand, counting down.
TTTGCTTGTAATTATACACAATACATATGACGCAATACAACTATGTAACACATAAATATGTACAATCTACAAACTAGGCTACAATTTACAACGATAAAAAAAAAAATAAAAAAAACAAAGAGCTTGCAGAGAAATATTGACAAACTCATGATCTACTTCAGCCAAAATAAATTAACAATGAATAAGGAAAAAACCGAGTTTATTGTCTTCACACCAAGCGAGTCGCAACAACTTATTCCAAATTGCAACAAATCAGTTTCTGAGAACAGGCCACTTATTGTGCCAACTGATACAGTTGAATGTTTGGGGGTCATAATTGATAGAGACTTCCAATATAAGGACTTCATTCGTAACAAAATCCGGAAAATGTCATGCTTCATCCATATCTAAAACAAATAAAAAAATTACTAAGAGTAAAGCAGTTGTAGATGCACTGGTAAGAAGTCATAACACTAGAACGGCCAAGAGGGTCAAAATTGACGAAATTAGAATTTTGTTTACTTGTGTATGCATTAATTAAAAACAACAGTATGTATATGCATCACCAATTCAATTGATAATCCATTTGAATTTGCATGTGTAATTTTTTTTCTTTTTTTTACATAATGTTCTATTTTGAAATGCTACATGAAAAAGCATCACAAGGAGTAATGGCCGTTATAGTGTTAAAGGTATGCATGCATATTAGAACATGATCTAAGTATTAAACAGACGGAGCAAATAAATAGAGTGTTTAACTGGTGTATCTGTACGATGTTTAATGTTAACAAACAAGCAATCAGTGATTTCATACACAAAGCATCAATACTTTCACCAAATTACATTTGCATATATGGTAGATTTAGAACTGCTTGTCACACAAGTGTTTCTACCCAATGTGGTCCCAAACAGCAAGCATTGTCGGATAAACAATGGTCTATTAATGAGTTCAAAGGCCAATATGGTCATTCATTTGCCAACCATAATAACCAACAAAACAAAAAGTTTTAAAGATGTTAAAATTCCAAAATTTAACAGAGGAACTATTATATTATTGTATATAATACATACATTAGTTTAAAGTGTGATTTCAATTTTCTAAAAGTATTATTAATCAGTTTCTTGTAGCCCATTAATGGTGCGCCAATGGCTCATTAATGGCATTATTGGATTGATCTGCTATCTAGTGCACAAATATTAATTATAATAGTATACAATTATGCTGATCAAATTAAATTTTCATGACAAATGAAATTTGTAACTTTTCAGTAGTTGATAACCCAATCTAGTATGCAAGCTCTTGCTATTATGAGCACTGTATATTCAATCCAATGCCTTGCACCAAGGTATTCAATCTTTAGGATAACATGCTATACACACTTCCAACTGTGCTCTTAACTCAACCCAATTATAACGACTTACGAAATACAATATAAAATATAATATTGGCAATCATCAGTGGACTGCTTGTTGGAAACATACCGTATTTGCGACCACTGGTGGCATCAGTGGCAACCTTAGTAATGAACAATCGATTAGCAGATTCTTGCAAGTGAAACTCATTTTATTATTTTGGATCGTAGGTCCTATTATTGTAAAAAAGTACTTGCGAAAAGCTATCCTCAAATTTTTAGTTTGTAAAAAATTATAATGTATTTGTAAATGAATGTTCAAAATAATTTATTCATGAATATTTGGGCACCTTGAAATAAACTATAATATAAAAAAGCTATCTTTGAGAAGAATCGATGTTTCATGATTTAAAAAACTCCTATTTTAAAACTACATTCAATTTTAAAATGTTTATCTTGCTAAATTTGGCAGATTTGTATGCTTATAGCTATCATTTATTAATATAACATTCCTTCAAAATTCAACTAATTATTTGTTTTGAATATGCTTGAAAGGATATCAAAGATATCCTTCAGCCCTTTGTGGGGTTTCTGTTTGTCTAAACTGAAATGTTTGAACTATTTATCAATTTAAATTTTTTTTTACATATAAAAGTAATGCTCTGCCATTAAAAAACTCCTTTTTTCCGCCAATAGCCCATTAATGAACCATTATTGGTTTACCAATTCACCATTAATGGATCATTATTGACGTACAAATAAATCATTGTCGGGTATTCATTACTGGTGCATTAATTCCCCAGCGGTCATCTATCATTAATGGCCAATAATGACAACTACAATGGTCCATTGTTGGCCCATTCATGGTCTGCTATGTGCTACAGATATTGAAAAAAACTGTCTTCTCAAAATGTCGAAGCTTCTTAAATTTTTAGAAAGTTTTGATTCAGCGTGGTCTCTACATCTATATCTGTTACAGATAATTTGTTATTGTTCATATTTATCTTATTCGTTCTTACTTTGAAGTCAATAGTAGCTGTCCTTTTCTCACTAATGTTGGCTATATGCTATAAATCGAAGGTTTTTTCTATCTGTATCTACAGCTATTAGATATACTTGGGGCGGTAGCAATGGCGAACTTGGCATACAAATGTAACTAAAACCTATTAATTCAGTAAATTAATTTTTAGCTTTTTTACTGTTTGAAGACCAACGTATACTAAAATTTAAATTAGATTGTAATAAGGAACTATTAATTATGGACTTGTTAACATGTATATTTGCTTGATATAGTAGTTTGGTTTATAATAGTGTGCTCATTTCAAACCTTCTAATAGTTATTTAGTAACAATTTATCATGATTATGGTGCATAAGAGCTTAAATTTTACATAAAATTAAAAACATTTCTTAGAAATTTTTTAAGGCCTGATGTTTATCTCAAATTTGTTGTTGTTACCGTCAATGTATTCCAGTAGTCCCAGCTGTACCTAATCTCTATGCTAACATCTCGCTCATGCAGAAATCAGATGGTCAAATTTAACAAAATATTTCTTGTAGTTTGCTTCTTGGAGCTAGTCTTGGTCAACCATATACTGTTTCCCGGTTTGTCAAAATTCTCTGTTTTTCAGCTATTGGTTCTAAAGTGCAATACCCATTCGAGGGAGTATAAATACTAAAGAAATGCCGCTACAACGCTCTAAAATAACATCCATTATACAATTTCTTGCACAATTCCAAATGTTCATAATTATCAATTGAATTAATGTCATCAAAATGGTTTTGTCCCGTACAGCTCTACATGAAGTGCCAGTAATATACTGTTCCTTTATGTAAATGTTATTTTTGAAAAAACAAGTTTTAAAGTCATTTTAAGATTTTGCAGTTGAAGATATCCAGCTTAAGTGTGTACTTTGTTTCTAGGGAGGCAGGGTCATGTTGAAGGCTTTGGAGAGTAGACGATACAGCAATAATTACTGCTTTGATTAAACATTTCTTTAAATTTATGATAAGTGTTTTCTTGTATTGATTTTTTGTTTCTAATTGTAGTGAACCAACGGCATTTTGACAAATAAATGTGAGAAATATTTGCTCATTCATGCCTAACTTAAGTTACTGGTCCCTGCTCTTTCTCTGAATTTTTTGTCATTTAACTCATATATTTGCTACTAAATAGCAAAGTAGCATGCCATGCTGTTGAAGATGATTGACGACAACTGCTCCTTGGTTTGAAGATGCTTGACTTGCTGCTTTTCTTCTTTTCTTTCTCCTTTACTGTATGTTTTTCTAGTGTACACCCGCTAAGGCTCTCCAATTTTGGCCATGCTTGAAAAATTATCAAATTGGTTGAGTTTTTGATCCCCTCAAAAGCAATTAAGGTTTGCACTAAAACTGCCGTAATAAGGGGAATCCCTTTGTTGCTATCAAATATGAAATTTATTACACTGATCACGTTTTTTGCACTTCAAGGCTAAAATCGCCAAATTATCATTGATAAAACGTCTTAGGAGTTTTCAGAGAGTCCAAATTTCTTTGATGACATTACCATGGCACTTAGTTTTATATGTTTTTCCTATTGAGTTAAGCAATTGGGTTTTTCATGGGTGATATAGTTTTGATAACATTAATGCATTAATGACAAAAAATGCACTGCGTTTTAACACAAGCATCTCTACCAAATATCTAATCATAATACATCTACAGATGTAGAGTAAAAAATAAAAGTAAAAATTACAGAACAACATCACAAATTAATAAAGGAAGTACCAGTAAGCAACATTTTGCTTAAATGCATTGAAATTCGATTGATTTTTTCAAAAAATTAGCCTGACAGGCTTCATTTCTCCTTAGTGACGTCATCGATGACTTAATGATTGCCCGATTAAATGAGATCTTATCAATGATGTTTAGTCGAATTAGTCTCTAGGTGCTGAAAATAACGCAATAATTAAAAAAAACTATCTTTTCACCTGAGAATTCCACCAATTGTTGCAATTTTGAGAGCAAAGTTTCATCGCTTTTGAAAGTGATCTAATTTTTTTGCACAGTGAGTTTTAACTAAAACTCCACCACACCAAGTTTTTCAAATACAACTTCTTAAATATGACCATATATGGACAACCTTAGCATCCACAGATTCATCAAAAGTCTAGCAAATTCATTTTTAAAAATCTGATAATTATCAAATACGTTCGGAAAGACAATTATATCATTATCATAGCAGATCTCAGATAAAATTCCATAAAAGTGGATGAGAAATCATAAATGCATTTCGATCATGTCAATATTTTCTAACTTATTATTTCTAAAAATACATAGTCTTTTCAAATTATCAAAACTTTTTCTCCCAGTAAGTCCTAAAAATTTCCATCGAAATTTGGGATTAATATAAAGAAATTGGCATAAATTTAGCAATTGAGTTGTTAATGGTTTCAGCTAATATAGGACTGTGCATTGGAATGTGTTGCTGGCATTGAAAATTAACTGAAATAAAGTGTATTTTTTGCAATTTCTACGAAGCAGATTTTTTTACACAATTAATGAAATTTCACAAATTTACAAATATTATCCGCAAAATGATATGACAAAATTTCTAATTGTAATATATTGCAACATGTATAAATTATTATATTGGCAACACCTTGAAGTGCAGACAAGGAAAATTTATTCTGAAAAAATGTATGCTATAGCACATGCAAATTATATCCTCTCATACTGAAAGTTAACTGGAGAGAATTATGAAAAGTTGAATTCAACTTTCCATATTTCTTTCAACCAATGTTTATAAATATCCTTGCATTTTTGGTGCAAGTAGTATAAATTTACATATATTTATCTAGAAAATGTCAATGAGCATTGTTGAGAAATCTTTATCAACCTCTTGATATATCATTGAAATTAGTGAATCACTGTTAATTGTCTTGACAAAAAGAATAAGACGAACATAGTTCTCTGAATAGCGATTGGAAAACGTCACAGACCATTTGGCATCAGGTTTGCTTCTGATTGGCTGAGGTATTCTCAAGTGGTTGTTACGGCTGCTATTTATATCCTTGACAATACATTTACATTTAAAGTTCTTTTAAGTATCAAAAGCCCTGTTAAATTTCTTCTAAGCAGGACAGTGCAACTACGTATTCAGGCCATTGAATATAATTACCTACATTTCTCTGAAGTCATTAAAACAATCAAAGACCTCGCAGCAATGGTATGTCTTTCAAGAAATATCTATGAATTATAAATATATACTTCCAAAGCTTTCAAAACTATATATATTAAGGTAAGATTCTTTATTTAATAATTAATACCTCTTTTAAGTACACCGTGCGGCATTAATTTGTAGAACATCGAAATTGTCGAAAAAAATTTTACCTATGGTTTTTTGCTTTTCACAATAAGTGTCACTACATACACTTATATATATATTATATATATATATATATATATATATATATATATATATAGATTACATAAAATCTGCACTAAAACTTTTGCAACTTAATTGTTTCAAAGAACATTTACTTCATATAAGCACATAAACAAACTTTAACATGGGGATTCTATGCGAAGCTTGTTAAATGAAATGGCTAAATACAGTCTAGTAAGGTAGAGTTCCTCGACGTATGTATTTATCTCCTTCTACATAATGGAAAAGATAATGAATAAGAACACTCCGTCTACAATGTAAAAATTTTAGGTGAACCAATTTTCCAAGTATGCTAGATTATATTGGAGTAAGTTTGGTAGTCCCTAAAATAGATGTTTTAGTAAAATCCTAGTATGCACTTTTTTAAATGATTTGTAGGAAATTTCTATTTTCAAGGAAACCGTTTTTCAATTGGATAAAACTTGAATCAAATGGAAGATTTATCAAATACTCTCTATGTAAAATCATTGTTGTAGGTTAATTTGATATTTTAACTGTTTTTGCCTTAAGATCTCGAAATCAAAACTATTATTATATCCATAGATTTCATTATTTAACAAATATTTATTTTACTCAAAGGTCACTGAAAAGCTTACTTGGAATAGGTCTGTTCCAAAGAAATTAGACATTTTCTGGTAATATTATACAATCATAAACTTGCTAAGTAAAAAATTCCTACCTTATTATAGTTTACTGTAAGTACATTAGTAAAAATTATTTCTTAGACGCGAATTTCAGGAAAAAGTAATCGTAAATCCACTTTAAAAAATTGAATTGATCTTAAAAATTTGCTCAGATGGACTTAGTTAAAAATTAATAGACAAAATCAATACTCGTTTCCAATAATTTTTTTACTTCAAAAAGCACTTCGGCCTCGATAGACTTGGTAAAAGCAGAAACGCTCTATTCCACACACTTGTGCATATGTTCTTCCGAATGCTTAATGAAATCGTTCAAATATATAAACAGAATAATTTGGATTTCTATAATTGGTATATAATTGATTTAGAATTTCCATAGTATAGTGATAGTAATTGCGCATCAGTACTTATTTAGTTTAATACTTTATATTCCAATTTAAGCTCCATATTAAAAATTCATCAATTCACTTTACAATTGCAGTATGTGCTATTTTTACAAATATATTTTAACATAATAAATAGCAACATTTAATTGTGCTCTTTTTAAGAGAGCCTTCAAAACAGAGTAAAAATATTGCATAGTTAATGTAAATTCAAATCTTAAATAATGATATACTACATCCATGTATATATTCACAAAATATCAGTAGACAGTTCTAAAATACATTTTTTAGTAACAATTAACTTCAAGACAATGAATTGATATTGAAAACCAAGTAATGGAATGAGTTAGCTTGAAATTAGGCTTTCCAACGTAGTCCCACTAGATTTGATGACCACAGCTTACTACCAGTTCCATTCAATATACAGCTTACATTTTACTAGGTGTATATATATATATATATATATATATACTATATATACTATATATATATATATATATATATATATATATATATATATACAGCCATGGCCAATAGTATCCGGACAAGGCACGGGACAAGGTGAAAATTTTGATATTTTTGCATTTTTGTTTATTTATTGATAAGAACCGGTTATTTATGGATTTAGTATCATTATTTTAACATTTTTTATTTAAAACAAGCATAATTATCTACTAAAATTCTTTTTATTTTGTGAAACTATAAAAAATAACATTTATTAAAATGATAGAAAAAATGACAAATTTTACTGTTACATGTAAGTTTTAGTATTTTGTAGGATAACCTCGAAAAATGTTTGAATTGCCTTTTTCAAAAGCAAAAGAAAGTTTTATTTGACTTTACTAAAACAAAATTACTCAAATTCTAAAGAAAACGCAAAAATTTCCTTTTTTTCTGTCTTCTAAAATATATTATTTTTAATATAATATACGATATAATAAGATAAATATTGGATGAATGATATTATTTATGATTGAATATGTTTAACCAATCATATATAAGCCATATATGTAGATAAACGGGTTGTAGTCAGAAATACATAAGTTATACAGCAAAAATATCGAAATTTTCACCTTGTCCCGTGCCTTGTCCGGATACTATTGGCAATGGCTGTATATATATATATATATAATTTTTTTTACCATTTGATCAATTTCTTCCAAATTAGCACTAATTACCCTTTAAAGTGTTTAGATTTTTTAGAAAAGTTTAAGCACCTTAGGAAGGTATAAATATGATCCCATTCCCAAAATGGTTCCAATCGAACATCATATGAGACGGGCACTAATAAATTCCATGGACCTAAATGGTCTTGCAGTCCACTACTTTTATATGAATAAGTAATCAAAGACTTGAAAATAATTCATATTTATGCAGCATGTAATTATGAAATTACGTTTAAAAGATTTCTGATTAACTGAAGCGATGCCTACCATCGCTTCACGTAGGTGTGATTCAATTAAATTAATGCGAGTTGAGGGCAGATATTTACAAAAAATATTTTAGTTGTGAACAATCAATTCAATTTCTATTCGTTTAAGTAAGAAATGCCAACGGAGAATTGCTGATTCTAGACTTTTTCACGTTGTCTTTAATCAATACAGGCAAACATGGAAAAACCTAAAATTGACTAAAATTAAAAGTTTTTAGAAGCCTAGTATGTTCTTCCAAAGTAATGGATATGAGCCGAAAATTTATTCCCAAACCCGACAAATTTAAATAAATAGTAATTCGAGCTATTCTGAGCCTATTTTAGGATTCTTGCTAAAAAAATTTGTTTAATTTTTTGGCTTGCTACACGAAATCTGTGTATGTTAAAAATGTATAATGAAATCCATACACAGCAATGTTAATTATTTTTTCAACACATTTTTTATGAATTATATTGCATCCAATTTTTGTCTAAGATCGATCTGAACCTACCCTCCCCAACCCGACGCCTGTCCATCTCTGCTTCCAATATGAATAAAGATTTATGAAGTAAAGGTTAAGACAGACAGGCAAACTTTAATTTTCTAGGAGTTGGCGTATCAGAAATAATTAATTTTCATTAGAATATATTTTCAAAGCGTTATATTTTAAAAAAGGAAATAATGTGAAAGGATGCAAAGAGCGATTAGATAGCGCCATTAGAAATATGAGCATGACAAATTGTATTGTCAAATTTAGAAGATCGATTTCAAGACAAGTCTTCACCAAGTATATATCCATTATTTCAACAAGAAGAGAATATAATTTTTTAGGAACAGGCGATCATTATGTCAATTTATCCTTTTATAGTTTTAGATTCTATATGCTTAGAAAATTTTCACAATAAAAATACATATTAATATGGAAGAATTGCTCTTTAGCAATCCTTGTTGATAATATATCTTAAGGAACCTACTGTACAATACACAATAAGCTAGAGAATATTGAATTAAAAACCAAATTATAACGATATGATTACCAGCACTATCTTCATCGTTTACTATTTTAAGGAAGGCCAAATAATTTTACCAAAAATTAATTAAGACAATAAGCACTTTAATTCTAGGAAATTAACATTAATCTAAAATGTGGAATGGCTTCTTTAAAAAATGTAAGCCTTAAATCTCACGAACAAGTAATTATGTCCAAAAGCATCACAGGATAAAGAGCGTTTCCATGTTTCTTACCATTCAAAATCAGGGCAGATCACGAAATTTTGTAGACGCTACAACTCTGACTTTGAATCAGGCACACCTGATCAAGACTTGGTCGGTTTATCTAAAAAATGAAAAATAGTAGAGCTTAGTTGTTGCTCCTGTGTTCTCTAGAACTCCTTATTATCTGAACATTAGATAATAGAATTAGAAAAATAGTTAGTGCTTTGACGTACTTCAGACACAGGAGTAGTTTTTAGCACAAATATCCAGCAATACATGTTAGTGAACTTATCCATATAGGTGTTCATATTCTGGTTTTGAAAATGTCTTAAGATATTTGGGCAAATTCAATAAAAAGTGGACAAAGCCGCTTACAAAATTCAAATCACACGAGGTAATGCAAAAATTAGGAGTCACCCCGAAAATGCAAGAAATTATTTTCGTTGACCTGATACTACACGGAAGAGATTTACGTAGTGCGTTAGTATTACATAGTCGGTTCAAAGTCACTCTATACACAGTTTTGATTTTTTCGCCTAGCTGATATTTGTAAAACCAAATCAATTGAGTACCTAATTCCTATTATGTATCTAAACTCTTTGCACTTCCTACTATCAAAATATCAAATGCAATATTTTTCTCACTCATTAATAAATTATAAAAAGATATCTCACACTTGCCCTAACTTATTTAATTACAAAACATTCAGCACAAAATCAAAGGTAATTTCATTAATGCATATTTCGCAAAGATTTGCAGGTAGTTTTCTTTGAAAACCAATAAAAATTTCTAAATTTTCTCTTGACATTTCTTGCCATTATTACTTCAACAACATCTAAGATTTTTGCAACCGGATGAGTCAAAGAAAGCAAATTAGAAAAATATATTGAACCTTAAAAAAGTGAAAAAATTATATTATTACGCATTCTTCAATAATAAATAATAGCAATAATAATAAATTTTTATTATATAGAGTCATTTAAAACAAAAGTTGATCAGCAACACTTCTATCCATTTATAAAAACTTAGAGGCCAGTCCTTAGACGAGATTTAAATATCAAGTTATTTCGTATGTATTGAATTGACAAACGGAGTTAATTCCAAACAAGAATATCTACAGAAATATAAGGATATTCAGTGGGATGATGATAATGGAATTGACATTGAGAAAAATATAGACAATTGAAATTCTAAGCAATGAAATTCTAAGAAGAATGCTTTATAAAATCAATGGAATCTTTCTATTTATAAGACAATAACAGGTATTATTTACAATACTGATGCTAAGCTTTTTAATCAGACCAATTTCTGAAATAAGTAATTCCAAAAAGACTCTTAAACTTGTGGCCTAGAGTAATATCTGTAATGAAAACTAATTCTGAGTTAGAATTTAGTTTATTCTCAAATAGGATTTCAGGAATTATATATGATTAAACTTATGGTACAATAATTTTAATTGCACGCTTTTCTCCACTCGGGTAATTCACTATTCCCCAAGCAGCCTAAGAGCCTTCCTTAGGCTGCCTACATAGCTGATTTCAGAACTATCGCCCTTCCCTATGCTTCTTGCTTACAACACCTAGTGTATCAAGTACTATCGGACTATTTCAACTCTCGTCTACATCCACAATTTCTCTATTTCCTCTGCCTGTAGTTGATATGGATTTTCATTTTCTAATCTTTTTCAACGTCTACAGTTTTTTGCGGCTTTGGCATGTATAATCTATCAATGTCTCAATTTATTTTGAATGATATTTGGCTGGTAATGACTTCCTGGTATCCTTATCGAACTCCCTCAGTTTATTATTACTCCTACCGATTATCTCAATAATGACGTCACGCGTATTGATTGTTTTAATGCTATTCTTTCCACTCCATGTTGGCGTAGTAGTCCTTTTAATTTCTTCCTGTATACTTTTCTCAGTCTTGCATTCATTGTTTTCTATTATAAATCCAAGTAAGTGTACCCCTCCTTGAATTTAAATTTTGCCCACTGTTGGTGCTCAAGCTTTCCTCTTCTACAGACTTGCTTCTAATCAATGTGAATTTTGCACAATTACCTAAGCAAAGCTCTAGTAATGGCTAGCTACCTACTTCCCCAATGTTTTCACTTGCTTCTGAAACATTAACCTTCAAACATCATATATCTTCAAGTAATCCATGTACTGTAAGTGAATCGCGACTTTACCAATATTTATGGTGCTTGCTTGACTTCGAGGAATATGCCATGTTTAGTTTCAGACAGTAACCACCTATCTCAATCGACACTTTGCCATTGCCTTCTCTAGGAATTTAACCCACTTATGTGTAGTTCAATTGACCACTAGTGCTCGTAGTACCTACCTAACTGGCGTGCTGTGATATGCTTTTCTGTAGTAAAACGATGCCAAAGATTGTTTCCTTATCTTACAATTCTCCACCATTGCTTAGTCTATGAGCAACTGATATTTAAATCGCTTACTCTTTGACCTATATCATTTCTGTTCTTCTGGGATCAATCAGTTTTTCCCAATGTAACACTTCGACTTCGGTCTAATTGAAGTCAGTGAAATTTACATCAAATATGTTATTCGGTCTAAATTTGTTTGCCTCACTTCCATTTTATGAGTGTTTCTGTATCAAGAATGTCCTACCCACTACTAACCTTTCTAGACATCTACTCACCACACACTCTTTTAATGCTACTGCTAGTATCTCATTAAGAGCCATGGACTTGTTCAACAAATACTTAGATGTCTCACCAATGTCGTGTGCCTTCTAGTTCTTCGTCTTCTTTAAAGCCCTCTTCGAATTTGCTGATTTGGTAATCTCATTTTGATCTGCATACTCAAAGAATTTCCAAGATCTTGCCAATTATTGTAAGTTACATTGACTAGAGGTTTTTCCACCAAAATTAAGGTGTTTCAAAAAGGGTTTATTGAATAAATATGTAGCTGATAAATATCTAGTATTTTTATTAAAGGGAGTCATAAATGCAATTTAAGACCTATAGAAAGGAGATCATGAGTAAAATGATTACTTACATAAATACATTGTTAAAAGATTGTCACACCATGGCAAAATTGTAAGTTTATTGAATGAATGCTCTCAGGAGAAAAAATAATGATAACCCAATATTTACACAGTGCGCAATATTCTGTGGAAATCTCAATGAGAAATTCTTTGCATCAAATTGAATTTTGCTAATTGATTAGTTTGCAAAACGTCATTGTCAAATAGATATGTCCAAAAATTCATTGAACAACTTTTAACTAATATCGGAATATTATTTAAATATAACTAATATCACTGTAGCCCTATTACAATTGTTTATGGATTTTTGTTGGAAATTGAAATTTCATCCCACATTTTGTAGATTTATTAAGGCACAGGTGTATCAACATTCAAGTGAAATTTTGAGACGTCATGAGACTGAAATATTGGGGGGATAATTTTCTTAGACGGGGAACATTCCCCCCTAAAATGGTCTAAATGAAACAATGCTTAGAACTGAGATAATTATAAAACTTTCAACAATTGTGAAAACCCAAATTCAAATATTTGCTTATATCTTTGAAAATTAAGTGTGACATATGTACATTTCAATAATAATTATGCTTGATTATACAAAGATCTAAGAAATCAGATGTCAATTCATGACAGTGGCAGGATGGATTATTCTTGCCACTGATATGTGCTTCAAATATATATTACTAAAGCGGAAAAAAATCAATGCTGTAAAAAAGACCAAATGTATCAAGAATATATGAACTTGAATAAGTATAAACTTGCGAAACAGTTCATATTCCACGACAAAAATCTTATCAGTGGATGTCGGAAAGATGTAATGAGAAACAAATTGAATTGATCGAAATAGCGAAAGAAATATGAAATCTGATTAAAACAATTTAGCGAATTAATTTTCTCAACATGCATGAGAAAAAGTGTTTATAATTATGAATTCAATGGGCAGCATTAGCTAATCATATTCGTTATCATTAGAATTGACGTTCAATTGATTCAATTAATTAGAAAGAGACTTGGTTTTTTATTTAAATTACAGCTTACTATCATCAATATCAATGATAACGTACTTCAATTTATATGATCGGACAAGAGAATTTATCTACGGCTTTTCCTGCACCTGCTAACGAATGAACGTCTGTTATAGAATTTTTTAAATTAGCTAACTTTACACAAGTTACATTTAAAATGCAATCTGCACATCACATAATTTATTGACTACTAATCTTAACAAGAAAAGTCAACAAGGCTGAACTTCATAAAGCTATTTTGAGGGAAGGGATTTGACCTTTTCTTTTTTAGACGCGTTATTTATGTAATTCTATAGAATTTGAAATAAATGAAAATTGAGATAAATAGAAACATTTGAAGTCGCTAAAAGCAGGAAATGTGTAAATTTTTGAAAAAACTGAAATTGATATTATAGAAAAGTAGTTCCCTGATATTTGAGAAATGTTTCTAGTAATTTATATATATGCTTTTCGCTCAGTGAAACTAAACTAAAAATAAAAGATCTTTCTAAATATAACAACGACATAATCGTTGAGATCATTTTCATCAAACTTTTTAATATTCTTTTTTATTTTTACAAAAATGGAATTTTTTTTAATTCTTGAACATCGAAAAAATGTCAACAAAGACCAAAAAATAATTTTATTGTTTTTAACAAATCACTAATTTTCTGGAAACGCATTGATGAATTTGAAGATTTTTGCTAAATAGAATTTCACTGATTGTAACTAAATGATGGTACCTAGATAACCACACATATAGGCGGTACGAAGATTTTACATTAATTATTGTTAGGCTTGACTGGCAGTTAATGTGTTTCTTAAATTAAAAAAATTACGTGGGTGTAGTCTAGACAAATATCCACATGTGATAATGAATTTATGTTAATATAAGCGAACATGTAAATACATGTACAGTAATACCCAAGGGTCATATTGCACATGGATTATTATATTCTTATGCTGGTAAATCCTACTTTAGTTTTACGCCGAAAAAATCAATCTAGAATAGACAGTGTTTTAAACGAACTAAAAAGCAATTTACAAATCAAATTTACTGCAAGAGACTTCTTGCATATTGTGTTTTTATTTCATTAATTCCTTAATTCTATGATTATATTACCCAATAAATTGCTGATTTGATTCCAAACGAATGTTTCCAAAACCTGGTTATATTTTGAGTTATGGAAAGGCATTTATTGTCTGTTTGCTTTGACATAACTTCTTTTCAGGCAAATCTGATTCCTTAGAGTTTCCTTTGAAGCTATTTTGCTGAATGTAAATTGAATTTTGATGTGCTCCTTGGGTTCTAAGATTTTGATTTTTCTGTTGAGAATTTACGGGCAGAAGAAGTACATCACAGTAGTTAAAATGAGATAGGAAGAAGTGATACAGTACTTCGTTCTCTAAGTATTTTTTTAAGTACAAATACAAAAAATTTCGACTTTTGTATTTTCTTATTCATAAAGATTTCGAATATTGTGTTAATATCTATTTCACAATTTTCAATTCAAACATCTGGAATTTTGATGTAGGTGGACCGTGGATAATCATCGTTGAAAAATATGCCAAATGATGTCACATTGGTGTATATTTTTAGGTAGCTGTTCATAAGATATTCCAGAACATTATTCGCATCCCTTTGAAGTTTATTTTTACAATGAGACGAATTTGTCCCTGTAGCAAAATGCGCGTCATATGAGCATCAGAGTGTTCTAGAATTTGCTCTATATCATAATTTAATAAGAAATTAATAGTATACAAAGTACTGTTCCTTGAGAAACTCATATTACATTGGCATAGGTTGATTAGATGTTGCCGCTCGCCTTTTGCAGGCCTACTTTTTGTTGAATAAAATCTTATAGCACTTAAATTTTAATTGGTACTGTAAGATAAAGTTAACTAATATTTTATTAAGAACAGTAAAGTTACAGTGTACTAGTAGTTCCATCTGATTTTGACCTTGGTGCATTTTACATGTAGAGCATTTTGTTACGAAAGTTTCTATTTCAGTAGATATTGGCGGCCACCATACAAACTGCCTTGCAAACTTCTTCGTTTTATTATACCCGCGTGTGCCCCATGTACAGCTTCAATCACTTGTTGGCGGCATGGTATTGATATATAAACACTGAAACTACGCATGAAGATGTCGTCTTTGATGTGCAGCTTGTGTTTAATTTTCTCCAAGTTCTTCTGTTCATTTGAGGTAAGAAGTTTTCGATTAGGCCATATTGTTCTAATATACCTCATCACAATAAATGAATCAAAATCATTTGACAATACTTTGCAAATTAACTTGAGATTAAGATTTTCTGATGTATTAATGGAATGCACTGCTATCTGTAATTTTCTGTTAAGATCACTTGTTTCTTTGAGCGGCAGTTTAAGTCTTGATAGTGTGTCAGCAAGAAACATCTGTTTTCTTGGTTTATATTGGATTTGCATTGACGGGTACTTTTGGAGTACTAGAAAAAGCCGTTGAACTCTCGGAGGACATGTTGATATTGACTTGTGTGGCAAACTCTCAAGCGGTTTGTGGTCAGACTCAACGGTTACAGATCTTCCGTACGTGTATTGATGGAAATTTGTCATGGATAAGTAATAGCTAATAATTTCTTTTCTATTTGAGATTAGTTTTCTTCGGGTTTGGTAATTGATTTTGCTGCATAGACTACTGGTTTGTTTTCCTGGATTAGACATGCTCCAATAGCTGACGTTGACGCATCAGTTTGTATAGTTACAGGGAACTTATTATCAAAATGCGTTAGAACTGGGTCTGACGTTAAATGTTCGATCAAGCGATGAATGGCACTTTCCTGATGTTGATCCCATGAAAAAGGTGAACCTTTCTTTAACAAGTGTCTTAAAGGAATAGTTATTTCTGCGTAATTTAGTACAAATTATACAAAAATAGTTTATCATACCCAGAAGTCTTTGTAGAGATTGCTTGTCACTTGGTTTTTCATACTTTACTTCAATCTTTGTTTATTCAAGATGAAACCCGCGATCACTTATAAGAAATCCCATGTACTTAACTGTACTTTTCATTAACAGGATTTTTCGTTTATTGAATTTGATATTTCTTTGCGTGTTTTAATATTGCTTTAAGTGTTTCAACATGCTCTTCTTTCGTAGCATGTTGCAATATAAATGTCGTCCTGTATAGATATGACGTTCTAAATACTTCCGAATTCTTTATCGATCATACTTTGCGACTTGTCAGATGCTGAGGCCAATCCAAACATGTAATCTGTTCCAGCAATACAGACCAAAGGAAGTATTAAATGTGCATAGTAAAGCTGATTGTTTTGTGAGAGGAATGTGCGAGTAGCAATTGGATAAGTCTACCACTGTAAAATAGCGTTTCCCAATGAAGAATTCTCTATGCCTGGCGTTAGATGGTGGATAATGGTATTCGCGATTGATCTGCCGATTTAGAGTCTTATTGTCAAATGTTAGTCTTAAATCACCGTTTGATTTCTCTACAACAACCATAATTTAGATCCATGACGTTGCTTCATCTACTTTTGAGATAATCCCAGCTTCTTGGAGCTCTTATAATTTGGTTTTAAGTCTAGGTATCAATGAAAGAGGGTATCTTCTTGATGGGTGATGGATACAATGTTATCTCATAAATATCTACAACTCTGCCATAACCAGAGATAACATCCTCATACTCTTTTAGCAAGTTAGATAAAATATCTCGTATTGGCCCGGGTGTACTTTGCATACTTATTGCTTTCCGGGCCGAATCCGAAAAGGTTGGGTGCCACTTGAAGTTTTGATTGAATGTATTTTGTTGCTTTCTGAGTTATTAAACCGAACACCTAGTATTCCTGATTTCATTAATGTTTCCAGACCTAGGATGGCTTTACTGTCTGTAGGTAAAACTAAGAATTTTGTTAAGAACTTGAGCCTATTTCTTCCAATAATAATTGGCAATTTTACTTCAGCACTAATTGGAATGTTTTGACCTCCATAACCAGTAAACTTGCCATTTGATGGATATATTTGAAATGTTCTTTTTGTCTTTAACTTAATTTCTTTAAGAAGTTTTTGTGGTACTACATTACACTGAGCTCCCGTGTCGACTTTGATATTAAGTGGATAATTTTTGAATCAAAATTGTAGTTGTAATGTCCTTTTTCTTAGAAGTTTTTGTCCTAAACGAATGAATCGCATCACATTCATAGTTTGATTCACTTCCACTTGTAGTCTTTTCTTGTTCATCTAGATGGTCTAACTCTCTATCTTTGTTGTACCCATATGAATTTCTCTGAAGGTGGGCTCGTCACTTAATTGCAAAATGTTTGACTTGCCACATTTAGGGCAAATTTTTCCAAATGCAGAACAGTTTCGGGGTGCGTTTTTTCTACCGCATTATCTACATTCAAACTGCTGAAGAGGTATTGATTTTTACGTCTTTGAATTGCATCAATCTCCTGTTTGATGTTGATATCTTTTTCGTCGTTTTTAATTGTTCTAAGTGCTCAGTGGGTTCTTTAGCCGCACGGCAGAACTGAGTTGTTTTGTGAAGATTAATGTTAGGTTCCTTTAAAAGTCTTTCCTGAAGACGTATATCTTGTACCAAGAATATACTCCTGTTTTCTATAAATCTGTCTTCCAGTTGTCCGAAGTTATAACGCTTTGCTTGGGTTCTTAGCAAGTTTACGTATCAATCGATGTTTAGGTTTACTTTCGTATGCATTATCATGCCTTTGCGCAAATTGTAGTTTAAGGAACCAATTGACAGTCTTAGACAGACTGATGTGATGTTTTGTAAATAAAAGTTAGCAGTATTGAAACGGAGATATGCAGAGTGCATTTAAGAATTTTTTTGTGATATGTATTTGGATATTTCAAAGATTATAACTACACTTAAACCCAGAAGTCAATAAGAATTGTTCGAAATTTAATTCATTGTCGATTTCAACACCTAAATAATTGATTGAATCGTTTTGTTTCATTGTTACACTATCTATGTTAAGTTCTATCTTTTTTGGGAGATTTCTAAATGTTTCAGGCGAGAATATTATAAACTGTGTTTTTCAATATTTACTTTCTATATATTTTTTGAGAAATGCTTTGTAAATTTTTGAAGTCACTTTGAAAGATTTTAATTGCATTAAAGGCATTAATATCAGTTCTCATAAAACATGGATGATCTGCATATTGATAAAGTTTACTGTTTTTTGCTTGTTGAGTTATTATTATTACTATTATTATTAGATACAAATTTGGAATCTCAGAAAATCAAAACATTTTTCTATTTTTAATACCAACTCATCCAAGTATCTCTTATTTGCTTATGATTTACTGCGTCTAATACTCCAACTATTTCCGCGACTATTTCAAAGTTCTTCAACTTCCACAATCTCTCTTCAGCAAACTCAAAATATGGTGAATTATTTTTAGCAACTTTCCTTTATAATTAAGAGTGAATATGTAAAGAGCTTTGTACAAATTCTACAACTCTGCAATCTTGCACATACAACTAAGTTGGTCTGCTTACAACCTTGATGTGAATACAAAAGAGAATGCCTGGACGC
Source organism: Hofstenia miamia (assembly GCA_900660155.1). NCBI lineage: Eukaryota > Metazoa > Xenacoelomorpha > Acoela > Hofsteniidae > Hofstenia > Hofstenia miamia. Next base: position 1,028,300 of record CABFPE010000128.1, on the reverse strand, counting down.
ATATTGCAATTATTAATAGTGAATATGAACTTATATATGATTCCAATAAGTTTTTTGTTAATGAAGAAGAAGTAATCATAATGGTAAGAATTGTCATGGCTTTGATAGGTGCCACTACAAAACTATACCTTCTTTACTTACACCTAATGGTGGTCATACTAAGCATTGAAATTTTATAGTTTAATAACAATTTATTCTGTTATTTCATGCTTAAGTTCAATTGCAACAGTATCCTGAAAATAGTACTCTATTGCAAGCATTTGCAAGACCTCAATTATAGAAAATGGTGACATTATAAAATTTTAGAATTCTTTGTTTGCTAACTTTTGAACAATTATAAAAAAGTGATTACCAAACTCAGCCCAATTTGTAAAACTTCGTTTTAAATGCAAACGGATTTTACTTAAATAAAATTAGTACTGCTTACTTTATTATTTTGAAGTTATTTCAAATTCAATTAGAAAAAATAATTCAACTGAAATAGAGTTATCAGGAAAGTTATGTGTATCATTAACACTTACTATATAGGCACAAACATATCTCTGTGTGCAAAATAAGAAGACTTAATTCATTTTTTTTGAAGCACCATTTTTGAATCATTTCTCATCTTTAAGCATATTAACAATTAATTACCTTTTGCTTTCTTCTTTAAACCCATGGAGAGTTTATATGATATCTTTATATAGGAATGTCACAAATAATTTATTATAAAACATGAGCACAATTTGAAAATAACTCTCTTTTTTGTGTCACTACTGTTTTGAATATACATATACATGTAAGCACAATATTTAAAATGGAAAATGAAATTTTTCCTCTTTCTAAATTATATTTTTGAACAAAGCTCTGCAGTTATTTTGTTCAGATATTCAGCAACATATTTGTGAAACTAAAATTTAGTAACTGTAAATGGCCATTCCATTGTCTTAGCCTTAAATTTATTAAGAATTGTTTAAAAAATTCATGATTTCTCTAAACAATTTTAAAAGATCACAACTCTCAAACTAATAACAATCCGTTTGAAATTTGAATAGCTTATTTAACTTTGAACAACAAATAATTCAAGTAACACTCATGACACAACCTGCTATACTTGTAAATCCGTAATTTCAAACGAAGGTGAACTGCTTCAATGCGTGTACTGCAAGACAAAATTCCATTTACTCAAGAAGAAATCAATTGGAAAGTGCTGGGCAATACATATTAATACCTTGCAGAACACTTTCATTGTGGAATACGTTGTATGCAGGAGTACCTCAAGGGACCTTGGCTTTTTATACTTTTTGTTACCGTATTTACCCGTGTATAAGCCGCATCAGTAGATAAGCCGCACCCCGAGTTTAGGAGAAGATTTTCAGGAAAAGAAGTTTTTTTGAGAAAAATAGAAATCCACAAGCACTGAATCAATGAAACATATTTATTTACATTATTCATATATTTCTTACAACTTTGAAATGAAATTTTAAGTTTGATTCGTGTATTTAATAATTTAATAACTGTAACAAGTAAAGTACTGACGTATCTTCAATAATAACTAAGAGTTCATTTTAAAATCCATAAATTCTTCATTTAGTTTACAATATATGTGCAAGTTAGGTATCTTCGCGAGATGTTTTTCAAGTGTTTCCGTAGATAAGCCGCACCCCCGCTTTGGGAGCAATTTTTCGTGGAAAAGGTGCGGCATATACACGGGTAAATACGGTAACTCTTTAATTAGATTTTGGCCCAACAGAGTCAAAATTGTGGATGATCTGACAGTCTGGGAAGTTTGTTCGTGTGATACTCCTTCAGAATCTGAGTGTTTAGTTCACAGAGTGGAAAACTGGGCCAGCAAATCGCTTATACAACTTAATCTAATGAAATCAAAGAAAACTACAATTTTTCCCTTGCCTAATAACAGATGATAGTATTCAGCGAATTCAATCAACTAAACTCCTTGGATTAGTAGTTCAAGACAATCTCACATGGGAAGAAAATATTATACACATGGTTAAAAAAGCCGCCAAAAGATTGCATTTCGTCCAAATTCTTAAAAGTTTTGGTATTCCATCATCACATCTAATCCAAATCTACACATCATTAATACGCCCTATTGTAGAGTACTGTTCACCCGTTTGGAGCAACTCAGTAAATAAAGAACAATCAAAGGATTTAGAACGCATTCAAAAGCGTGCTTTGCGGATAATTTCAAATTAAATATGAAGCAGCATGTCTTGTCAGCAAATATCAATCTCTAAGTTATCGACGAAATTCATGCTGTACTAGACTTTGGCAAAAAAATCCACTGAGTCATTTTGTGCCAAACATACGTGATTTAGATTATAATTTACGTAAAATTCGTGATTACTCCTTCCTTCATCGAACTTCCAGAATGAAAAAAGTTTTGTCTACAATCAAATAGCAGCAATGAATTTGGTTACATATGGGAAATGATATATATATATAGGCAATTAAGGTGAAATAAATCTCCCTTTCTAAAACTATTGAAAATCTGTAAGCAAAACTGGATAGAGAATGATCCTCTTGCAGGGCGACAATTTCTGACTTTGGAATTTTTAATAAATAATCATGAATCTTTTCAGGTGCTTCATCCACAGCAATACACTTTTCTACAAATTTCCAACAATATTTTGTGGCCATATCTCAGGATTTTCAAATTGTTTGCAGAAAATTGCTTGAAAATTTGGAAAAACAGCTTGTTCTTTATAAAGAGCATAAGCAATTTAGGTTAAGATATAAATTTTTAGCAAAGAAATAACATATTTCGTCTTTGAACTTCAAAAAATTTAATTGTAGAAACTTGAAATTATAGTTCAATAATTTGTGAATATTCACTATATTAAAGAGCAGCGTGGGTAGCAATTGTTTGGCGGCAGCCGTAAATGGATTAGGGTATAAAATATTGAAGATTGCGGCTGGTTAAAATTAAGCTAGGGCTTCTTAGTCTAGCTCTAAATGTTTACTACGACCAGATAACGCCCATCGATCGACTCTATCATCATGATAGAAACGAATTTTGCTACAAGGACACATTTGTTTCATGGTAAAAATAAACTTCAAAGGGATGCGAATAATGTTCTGGAATATCATATGACTAGCTACCTAAAAATATACACCAATATGACATCATTTGGCATATTTTTCAGTGATGACGTTGTTATTTTTAAACATAATTTGCTATGAAACACCTTCTATAGCACATGCCGCTGAGAAATTCTCAATCCAATTATTGGACTACAGGAGTAAAATATATTCATTTTATAGAATAGAGTGATAATAACAATTAAATTTCTAATTATAAAAAAAATAAAGGCTAAACAGCATTTGTTAAAAAAATATTCCCATTTTTTTGTAACGTAGTATACAAAAAAACAATACATGTGCATCCTAGAACATATATTTATGATAAAAAATTATTCCAGTTACAAATACAGGGACTAGAAACGAAGCGTTTCACTGAGCTAGGTTAACATTTTTGAGCCTTCAGAAATAGTTTAGGCTTATTTTTGCTAATTATGGCTAGTTTTAGAAAAAATCATTAGAAAATAAATCACACTATAAAAGCTTTGCCTGGTAGACCAATCCAAAAGAGAACGTGAGACTGGAATGTTGCGAAAATGGGTAATGCCAATTTAAATTTAATTTTTCAAAATTTACAGAAAGCAAGGAACAGACAATGTCTGTCTTTAAGAATTAATTTATCAGATGAAGTGGACATCTAAATAATGACATTCTGTGCTGTAAAATTTTTTAAAAATATGTCATCAAGTGACACTGGTGTTAATTGACTATTGAAATAACATGACAGTTGTAAAGCAAGGCTGTTTATTAATGTATTTCAGGAAAATGAGTACTAAATTTAGATGGGTGCTCTAATTCTAATATATACCGGTAATTAAATATAAGCAATTGGAAAGAAAGACTTAAGCGTCATTATTTTTTTTTAAATTAGGAACTGATTATATAAGTTTTTGAATGTGTTTTGGGAAATCACTAGATAAACAACATATGAAAATTATATTGATTCAGAATTTTGGAGATAGTAAGAGTTGTCAGCTGTCTGGGGAATATTGGTTTAATGGAAATTTGACTTAATGAAAATCCTCTTCCAGTTCTATTGAAAATGTATCATATTACAGAATATTTCCGCTATCAACACCGATACGGATAATATTATCCATAATGATATCTAAAGACGCATTTGTTCAAATGTTAACTGAATATGTTAAAAACATTTTTCTTCGAAAATAGTACAATTATATAGCCAGGAGATGGTTACAAATATCCTAGATGGAGCGATGTGTCCGTCTTAAGCATATCCAAATTTTGAAAAATACTTTAATCCTAGGTGGCTAAAAAGGTTTTGGGGGAATCCAATGCCTACTTTAATAATGGTCATGACAAGTTGAGTACATATAACGAAAAGGAAGCAATAAAATGCTCTTGTAAGTTGCGAATCGATATAAATTTTATCCAGGTATTCAAAATAAAGAATATTACAAAATACTTCCACTTTTGTCATCCTACAATCATACATTCGCTTCAAAACAAAGAAAAGTTTCGCATACAAAAGAGAGGGCTATTGTACATCTATGTTCTGCATTTTCAAACCATATCAAAAGATTGATTTGGAAAATATAGTTTTATTTGAATGTAGTTTTTACGATTATCAAAAAAAGGAAAATGTTTTAAAAAGCTTTGAGATTCTTAAAATAGCAAATTTTTTGATTTGAGTACTCTAAACGGCGACGTGATACATCAAATGTTGGTAAGCATCCAAATGCATTTTCGCCCTTAGTTTCGTTCGTATTGTTGCAAATCGCAATGCCGTGGATCATTAATAGCTTGCTTACAAAACACAGCCATGTCAGTACAGCAAGCAATCACAAACGATTGAAAAAATCACACTTGTATTGTTTACTATTGTAAACAATAACCACAATTAGTTACCTTAATAACTTCTTCATCTACCATTAATTGCCTTGAATTGAATCTTTGTCTATTTATTTAATGAATAGAATAGTTTTTACACAAAAAATTCCTTTCAAACTGCATCCAGGCATGCTCTTTTTTCCCAAAATACTTAAAAAATGTTTACTGTTGTCTAAATATTGCTTTTAAATGAATCATTGATGATAATACGCCATCACAGATTCCATCGTTGATCACATATTATTTCAATACAATGCTACAGCTGCCCTGCACATATTTCAGACCAGAGGTGTAATCGGGTTGAGATTTTGTAACCCGTCCCAACCCGACTGAACCCGATTTACTCAACCCGAACCCGAAATGAAAATTTCAACCAGATTTCAAAGCGATTTCAAACCGAATTTAAAAAGTCCTCAAGAATTAAATTGATAAAAATTAGAGTTCATTGAATCTGTATTTAAAATTCAATTTTTTTGCTGTTTTGAAAAATAATTTAGTATTTCTAAGGCTTCTATGGTGTCAACTGCCAATGAGGAGCGTCTTTCAGTCACAGTAATTCCACAAGAAGAGTAGTCTCACTCCGATCGGCAAGGTGCCTGTTTAAAAACAGATCAACCTGAAAATCTTTTTATTTCAGAAGATAATTCATTCATGACAAACTGAAATATTAGCTGATGCACGAAAAAATATTTATCAATACTAACCCTAAATTTTATTCTTCGTTCAAGTCATTCATGCTGATAATTAGTTTAATTTTGGATTTAGCAATAATCTTCTTATCATCATTATAAACACTCTGGATACGAGTTAGTTCTTCTTAATCCAATTTTAAAGTTAATATGTCCCCGAAATAATACACATTACAATTATCACAACAAATTACAATAACAATAATAATCTAAAAAATAATTTTCCACCCGAACTCAACCCGTTTTGCTTTCAGAAACTCAACCCGAGCTTTGTGACGTATTTTAGCAGGCGGACGAACATATTGTTTCATTCCTGGCTAAGCTTAAATTTTTCTTTCATCCGAAAAAATCATCCTTTTCCAATCCGAAACGGACTACTCCAATTAAATACGACAGAATAAAGGTCTTTTTTGATAATGAATTAGGCTTAACTTCTGCTTCGGTTTCCATGCAATCAATTGTGGGTTAAATAACATCTGATTGATCTTTTGGATAAGTTTGGGATTGTTGGAACTTCTATTTTTAGTTCTCTTTGGGACATAAATAGATTGTATAAAGGTGATGCAACTACGGGGTTTCTCTACGTTTTGTGAGAGAGTTTAAACAGCAAGAACTTGTTTTATATCACGAAAAATGGCTTTATTTGTTTTTCTTTAAAATTTATGCTAATGATGGCTTGAAATATTGAGAATATCGCACATTTTCTCAGCAGCAAGTTCAACTGCATTATTTCTTATAGTATCTACAAATTTCAATTACAGAATAAACGCATTTAGAAATAGAAAATGTAACTAATTAAAGCAGTAATCTCATTTAAAGTCCAATGAACTCCAAAAAGATTTTAGAGGTTAATTAGAAAATGCAACGTCATTTGAATTCCAATGCTATAGCACGTCCTACATCAATGTGATGCAGATAACATGATTATTGTTAGCAAGCCATGAATATACACAATTCAAATGAATAAATACATGTATTGAATCAATAATGAGTTACATCATACGAAGCCAATAACAACATATGAGTCCATCAAAATGCATAGATGATGCCCCGTCTAATGTGCAAGCAATTTCATCCAAATGCACTAAAATTGTGTCAGGAGGGATGCTCTTATTCGATGTACTTGACTCCATTCTGAAACATTTACTTAGCTACTTAAACATTTAATATTGAAGTCTTTAAAAAATTATTTTTATAAACGAAAGCAGTAATGGATTATTTACACAACCAGCTGTAGTTTGTTTAATAGAACAAAGAACTAACTGAGTAATACTAACCCTTGTTGACATTCCCTTTCATAGATATGCATTCACAAAAAGTCTTTCAATTAAATTGGCAGAGACCATAAGTCTTTATTCATTTTAAATTAAATTTAACTTTTCAATGAGTCTTTTTACTATAACTACCAGTTACAAATAATTCCAATTACTAAATTTTAACACAATACACATTCAATTTTTTTTAAAATTTGAAGTGACTAATGTGATTACATCCAGATTTCCACTACAACGACAGCTGTTTAAATGCCAAAAACCTTCTGAACTTGTGAATTATATTGTATCTTTGGTTATTTTTGAAAGATTATATTAATTGACATACGCAGTAAATTATTCAAAACTATGCAAACTATAGGATTAATTAATAACTTTTGAATATCCTTTGTTTATTCATGAACACATGCTTTTCAATTTCCACTAAGCATGAATATATTATTCTTAGATATGATTTTGTTAGTTGGTGTACACATCCAAAAATTATTGATTTATTAATGCTTTTAATGCGTCCAAATCCAAATCGAGCAGCTTTTGCACTCAAAATGCTTTCTAACTTCCAGAGAACAGAACCTTCAGAATCTCATCGTTCCCTAAAACAAAATGCGTTAAACTTATGCTACGCTTTTTTTGTTTTCTTTTGGTTATTGTTTGCACCGATCGTAAGGTGTATATACCACCTAAAGCTATACATTTCCTTTAATGATGGTGTCGTTGTCTTTTGTCAGATATTGATCAAGCACAAACGCAAAGCTATACCTTTTAAGCGTGACCATTGTGCAGAAGCTATTACGGTCCCATTCCACAAAATTATAAGGTATGTAGAGTATGACCCCACTATTAGCACAATAAAAGTTGTTGACTTTTAAGTAGTACCGTGACCATGATGTGTATTTTAAATGTATTTGATGCTTTTCGCCTTAAATTTTCAACCATAAATCTTTGAATCGTGAAGTTCGATACAGTTTGGGATTCAAGTATTAATATTTATAATTCAAAACAAAAGAAGTATATTAATATGAACCATCATAAGGGCAACACCTAACATTCCAAATCTTTTCACCGCTTTTTCCAAAAAAATTGAGAATTTCACTTCTACATTTGTAAGTTCCTATAAATCATTCACATATAGAACAGCGGCAGTTTTATGCTTAAAATAAATTACAATTGCTATGGCCTCTTAAATTATTTACCCTATACATACATTTGTTCGACCAAAATATGTTGGCTATGGCTATAAAGCCTTTGTATATAAAAACGACATTTTCATACTTTTACATTAGAACTGGCTCTAAGCCAGATGGATTTTAAACACATTCGGTTGAATAATATTATCGCGTTCTAAGAAAATTTCTCATTAACTCTTTAAATATAAGAAATTCACCTGTGTTGATGATCATAAAAATGAGTATTAAGAGAAGAAAAATTTTATTTTTCAATTTCATGGCTAATTCAAAACAAACTTAAAAAAACTTTTCAATGTATTAATCACAGCACGGAACAATTAACACTGCACCGCAACTCACGTGAAGGTCTCACACCACAAGTGCATCACATCATCAAAGAGATGATAGTGTACCGCAATACACCGTGTAGGTATCAAGTACGCATTCGTAATTCACGTAGTCACTTCAAAACGCGGCTTTCAGAAACCTCAATTAAATATCAAGAACTAAAACCGTCATATAAAGTTACCAGTATATCTTTGAAATTGAGTTCTTGGGTCCAAGTTTTATGTACTATTCAGAGCAAGTTTAGTTGCTTTGAAATTTTCTAAGCAATGTTGCCTAATTTAAATTTGCATAAAATATACTGATGATAAAAATCATATATTTTTTGCTATGACCTTTATATTCTCAACACAATATTTGGAAAAAATGTTCTCAGCAAATTCATGTATGTAAAGCTATTCCTAGTAATGTAATGCACAATATAGAAATTGTATCATTTTGAAAATTGACATGAAAAATGTAAAAAAATTTCTTACGAAAGTCTGTGTAGGGCACTGACCCCACATTTTTTAAGATTCATTTCTGTTTCCAGGAATTTATGAATTCCATTCAAGCAACTTATTGCAAAAAAGTACAGGATTTCCTAAATGATTTTGTAACGTCCCAATTTATGTAACCACCAAATCTACGCTAGATGGCATTCGATTTTAGTATAGTTATAATGAAACGCCCGATAGGGCTGGGAACATTATTCTATATTTCCAGATATAATCAAGATTTTCATTTTTTGTTTTTGTACCAAATGTAATATTACAATCAGCAATCGCTTCCAATGAAAATTAATAATGGAAATAGATTGTGACTTTATGATATCCATTAAAAAATAAAAATATATAATTAGTAACATCCCTAAAAAATTGCTTATTAATATATATATATATAAACATGAAAAACACTGTAGTTTTTCAAGGTGTTTTAAAAATGGTTTTATTCCTCATTTTTTAAAACAGTGCAATATTGCATATACATATTACATACATATATATATATATATAATCACTGGAATATTTCCATAGTCTTCTCAATCCACAAGATCATCGTTCTCATCTTTATATTTATTATGTGAGGTAAAACACTAATTAAGTGACATTGTCACTTTTGGGGTCAAATTAGTTCTAGGATTAGTCGTTTTTAGACGTCTTTTGAATTCAATGTACAATTCCTTTCAGTTTTTACATGAATGTTTATCTTTCGTTGCAACATTTTTAATTCATGCTTATTTCCAAATTTTACTCATTGCCGTTTCCTTAATAGCATTGCTTTAGAGAATCGTCTTTTATAATTTTGACTTAAGCTTCTTCTGAATGTTATGTTTAATGGTTCAAACCTTTAACATACTATGAAATCGATCTTCAAGCAACTTATATTGCTAATCAACAGTAGTATGCTCTCTCAATACCCCATTCTAATCAGTGAAACCTAGCAAGTTTTCTACAGTCTATATTATCAATCTGAAACGGACTTTTAAATGGGTATTTAACTTTGTTGAAAGATGTAAACTTGGGCTTTAGATTCAGAGCCATCTGATATACGATATTACTGGTTCCAATTGATGGCTCAATATTCTTAGAATTATTTAAAGATATTCTTTGAAGGCTTGTTGTTTATGTAGATGGATATCCAAGTAAACTAATAGAAAAATTAGTTGACAAAGGATTTACATTAAATAATATAGTCCATATCAGAATAATATCAAGTGATTGAAAACTAATATATTGGATAATTTTAAAATAATGATTAATAAAATAAGTAAAAGTGTTGAATTAACTAAGATCCTGACAATGCTAACATCAAAGAAAACATCTGAATTTTTTAATAACAACGATCCTATTAACAAAATGCAGTGTGAAGCATGCAATCATTCTTTCATCGGAGAAGCCAAAAACATTTATAAACCAAAATCAATGAACACCTTAGAGTGATTTAAGGATTGAACTATATCTGAGAATAAAGAACACTAACTTAGTTGAAGTTTACTTATAAATTACGCAAATGGTACCTGCTAGTGAATACCAACGAAGCAACACCAATTTGCTGAACATATTTTAAGTGTATTCATATTTAATGTAGTAAACGCATAATTTTATTCCCAAGTATTTGTACTGAAGATGATTTATTGAATCGAAATCCGTTACTAACAGTGGCGGAGTGTGGTTGCAATAGTTGCATAGGCAAAAATTTCCAAACCGTTTGTTATTGAAGGGTAACTAACATTATTTTCGAACTTTATTAAAAAAATAAATCAAATCTGTTTGTAAAATGCAATACCATAGGTGTTTTACAAAATTCAATTCTATGTCTTCACAAATGCAATAAATGTAAAACAAAATTACATTTATATAATAATTCAATTCGCCTATTCTTCTTACAAAACGTATCAAAATTTTTTTCAAATAACAATTTTCATTGATACATTTAGCAAAGTTTTTTTCTTTTGAAAGAAGAGCTAAATTGAAAAGACCAATAGTATTTCTATTTTTAATTCTGCCAAGCGCTGAAAAGTTTCTTTATTGATATACTTCGTTATAACTAGCATAGTACACCGCGATTTATCTGGAAAGTCAGCAGCTGTGTACATCACAATTAATTAATGCTTTAAATGTATAAATTGAAACAACCAAGGAAATTTGGTTTTAATTCTGCCAAGCGCTGAAAAGTTTCTTTATTGATATACTTCGTTATAACTAGCATAGTACACCGCGATTTATCTGGAAAGTCAGCAGCTGTGTACATCACAATTAATTAATGCTTTAAATGTATAAATTGAAACAACCAAGGAAATTTGGTTGTAGGCTTTTAGATATTTATTCTGGAAACACTTTGCCATAATTTCATTGCTTTTTTAAATTGAAAAGTTCTTGAATATAATTTGCATTCAATGGACATCAAATAATTTATTGAAGGCATCGATATACAGTTTCTGTGAGAAATAGAATCAAGCAAATCCATAAAACTCAAGCAGCTTGAAGTCATTTTAAAAGGACAAACTGTTTTTTCTCACTTTCATATACTATTCTCCAAGCCTATTAGGGCGTTATAAAATTGTAAGCCATGGAAACATCTATTGAGTATGTTCTGGAAAAATGGCTACTAGAGATTTATATATATATATATATATATATATATATTTAAAATATAAAAAGCAGTTAAAATTTAGACCTGTTTCGATTGCTAAGAATCATCGTCAGTAACAAATGCGGTAAATAAATATTTTACAATCAACTACACTAAAGAAAGGAATACATAAATATATTGCATGCACTATAAGTCTAAAATTATTGATGTTTTTCTTTGTTTGTTAAGTAATTGTTCTTTGTTTGCAGCTTTAATAAAAATTTGTTCACCGATTTTATAATGTTGTTATCTTAGTATAATTTTAAAATTTTCTTCTTTAATTTCATGTTGATGTAAATAAATTTCAGAATTTAAATGTCCTCTAATATGTTCTTTCATCCTTGTTCCCAGATGTCTCTTAGTTTCCCCGATGTATGATTTATTGCAATCATAACATTCATATTGATAGACTACAGAAGAAACTAATTTTTTAGGGATGCGATTTTTTTTGTTGAATATATTCTTTGTTGCATATGATGTTAGTATTGGGACAATTTCAGTGAATTTTAATTTGGTGTTTAATATTTTAATTCTTTCTTTGAAAATTTTAACTTGGTTGCATAAATACGGAACTTTTAAATATATTGGACAATTATGGTTCTTGTCATCGTTTGTTTGATGAAGTTGATTTTTCTTACTTTCTTTAAACATTTTCGTTGAATATTTTTTGATAAGTTTGATGGGATAGCCATTGTCTTTTAAGATTTCGAAAATTTTATCTGTGGCAGATGTTCGTAATTTGAGGATGTTGATCTTGCTCGATTAAATAATGCTGTAATTGCGTTTAATTTGTAGGACATGTTGCAATTCGAAAAATACGGAATGTATAGGCCGGAATTTGTTGATTTTATGTGCCAACTTTTTTCGTAATGATCATTGAAATTGTGAATTGTAACATCTAGAAAGTTTAGTTTATTATTGTTTTCACATTCTATTGTAAATTGAATTTCTGGTAGAATGTTGTTTAGATAATTCAAAAATATCTTCGCTTCATCTTTGTTGTTAAAAATTGCGAATATGTCATCTACATATCGATAGTAGCATTGAGGAGTAGATAAAGTTGATGATCTTATGAAATCGTTTTCTATAATATCATTGTAAATGCTGAGATTGTGGGTCAAAGTGCCGATCCCATGGCCATTCCATTAATTTGACGATAAAGAACTCCATTAAATAGAAAAGGGATGTTCATGCAGCACATATTTAACAATTTTAATAGTGTCTTATGGTTAATTGGCATTTCTTCTTCTGGTATTACTTTAATGATGTGATTAAATGTTTTCTTTAATGGAATATCAATACGAATGTGATGATTGCAATAAATCATATATCAGGGAAACTAAGAGACATCTGGGAACAAGGATGAAAGAACAGAACATATTAGGGGACATTTAAATTCCGAAATTTATTTACATCACCATGAAATTAAAGAAGAAAATTTAAAAATTTTACTAAGATCACAACATCATAAAATCGGTGAACAAATTTTTATTAAAGCTGCAAAAACAATTAATTAACAAACAAAGAAAAACATCAATAATTTTAGACTTATAGTGCATGCAATATATTTATGTATTCCTTTCTTTAGTGTAGTTGATTGTAAAATATTTATTTACTGCATTTGTTACTGACGATGATTCTTAGCAATCGAAACCGGTCTAAATTTTTAACTGCGTTTGATATTTCAAATATTTCGAAGGTCAGTATACTGACATTTAAATATATATATATTGATATGAACACAACACACGTTAAACGTTTTCTATTTTAAAATTCATCATCAGAACAAAATTGCGGCAATATAAATTTACAATAAAATACAAGGGCATCTAGTGTACATTAAATTTCTTAGGATGTTAGTACATAGTTGATTATTTATTAATTGCTCTTTTTGTTCTTAATGTAAAGAGCCTTGATTATTTTTATTTAATTGTTTATTTTTAAAATTTTAAAATTTGTTAGACTTGGTTGATGTTTGTGGAGAAATATTTCGGATCTTAGATTCTCCTTAAAATGTTCATTTGCTATTGTTTGATCACAAGTGAGTGTTATTGTTATCCATTATTTGTAAATACTCAAATGTGTTATTTCTGCTTAATTTAAGTTTTGCTACCCTAGCTTCCAGTTGCTTTTCTTTTACCTATTATAGNTATATATATATATATATATATTTGGAAAAAACCTCTAATAGCCGTTCTTCCAAAATGTTTAGTCTTAAAAGTTTGTTCATATTGAGCTATGCAAATGTATTTTTCATAGGTTGATAGAGTCTTGATAAAATCAACCTATTAATGATGGGATCTGCATAGCAATAATTAAGTATTTAAGACAAAGCAATTCTGCCAATTATGTAACCATAATATGCTTGTAGGTGTAAAATAAAAGTTCAAATTACAATACAACGTCATACATTATTAAAGGAAGAGCCATTAAGTAAATGTTTGCCTCAAGGCTTTTAAATTCAATTAATCTTTGTAAATTCCTGAAAATTCCTAAAACATTTTATCAATGATGTTTTGTCGATTTAGTCTTTAATTATTGGAAATAACGCAGAAATAAAAATATATTCATATTTGGCAACAGAGGATTCCCTAACAATGTAATTTTGAGAGGGACCTAAAATTCAACCAATTTCAAATTTTTTTTCTTCACAGTGATTTTTAGACAAAACTGCACCACATCAGGTTGTTCAAACGCAGCTTCTCAAAATTGACCAAAATATGGAAAACCCTAACGTATAGGGAATATCAGCACATGTAAAGTGTTTAGAATTTTGCATGTATATTAATTGTCAGCGGTATATTTTCAAACCAAGAACAACAAAATGATCTTTCAACTCAATAAAAAATACAACATCTTTAGATTTCACTATGACAACTGGAAGTTATATCTAGCAAAATGTGACATCTTTATGTCTAAATAAACTCAATAAACACTTTTTTATTCTTAACTTTAAAAGTTGTAAGAAAATACTTTGAATAAAGAAAACATTAGAAATTTACAATTACCATCACCAGTGCTGCCTAACTGGCTTTTCATTTTTTGCTAGGTTCGATTTCGATTTGAGTAATACACCTAATAGCAATAAATGAAAGTGATGTAATTTATGAGAATATAATTACCAGGTTACTTCCAAATCAATTAGCAAAGCGTGAAGGCCTTTGTTATTTTCGCAGATTATAAGGACATTTAAAAATGCCTATTTAGGGTATTGAAATGGTAGAATTCTGACGCCCTTATTACAAGGAATTGTAATGGATGTTGTCAAAAACATAATGGATAAGTAATCTCTAATGTAACAAATAATGAATTTTTAATATTGCAAGTGTCAATGTTATTTGTTCAATTGTGTATTTTTAATTATATTTTAAGACAGTTATCAACATGTACTAAATAATTTTATATGAGTTTTTTCTTAGGTTATTTCTCTTCAAATGTAAATTTATTATTATTGAAATTGATTTTTGAAATTTGGAATGGTACCAAAGCGTTACATAATGGCGAAGTATATAAAATATTTTATGTTTTTTTGCATCAGATTTCGGAGAAACGACCTGCGGGTGCACATATTTTTATCGGGTACGGGTGGAACGGATAAGAGAGCAATATTTGATGGGTGAGTATCGCGTTATAAAAGCTCTACCCGCACATTACTAGTACGGAGTATAAAGATACTAGCTCAATCGCACTGCAGTTAGTTGTTCACAGTGAATTACATTGACAAATGGAATCTTGCTAAAATTTTCTATCGAAAAATTAGACGCTAGCAAAAATCTTATATTGGGTTCTATCTAAAAATAGAAAAAAGATAACAAAATATCGTTTTTAAGTAAAATAGCATTGTATATAGTAATAGTATAGAAGTAATTCCATTTAAATTATAATAATTTTTAATCGGTTTTTCATTTTTTCCCTCAATAGTTTTATTTCTAGTTTACAAAATGCTATGTATCAATAAATAATTCATTAATTAGTTAAGTTCTAATTCTAGGAAATCATTATGTAGTGAAGTTTTGTTAAGTTGTTTTGACCAATATAGACGATGTTATTTGGAAGGAAATTAAGTTTCATCAATTTTCTAAATTAGTTAAGTAGAATATCTAGGTTATTTCAGAATTTGCAGCTATTAGTAGTGCCTGATGTGTGAACTATGTACTTTTAAACTGCTTTTTATTGATGTTTAGCAAATGTTTTTAAAATTTGCAGCTCATTTTTTTTGCAATTTTTGTAAAATTCTACCATTACATGTATAGTACTTAATTTTGGAAGGATGTTTTAATTTTTTGAAAACGACTTCTGATGTAAACCGAATTAAATTTCATGTAATATTGTAACTTGATAATTAATTAGCATAGTTGATGAAACAATAGAGCCACCCCAATATGACTAATATTAAGACTTTTGTAACAAACCAAATTTCTTTGACCGGGAAAATGTTTTATAGCTTACCTATAAAGTCAAATTAAAGAAATCCAACATAAAAGCGGTCATTTGAGTCTAAAGATAGCAAACTGCGCCCAATAATTTACCAAAATAATTAAATTATTGATTCTGTATCATATTTAAATAGAATTAATGGCGCCATCTTTCTGAAAATTTCATTACAACTACAAACAGGATTTTTGCCACGTAATTAAATAAGTGTGTCTCAAATGTGTATTAATGGGTTGACTGCATGATGTCTTTGAAGAAAGAATAATATTCAGATTGCAATGTAATCATTAATTCTAATTTAAGCCAAAATATGATCTCACTTTGAATTAATCAACTAATTTTAAATGAGGTTTATATAAATGAGTGTATAATAAAGAAATCTGAGTTCAAGGTAAAAAGCAACAATGAAAATCAGGTGTAAAACATGTAACTTCACCGCAAAGTTTTTGATGAATAGTTTTGCTGATGAAGTTGTTTTGGGGAAATTCTTTGTGACAAAGTTGTTGGAAGTTTCTTCAAAAGAACTTTTCAACGAGCCGCGCTTATAACAAGCCCAGTCGAGCTTGAACACTGAATAAGACATACAATGAGTCTGGTTTAAACATAGCTATTTTATTGTTTTCCATTTTCGGGCAAATTAGTCCCCATAATTTGAACGCTATTAATCGGATCCAACAAAATATTCTCATTGTTTTATTCAAAGTACATTTTTTGGGTTTCTTATAGTCTTATTATATATGCTTAATAAATGCAAAAAAATCACGAGGGAGCACAAAGCTTTTTAAGAAACAGGCCTTATTGAAAAGTTCTGTTTGGCGAGTCGAGCAAACGAGAAAATTTTCAAAATCAAAAAGAGTCGAGCCGAACTTAAGAATTTTGGCTCTTTGACAAGCTAACTAAGATGATTAAAAGAAGATAAAATAGAAGAAGAACAGATTTATGTGCTAAACTTGATTGTGTGAACTTTTCTATAAATTCGAAATTCCCAAATAAATGAGCTATTACTCGACTTACAATAATTCCAATAACTCAAAGCTTTAAATTAATTCCGAAGGAGGGCTTGTCAATTCTAAAAATACACTCCTCCAAATGTTTCCAAGTGATGAACTTCCCTTATACTGCTAATAGGAAGCGAATATTCGCTTCAATGGACTCCATTTAACTTCCCACAGAAATACTGTTTTTCATTAAGTGTTTCCAATTACCTTTTTTCAATTAAATATCGAACACTGATCGCATTAGTGTCTGTTGAACTGTAAATAAGTGGAACAGACTATTCGGCGAACACCGACATGTAATTCCAAGTTCGATGTTTCGTAAAGTTTGTTGAGACATGACTGACCATTTTTACGGCTTAATCCCAAACTGCTTATTGCATCCACGAAGATACAATCGATTGCGTTCACTTTTTCAAACTATTTTCTCCAGACCTACTAAATTCTAAATTTGAAAGTGGTCGAACATGGACACATCTATGGGCAAATGTACTCCCTATTTATGGTAACCATGTGTGCAAAAATGTTTCTTTGTCAGGAGTACTTGAAGATCTATTTTGAATAAAACATCCGATTTGTTGAAATTCTTCTTGTACTAATGGTCCGTTAATAGTGCGTTATAAAGCTCTTGAGAGCAACAATTAAACTAAATTGTTTTATTTGTTGTAGGTAGACCGCTCAAGTTTCGCTTTTACGTGCAGAGGTCGTGTTGCAGTTTGCAGGCGTAAGTGGAAAAAGAAACAATACTTTACTTTGTGGTGTCCTCAGATTTTGAATACATTTTTATTCTTACGAATTTTTTAAAGAAACAATCACAGATTGTAAAAGTAAGTGTGTTACACTGCGCTAAAAAATTTTGAAAATTTGTTAAGGATACGAAAAAATTTAGTCTTAAAAGCAGAGTTTTTGTCTAAAAAATGATCACCAAAGTTTGAATTCCCAGTTACATTTCCTGCTCAAAAAATTAACTTGCAACATAAATAAAGGCGTCTAACTAGAGGTGTGCAGTTAACCAAAAATGAGTAGCTGCTTTTGTATCTAGATTTCTTAACTATTAGGATTAATTTACGTGACGCAACATACACCTTTCCACTTTTAGCACAACATTTTGGTCTTTGGCATAAATTAAGTTTTTTTCTGAGAAATGTCAGTACAGCATGACTGATATTTCTTAAAAATTGACTCAATTCTTGTTTATTTTTCAAAAAAAATTGTCGAAGACAACAATATTTTAAATAACACACTGTTCTCGCTCTTTCTTCGCAATTGCTAGACTCCGATTGGGGTACCGGACTGGAAGCATGTTTTTATACATAAGAACATGTCGATATTCTGGCTCATTTCTATCAAATCAGTTGCAGTAGAAGAACATTTCTACGACTGAAATAAATCAACATTTTTAGAGAAACTTAAAACATTGCTCGACAAGAATCCAGATTAGTAGAATTACAAAATTTTGAAACTATTCTAAAAATGGGAATATCGAGCACGGTGTATACATGGATGTGGTGTATTACCGTAATGCATCTCTGGTATCGTGTGATATTGAGAGAGTATTTACAGTTATGAACTCTATCTTGACGGAAAGACGACAATTTTTGTACTGTCGAGAACTTGACATGCTTACATTTTGTAAATGTCACTTAAATCAATGCAAGTAAAAAATTTTTCTTGATGCAAATTTTTGTGCAATTCTGCCTGCCTTTAAAGGAAAGGATTTGAAGGCATCAAAATTTTAGCCACCTATAAGAAATATACAGCTATTTCTAATAGCAAGATTTTAGCATTTTGGCCAAGGTTCTCCCATAAAATTTTCCCATTTTTGAAAGTGCGCAACCCCACCCAAAAAATATGGCAGAAATGCGCTTAATTATTTTTTCCTGGAGCTAAGAATATAATAATAATAATAAAAATAGTGTTAAGTTGCAGCAGCCGAGTATTAGTTTTAAAAAGTCAAATTGTATAGGTTATAGTCTTGGGTAAATAATACAAAAAGCAAAACACTGGATGGGAACAGTACGGGATTGAGTTAAAATGTGTGGACTTACAGGTCATTATTGTAGCTGACATGTTAAAGCCAAATAGGAAGTTTCTATATCTATCTACATTTATGTATTACTAATATGAGTTTAGTCGGCAACGGCGTTAACCACAGCTACGATTATAGGTGTTACTGAAAGCTAGGAACCAATCACTACATCTAACCTACACCCATACATATTTTTTCAAAAGCCTGGTGAAAAGTGTTAACCCTAATTAAAGAAAACATTTTTTAACTAAATGTGACAATCAATTGTTGCTCCCATAGGTTATTGACCTCTTATTATGTGAACATTAGGCGTTCGAAAAATTTCAATGTTTTATAAAAATCGAATGTTTCACGTACGTCAGTCCTAGGAATAATTCATTGCACAAATTCTCACCAAAGCAGGGGTTAAATATTGGCCATGGTTAGGCTCAATACTCAAGTCAACGTGAAAAGCTACCTCACAAAATTATGAAATTGTATGCATTCGCTTCGCAAAAAAATCACTTAAGTTTGCAGTACACAAGGTGATATTTTGTTCACTTGAAGGTAAATTCCCATTACCGATATTTTTGGATCGAGCTACAATATCCCTATTAATTACACGTGGTCGTCCATAATTTTCTCTTTAATCATTGAAAGAATTTTTCATATAACACTAGAATTTTGTATATATTAAATATTCCTTATATTTATTGATAAATAAAAACAAAGTTTAATTAAAATTAATGGAAAATTTAAGTAAGCTGTTAGTGAAATAATTTAGGTGATTTCTTGTAACACAATTTATCGGCCCATTTTCAACTCCGACTGCTACATGTGTGATTTAAAAATAGATTTTAGTTTTTAAATTACTAAAATTATTGCGGGTTATTTTGACATTAATGGTATTTACCACTGCTGTGAAATCTAAATTACATTCATCACATTCCCGTTTGCCCAAAAGGTTCAATGAACACGACAGACTATATATATATATATATATATATATATTACTACTGGGTCTGGTCAGGTTAAAACCGGTTAAGGCGGTCCAGTCGATTCAAAGCTGGTTAATTTGCAAGGACCGGTTAATCAGGTTAAAATCCGGTTAAGTAATTCTGTTTTCAATTTTCAAAATAAATTGAATACAATGATTACGATATTACAGAACAATAGAAATTGTAGGAAAGGGCCACTATTTTAAGAAATATTAAATTTGAGGGAAAAGATGCATCAATTCAATACGTTTAAATTCGGCTTGTTGCTATATGGACTAGATTTCAATTCAATCATAAAGTTCTAAATTTATCTTATTTAATCCTTTTATATCAACACCATTTTGCCTATAAGTGCATATCTTTACTTCATTAAATTTTAATAGAGTACAATTAATCTCAATATATATATAAATCGTGGACAAAAAAAACTTGTTAAATGCATTAAATTGAGGGGAATGTGGATTGGAAATAAATCTCGACTTTTAAAACTTATTTTGCATTGTATTTTTTTGTAAGCATGTTTTTGCAACAAGAGATTTAAGGCGATAGAGTGGTTTTGTTAGTTATCATTGATTTTATACACACAGTTATCACAAAAAGAGTTTGCGCCAAAGAAACCAAAGAAATCAGTCATAATAGTTAAAAAATTCACTTGTAAACATACCCTTGCAACATACTGCATATATATATATATATATATATATAAGATTAATCTATATATTTACAAATTTACAATGCACAACTAAACTTCCAATAGTCCTTGTCACAGTTTCTGAATGCCTAACAAAACGGCTCTATGACTATGTTTGATACCGACTTTCTCTGGGCCTCGCGGTTCTTACTTGACCTTTTTAGTATACATATTTTAGTCTAACAAAGTAGGTCAAATCCCCTATCCCAATTAGCACTTACAACCATTCGTTTGACTCTTAAATCCTAAAGCCACGATGTTTTTAGCAAAGAACGTTCTGTGTTAAATAGATCATTTACGATCAACAGCAAAGTTAGAATATTCCATCAGATTACTCCATCATCAATGACATTGCGGAAAAGAATTTCAAGGCATTATGAAAAAGACTTATTGCCCCTTAATCATCAATATTTCAAGAATAACCAATGTGAGATCGGTGCTTTCAACAACTGAAACTGGCAGACCAGATGGGATTAACAGTCAGAAATAAGAAAATTTTTTGTTACAACTTTTCCCACAATTAAGGATGGTCTGCATTTTTTATGTGATCTTAATTTGCAGTGATATCGATATAGCAGAGCCCCATTCTATATCTAGATCTATATTTTTAAAGCAATGAATGACAGTGTAAATCACCAGCATGAAACGCAAATTATATTCTTTTCTTTCACACTAAGAAATCGACGGAAACGGAAGTGTGTTTAATAATGCTCACAAGAAATTGGTTCCGAACCTTTATGCCCAGTCGCTACCACATTGTTCACTACTCGTCAACTTCCAAAAATTATAATGTCTAGATGTGTAACCTCATTTCCAACATAGCACATGAAGAGTTGTCGAATTTGAGAATGATTTTCGTTTAATATAATCTAACCTAATACATTAAATTTATTGCGTTAATCTAAGACTCATCCTATAAAAATGTATAGCTTATAACTCAAACACTATTAAAACTATGCTCAATCTGAAACCATCACGTCATAGAGGAGAGCTTCCTCTTTCATCTGACTGTGCGCACGTCATACCTTAATGGGTTTGCATCTCTTTGCACATATTCAGAAGCAGGCTTCTTTCTAAACTTGGAAAATGGTTTATCCTGGTAACTGCACGCCAGATGGCTTAAGATTAAGCAAAACACATGATCATGAAATTACAATATCTTCTAGTGCAAATTCATATTTTATAGAAAAATATTACTTATTAAATATGTAACAACGCTAAATTTCCGGGTACGGTTCTGAAATTTTAAGCATTTAGTAGTATTATTTCTTAATTCATTTATTATTTAGCAGTTGTTAATTTAGAAATAGACTAGTTGATTTTCAAAATACATAATTTTTTGAAGTCAACGTTCACATATATCTCCATCTACACAACGTTTTATTTGGTAAATGGATACAATTTCAATATTTTAACAAGCTTTATATTTTTCAGATAGATATTAATTTCTTATATTTCAAAATAGGTGTTTGTTCATCACAACAAAATTAAATTCGAATGCAAGGGGAAACAAAAGATATTTCAAATTTCATTTGCACGCACGATTCTAGAGTGTTGCAGGAAAAAAATGTTGTCAAAAAACGTTTTTGCCTTTGGTTTGTCTCCCTCAGATTTCATATGGAAAGAAAATGATTTTTTTCATAATTTGAACACAAAATATTATATCCTAAATGTAATTTTTCCCGAGCTCAATCAAATATTTGAACTTCGCATTCTGCTAACCATCCTAGCAATGACAGGCAAAATTAAAAAAATTTTTGAATATATATTACACATTGGGAAGCTTATAGTTGGCTGCAAAAAAAATGAGACTAGAAAAAAGGCATATTACTTTTGAACTACTGAACGTAACAACTCAAGAAAGGTAAGATTTTAAAGATACATTAAAGGACTATAAAGCATCAAAGTCTAATTGGTTTTCCTCCTGTAGAAATAACTTCACTCAAACGAACTGAAACTGATTTCATTAAATTGGACTTCATTTCAGATGTCAAAATGTGTTGACTTTCTTGGATTTTTTCTTTTAAATCGGATATATTTTTCGGATTTTTCTTTTCAACGTCATTTTTCAATATCTGCCACACGTTTTCGATTGGAGAAAGATCAGCAGAACTTGGTGGCCATTGCAAAAACTGGATATTATTTTCAGAAAACCAATTTTTTGTCTTTGCTGACGTGTGCGGGGTTGCTCCGTCCTGTTGGAGTATCCATCCATCATCATATAAAGCATCAGCATAAGGCATAAATTCAGCTATAATTTGGCAATATCTTTGACTGTCGATTGTGGCTTTTCCGTCTAAAATTTTCAAATAAAACCCACGATAGGAAAGTGCTCCCCAAACCATAATTTTTTGGTCGAACTTTGGAACCGCTTTTGTTGGTCTTGGACATTTCTTTGACGACCACACTTGTACTTTGTTTCTGTGTAGTTGAAATACGCACTCATCAGTTATCCAAACATCTTCAAAAGTGTAGTCTTTCCAATCTTTCACGAAATTTAATCTTTTTTCTTGATGTTCTTTTGTAATCAGAAGTCGATTTTTTCTGCCAATTTTTGTAACTCCACTTTTTTTCAGTGTTCTCTGAACTGTGGTTTCATGCACAGAGATGTCGGCTTCAGTTTGAAGTCGGTTTGCAATTTTTTTCCCAGAAATATAGGGATTTTTGAGAGCAATTGCGACTGTTTTCTGAATGAATTTTCCAATAATTTTTCGAGGGCGTCCACTTCCTTTTCTTCTTTTGAGAGATTCTCCTTGTCGAATTTTTTTCAGCTTTCGAAAATAAGTTGATCGAGAAATTTGCGATGTCGCAAAGGCGTTTTCAAGCTGTTCCAACGTTTCCATTCCGAAGAAATCAAGTAGAAACTTTGCAAAGCAAAACAATTTGTTTGGTAAGTGTTTTCAAATAATTACGAAGTACCAGTTTAATTAATTAACTTTTTTGTTTGACCATTTTAAAGTTCACAAAATTCTCGTTGTCTTTTATTTTTAAAGTTTTCCTCTAAAACGTCTCAATACGTTTCCACAAAGCGTGAAAAAATAGGTTTTCAGTCTCATTTTTTTGCAGCCAACTATAGTTTTTACTATAATTTTTAGAATTTAAACGATATATTCCAATACCATTTATTATTTTACACGTTGCTAGTAATCTACCTGCCCCCATAATGTTGAAGTTCATAAATATTTATTTTTAGCTTAGGGCATTAAAATGACAATGCATAAATTTCTACTTAGTCTAAACTAACGTTACTTCAATTCTTAGCACGAAATCTGAAAATAGTTTTGTTCTTTTCATGCACAACAATAGGCAATTGATAATTTGAGCAGAACAATTTCGTCAGCGGTGAAATACTATTACAATGGTCTAGAATGTTCAATAGTGTAATTGGAAACGCATATCATCTATACACCTACGATAATTGACTCGATTTTGTTGTGATTCTAGACACTCTTTTGCATTAAGTGTTACCATGCTTTGAATTAGCCTATAATATTAAATGGTTAAATGAGGAGTGTCATATGCTAAAGCTGTGAATAAAAATCATTTTACCAATGTATGATGATAACATTTATTACTTATTTCATTCCAAAATATTAAAAACTCCACACATAGTTTGTTTAACCTTAAACAGCCCAGCGCCCTTTTTAAAAAAGAAAGTGCTTTTACCACATTTACAAAAAAATTTCTCCAAGCCAATTTCCAAGATTGAAAATCTTGTGGCACGGGTAGGTTCATTGGGGAGCATGCTTTAATGCAAAGTGTTGAAAATTTCTATTAAAACGTATTGATGTGTCTGAGGTTGTTGAAAAGATTAACAATTTTTCATTTTTTGAAAAATTTTTAAATTCTCTCTATACCTAGTGCTAATGTATTTAGAAGGTTTTGAGTCCCTGGAGGCAACAAATAACTTTGACTGTTTCTTGATAAGTGCAAAGATATTCAAACCCCTTTGAGGTGTGCCTTGCGCAAAGTCAGAGGTCGCGAGGCCGAAGGAGCTATAATCGTTTAAATTTTTTTTATAGGATCATGAAAATTTTTCAAAAATCTCAGGCTGTTTAAGATTAAAGTTTATTCATCTATTAAATACCAAATAAAGCCTATTGAAACTCCTAGTTAGGTTAAAAAAACAAATCTCGCAATGACTTAGTCTCAAGTCTCAATAAACACAATTTCAAATACATGTATATTGCGTATTCAGCCTAGTAAAACCCCAACACAAATCACAATGGAAAGCAACAACCTTGGCCCAACTTAGACTTCAAATACCGAGCATTTCAAAATCCACCTAAGACCCTGGTTGGGAAAAAAGGATATTGCCAT
The DNA here is from genome assembly GCA_900660155.1 of Hofstenia miamia. Classification (NCBI taxonomy): domain Eukaryota; kingdom Metazoa; phylum Xenacoelomorpha; order Acoela; family Hofsteniidae; genus Hofstenia; species Hofstenia miamia. The sequence goes on along the minus strand of CABFPE010000128.1, from coordinate 1,003,337 downwards.
TTAGCCAAGTTCGTCGTTGTTTTGCTAAGTTTCCTTTTAATTCAAATTTATAGAAAATTGAAGTATATTAAAAATATAAAAATATTATTTTTTAAACATATATTGTAAAAATTATAATATACATAGCTATCAATAATACATGGAATAAATTTAAAACAAATATTTTTACTTTCAAATCATGTGTCTTACTTTCATTATGGATTTCCTATATAAAACATGATATGGTTTACATTTTGGATCCTAATCTCTTTGTGAGGCCTTGGACATGCGACGTGGAAATTATGTGAATCAAATCTCTCCCCGGTAATATATTCGTGGTAATGCCAACAATTAATCAGAAACACATCCGAAATATGACGAATTAATTAAGTTTGTCTTAATCTGATGAGAGTTCTTAGCACTTACTTCCGAAACATTAATTTGAGAATTCAGGATACTAACTAATTTGAATTAAGATTTGCGAGCAAAGTGACAAATTTGATATAATCATAAATTAATATTTTCATCTCATCAGTGCAATAAACTACTGTAATTCCATTTGGAAAAAAATAATATTTTATACGAGACCTCTAACTTCATTGAAAAAAATTCTACTAAGATCTAAATTTGCAAATATCTTTTAGTTAATACTTAATACTTCTAAGACGACTTTTCAGATCGCAATTCATTTTGAATGGAATATTCATTTAAATTGATAATGTTATACAAAATCATTAGAGGGAAATTTATTCATTATGAAAATATGAGATGAGACACTTATTTCGAAGTTTACTTAGGACGTGTTTTTACAAAATAGAAGAATACTGAATGCAATGATAAAGTTACTTTTGATATATATGAAAAGACATCTACTAAATACATTTCATTTTTTCACAAATTAAGATGATGCGTATCAGATATACTCTTTTGACTATATTCATATTAAATGGAATGTTCTTATTCCTTAGCCAAGTCATTTTTTATTAAAACTGGAGTAGGTCGGCCCAATATCATCAAAATTCGTCAGAAATTTTGCAATAATAAGCTAAACAGAGGCGTAGTCACAAATTCTGTCTGGAGGGAATCATACTTACGAACATAGAGCAACAGGTGATTTAGGACTACAATCGAGACCAAATCATTGTTTACTCACATTCTGATTTTAGTTGGCGATACACTTAGTACTTCGAAAGTTATTTTTTTAAATCAACGAGTGACTGAATTTGCAATCAATAGTTTTAAACTCATGTTGGCTTGACTTCTTTTTCAATGAATCATTTTTGATCGACAAAAATGAGCTTAGCAATTTCAAATAGTTTTGTTTAGAATTTAGCTATGAAATTCTTAAAAATGCACAATATATTATGGTGATTTGTCTCTTGAAGATATACACCTTCACATAAAGAAATAATAATAATATTACAAAATATTGATTTTCATAATTTGTATAATTATGATATATGTTGTATATGAAGTGCAAAAAACCATACATCTACACCCATGCAATTAATTAATTGATCAATTCATAACGATTAGAGACATTGATTCATTCAGAAGCGAACCGTGCATTATAATTTATAGTTAAAAGACTGCTATTACAAGCAGCTTTAAAGAAAAATTATAACAATAGCTTTATGAAGAGGAGTTTTTTGAAAATTGGACTGAATTAATTGATTTGGAAAGCAGGATCAAGCTGTTATTTAGCTCATTACACGTATTAAATACCAGAGCTTCTATTTTATTTTAAACAACTGTTTCTCTGTCTGATATCAATACTCATATTTAGAATTTATTTAATAAAAACTAAACTGTTAACATGTGAACTTAATATATTTAAGTATATGCAACAGTTGACATGCTTAGCCTAAATTTCCGTGTATAATCTAGTTTTTGAAGATGCAAAAACAGATATTCTTTCATGTTACTATCAGTAGCTTTAAGGTAAATTTGGAATCCTGGTGCGGAATGTCAATT
>CABFPE010000128.1:958831-976758 GCA_900660155.1 Hofstenia miamia | reverse complement strand
ATTGGGAAATCTCGTACTAGCTATAACAATAAATTTTTCTATACTAGCAAATTTACTATAAATAAATGTTATAACAAAGTCACTCAAACAAGACTTCGTACAGTAATGCACGATCACGTGTTTCAAATCTGCTTCTTATTCAGGAACATTGTTTATTCTACTGCTCATATTTATTCCACGCAATAATTGGGTCGCCAAATTCTCTTTCTCTTATGCAGGTACCAGTTGGCAATTCAATTCCGTTTTTTATTTTTCATTTTGATCATTTGGAAAGATTAAATGAAAATTGAAATTGAAAACGGAAATGATCATTTTTCATTTTCGCTTTTCAAATTTCATTTTATCGATTTCCATTTTTTAAATTTTTCAAAAGAAAAACAAAAATTGAGAAATAAAACCTGAAAAATGAAAATGAAAAATGAAAATCGAAAACGATAAATTTCAATTCCGTTTTTTGATTTTCGTTTTGGGTTGTTATCATTCTTATGTAATTAGAATTTTTTCAGTGAGAAATCCGATTTTTGTACAAATATTCAAATTATTTTCATATCTAGTTTTCAGATAATGAGGCGGTCTAATGTCGATGGGAACAACTATTTTCTGGACAAAAACAGCGTAAGGTCCCCTCAAGAGTGCCCTGCACGTAATCAATGTTTGTTGCGCGACGATCTGCGCCAGGTCGTGAACTAAAGTAGAACAAAAGAGGAAACAAGTGTCTAGATTTTAAATATCTTCATTAGTTCGTGAGTTATAAACGTTTAAAAAGTCATCACAGATTTTGAAAAATTCCTAGTGGAAAAGGTTAAACAGCCTTTTGTAAAACCAATACTTTACAAAATATTCAAGGTATAATCACACTCTGCAGTGGAATTAAATATCCCGAAGAACTTCTTGGCACAAATATTTTGTCAAGTAATATAATGCAAAATACATAAAACTTGTTTTCAATACAACAAAATAGAACCCAGAAATAACCATAAAAATATATCTTAGCAAATCTCGTTTATTGTGCCTTCAAGCAAAAATGAGTTGGGTAAATTAATGTGTTTAATCTTGAATGAGTTAAGTTGGGACAATTATCTTACGGACAAATTGAGATGGGGCTTGAGAGTAATTTTAGGCCACATAACATGACATGGGTTTTCCTCGAACTGTTGTTCAATGGACATAACGTGAAGCTATTTTTCGATCGGCTTATGCATAGTGTTTTCGTCCCCATGAATGTACAATATATAAGATAAATTCGGGAGTTACCCAAGGTTCTATTCTGAGTTCGGGTTTCATTTAGTGTTCTGCGGCAAAATCAATTTTCTTGGCCCTAGCCGGCCCTGCAGAATAAACTTTGAGCTTAGCCTGCTGTTGGCCGTAATGCTTTAGCCATAGCCGGATTTAGTGAAATACTGTAATTTTCAATGGAACGATTAAAACATGCTTATAGTTCAAACAATTAAAGAAAATGGTGAAAGCGACTAAGTTTTAAAAACAAAAATACATAAAAATCATAGAAATATCAAATTGTTCATCATAGTGTTCAGAAATGAATATTAGCCGGGATTTGGCCATAATGCAAAATCTTTAGCCGTAGTCGGCACAAAAAAGTACCCTATAGTAAAATTTTGTGCTAACATCACAATAGTCATTCGCATACATAAACTCTATTTGATCTAAATTTGACAAAACATCAACACATTAAAGAATGCCAGACTATCAATAAAACTACGACTATGTTTGTTGGAACTACAATTGGGATAGCAGTTCAAAATTTTTTTCACAACTATGGTTTTTGGGTAAAATGATAATACATTTTAACCGTTTAATTCAAGATTAAAGTACTTATAGAAAGTAAATTATTAACGATCATCGAAAACCAAAATACAAGGAACCTCAGTAATATGATTTAGCATAAGGTCAATTTTTTACAAAAAACGAACAAATTTTGCATGCATACAATTGCTTTGCAATTTGGTAATTGATAACTTTCCAAAAATAATTTTAAATATTGAATCAAATACAAATCTTTCACAACCAAATTATTATAAAACAGTAGACATATAAATCTGAATTCTATAAAATCCATACATTTACTTCCAAATTTAGTTCTAAATCAGTAACTTAAGATTAAAATAATATAACAGAAATAGTCTTCCAAGTGCATCATTTGTAAGAGCATGTATGTCTCATTATTAAATAGTTTGATCTTTGATCTTGACTATGTCATCAACTGACTCGTGTATGAATCTGTGAATCCCATAAAAAATTGAAAAAATATATAGAATACAAAACTAAAAAAAAATACCAAGAAAACACTCCCAATATTATACGTAAACACAGCCATCTGCTATGTTTAATCCAAAATTTATATGATCTTGAATAATTGATATAACTATGAAATTGCAGGATGTACATAATTAAAATTTATTGATTATTAACTATTTAAGAAAACTATTGTGTGAAATTTTTGGAAATCATTTGAATCGTAATGATTGACGATCAGTTTCAATGTCTTCTATTATACTCATATAATGAATACACATGTATCCAATATACATTCTGCCTGTTTGCAAGTTACATATATTAATTTTTAACCCATGAAATTATTCACAGCAAATCTTGAATGCGATTTTTTCACAAATGTGAATTTTGCCAATTTAATGATTTCTTTTGCCAATTTTTCGCGAATTTATTGCTTTTTGCGAATTTTTAAAATTTCCAGGAATTTTTGTTGGTATTCTCTGTAGAATGATTGATTGAGTCTACTCTTATGGGTTCTGGTGTTCTACTTGTCCCTTAATTACTATATAATATGGATATTGTTTTTGAACGGGCACATTGAATTGCATATGCATCACAACACACCCTTAGCAATGAAAATCCTTTGCCAGTATATTTTAGGACAATTTTAGAAATAATTCATTATCTATTTATGTTTTGTAGCGTAATTGTATGTTTCATGTGTCGTTATTTTATTTTTCAACACAGAACGGTATACGAAACTATAAAAATATCGAAATTGGTCTTGATCTCTGATTTGATCATACATGTGCATGCATGTTTCATTCTATCTACTAGGTAGACTAAGAATTCAAATATATTAAATTTTTTGTGTTGACAACTTTTTAATTTTAAGAAGTTGCAGTTTTTGCGGTGTTGAAAATTTAAATTCTCGAATTTTTACAAACTTTGAAATTTTAAGACCAAATTTTTGCCCTTAAAACGGAAAAAATCGTATCATAGCCCTAAATATGGTAAATAATTTCAGAGAAATAGAAAAATCAAATTACAGAAAACAAAAAACTGGAAATATTAGTAAATTGGGTGTGTGATAATTTAGCGTAAAATAAGAAATCCCCGCTATTAATGATTTATTTTCATCAAAAATGTGCTAATAATTTCCTACAGTTCCTACAGTAGTTCGATATCCAATAAATTAACATTCATAAGCCCCAATTTCGAAATAAGAATCGAAATGCCATCTATCGTCGAACTTCAGATTATAAAACCAAATTTTCAAATTTCTTGATTGTTTCAAACCATGATGTCAAAAGAATTATATTTCGTATTTATGTGATATTTTTACCAAAAATGATATACATATATATATATATATATATATATATATTTAGGTGTTCGAAAAATTGGAACGCTAAAGCTACCACATAGTTTCAGATAAACTTTTAACGCTGAATACGAGTATGCATTGTATTTTTCTATATCTCTAAAAAAAGTTCATAATTTTAACGGTTTACCTCAAATAGCCCTTTGTTTATAAATTTAGTTAAGACTTTTACTCTATATCAAAATTAATGTCATTTATTGTGGCAGATTTTGAAAATTAGTAACAAGTTTTAAATTTTTTGAACATTCACAAATTGAACTGTCAGCACAGAATAGCAGGAGTGTAAGATATAGCTTTCATCAAGAGATTGTTTTGAATAAATCGATCTATAGCAAAGTAGAGATTAGATGCTACTAGCTTAGTTAGTATAACTAATGTTTTCAAAGAAATAACCCAATTAAAGAAACTAGTATCATTTGTTATTTAGAGATTCCAATCTGTTTCTAGTACATCGGTATATTGCTTTATATTGCACTATAGAAAATCCCACAGCATTGTATCAAGAATAAAGTAGATTTAAAATCAACAATTATGTATTTGAAAAATAGTTGTTTCTACTACCGAGTAAAGAAATCGGTAAACATAAAAATATCTTATGCTGAAACTAGTGCGAGAGATTAATTCAGCATTGAATAAACAAGATATGCCAACAAAAACTTGATGTTTAAAAAAGTGTAATATGATTCCTACTTTTCTATTTTTATCACAAAAGACAAACTAGAATTCTAATGAAAACAAACAGTATTGCATTAATAAAAAAGAATACTCAGGGCTGTATTCTTAAATAATTTACGAGGGGGCTCTAAATTTGTGTACTCAATTTCGATTACATATTCTTTCCAAATTTAATTTTTCAACAAATAAATACCAACATCCCAATCCGTAATAGAACTTTAACAAGGTGCTGCGTAGAATTTAAGGATTTGGCCAGAGCCCCCTGAGCACCTTCTCGAGTACAACCCTGAATATATTGTACATCCAAAGTAGCAATTTACAAAATTCTTACATCTGATTATATGCAGTTTTATTTTAGGCCATATTTCTTTTTCCAAATGTAGTATTTTCATGCAGGTTGGCTTCTAAAGCGTAAAATTGTCAATCATTTCGAAGAAGTAAGTTCAAAAAATTTATAATATTCATCATGACGTTTTGCAAGTTCGAGAATCAATCTTGAAATTTTTGAAAAATGTTTCTATGAACAAAATATGAAAATTCTACAAAAAAATTAAATTGCATAGCAAATTTGAAAAATATCAACATACAAATGTAAATTTTTTGAAAAATGCAACAACATATGATACACTTAGTGAATGAAACACAAAAAATTGTAATGATTACAATTTATGGTAACATTTGATTATATTTTTTAGAAATTATTTTTTTTGGAATTTTAAATCTGTAGGATTTTGGAAATTTATGTATATATATATATATATATATATATATATATATAAACCTTCGATTCAGAAATGAGTAGAACTTAAGTTGAAAACAAATTATTCGTTGTGCAAAATGTTAATTTCCTGGTGACGATTAACTTTCCTTATGTAATGAATTGAATATTATTGTCTTAAACCTAATTGCGAACATTTTTGAATATGATATTATGATATTTGGAAATTGGTGAATGTGCACCCATGTAATGGTGAAAATTTGTACTAAATTGTATTGCTATCCCTGAACTACTTAAAATAGTTATTTTTTGAAATTTTGCCATGGTTTACCTTCAAATCATTGTGAGTTGTAAGTCCCATAGCAGCAACAGCTAACTCTACTATTTCTTTCACATTATTTAGGCCGCTCAGGGCAGGGCAGGACCGGGCTTTTGTCGAAGTATTGGAAAATAGAACGAAATTTCAAAAACCGACTTATTACGTAACAGTGTACACAAATGTACCAAAATGAATTAAAAGCTATATAATTTATAAACAATTTGTTGAAAAATATAACATACAATTAGAAGTTTTACGTTAGTATTGTATACTCTTCTTGAACTCAATTTAAGATTGTAAATTTCAGTGTGTAGACTTTATTAGAAAAGTCTAAAATACACAGCTTAGGTCCACCAAACCGAAAAATTGAAAAAATTTTCTTGTCAAGGATCACAAGCTTTCTCGTACTGGGCTAGAATTGGGCGTAATTACTCGACCTATGTCTATATCTGGGTGCACCATTGGAAAATTCAGAAACCGTTATTGCAGGGTACGGCTTCTTTCCATTCTATTAAAACGTAAATGAAGGAAGAGATACTGCTCTATCCGATCTAGGATATTATTTTGAATTCTTGAGTTATGAACGTTACAATATTTTTTGAAAAATGATTGGTAGATTTTAAACCATTCCAAAGTTATTTACATTAAAACATAATCCCTGCATATTAATGTAAAAAAATATTAGGAGCTAACATTGTGTGACTGTTACAATTAACACTGACAGACTGCTACTATTTCAATATAGCGGCATTAGTCAAGCCTAGACAGGAATGAAACAGGATAATTCCTTAACTTGAGATTTTAACAGCCTTTGTATTTTTATTATATTAGTTGTTGTGCATACCAATACGCAAAATATTTATGAGTTGGTGTTAATTGACCTTCATTCAAAGTACAATTATCTCACTAAAATGGTTGCATTAAAATTTAAATCTTCTAAATAAACCGCATGTTTACTAACTGTGCGCTTTGATTAAATTAACTCCATGCGATAAAAATAACAAAGCATTTCCCTGTTCAAGACAATCTTTGATTCGAATTGTTACTTTAGTCGTGAATTAATTAAATGACAAAAGTTGTCCGTGTAGCAGGGTGTAAGGGTACCTCACATACTAGTTTACTGTAAGTACTGCAATAATAATTTCATTTTTAAATAGCATCAATTGCTAAGTATCAATTCTTTATTAAATTTAGTTATTAGAAAAAAAGGGTTGCAGTGGGCTATCATTAAAAATATTGGGCCAAAAATGATTGGGAAATGTATTTTTGAGTTATATTCCGAAAATAAGAGACTGGTGGACCTTAAAAATAATTGGGTAAAGTGTGAGTGATCCTGATGTAGTGTTAACTATTACACAAGATCGGGGTTCTGTGATGGCTTGGTAGAGAAAAAGAATAATTTCTTTAGTTTTATTAGATTTTCAAAAAAGAACAGCATAGACTATACTAGCAAACTCTTGTAATCCAGCAATGTACTGATGCAAAACACGTTTCCCCATTGTGAAATATTACATTAGAACGTAAGCCGAGCTCTTGATGGAACGAGTGTGGCACGAGAACTAGGAAGAATGGGCACAATAAATGAAAATGGGCTAGTTAAATGCTTAAGATTAACTTGGGGGTAATTTTGCATATCATTACTCAAATAGGGTTTGTTCAATTGCTTACTTTTTCCTTTGATATTTACATACATTGAAATGTTTCTACCGAAATAAAATTTTAAATAATAATAATAACATCTAAAATTTGGAAAAACGTGTCAGCTCTAAATGTTTTGGAAACACTTTCACGTACTTCACCCGCAGAAATAATTTTTAGCACAAACATTCACTACAGCACGAGATCATATTTACCTATATCAAACGATTTCCAAATTTATTAGTAGGCTTAGAGACAATTGTTTGGAAAGGGGGAGACAACCGATTGAATCCATGTCAATACAATAGACAGTTTAAGTGAAAAGTATACAAACTGCTAAGAGAAAATCAAGAAGACATTTGAAATATATTTGTAGCAAAAACCCTGAATATAATGAAAATTCAATGTTCAGAATTCTAAATCTTGAACTTCATTTGTAGATAGTTGATTTTATTATATTTTATAAATTCATTTGATTGTGAAAATTTGCAAATTTGTATTGAAATGTATTGTCTAGAATATGCTTTGATATTTAATAAAGGATATTGAAAAATAGGTTAAATTTTAATTGATGTTTTACAAATTTTTAAATCAGACAATACTTTTTAATTCATCCAACACTTGCTAATAAATTATTATTGTTATTTTTAGTAAAATATTTTCTTTCAAAACATATTCTTTTCTGTTATATATTACTGCAGTTTCTACTGAAGATGAATAGAATTTTTTAACTAGGAAATTGCAAAGCAATGATGCCAAGCAAACTTAAAATAATGAAATTGATTTATGCTACCAAATGTGAGAAAATCGCAAAAAGCTTCAACAAAAACATAAAATATTAGGCTAGAACTGAAAATGAAACCAATCAAAATTTGAACCTGAATTTTTAAACCTGACGCAGGACAACCGAAATGCTTCGCACACGTTAGGAAATTTAAATTAGTTGTTCGTAATTTTACGGAATATATATATATATATATATATATATATATATTATATAATCATTAGAAAACTATTAAAAATTATTAATAATAAAAATATAATATCCCAGTTTTAAAAACATACTATAAAAATTGCATGTGAACTTACATTTCAAGCAAGATAGTGAATGGCTGACAGAAGTTTAAAAATTACAGTGGCATTTTTGTGAAAGCCAATTGCATTTCTTATCTAATCATGTTTTGTAAGTTCAAAGCGATTCGCTTACCAATTAACCACACTCTAGAGACATTTTAGTATTTGCAAAATTTTAATACATGTTATTTTCCTTTGAAATAATGAAATTCTTGTTTGAATGAATGTAACATGAAACATGAGTCATATTCAATAACTTGCATATCATAAACGTACACAATTTAGGACAGAAATTATGACTCTAGTGGCGTCAATTACTATCAATATACTCACACTTCAAAATTCTAAGTATTTGCTTTTTGTAAAAGACCATAATGTAAATTTCACGCAACTTAAGCACGCCCTTCTAACAACAGAAGAAACTGCGGATAAAAAATAACAAAAATTTATATAGATTTCAACATATTTTTAAATGATCATTATCGCTATGCGCGACCGAATTTCAGCTCCTTGGTAACTGTACCTGGGCTCAGTCGGCTGCGATATGATCCTGAACCCCAAGGTTCACTTAAGATAGAGCTCAAGTAGATTAGTATTAATATGCACATTGAAAACAATATTTTTAGAAATTGAAGCAAATATCTCATTTAATTTTTTAGTCGTGATCTCTGATTTCGGTTTCGATGGAACTGGATTGAGACCAGGATCAAGACTTATCGAAAAACGTTTTAAGAACAATTCTCATTTAAAACTTCCACTAATCACAAACACATCAAAATATGTTCATAAAAATATATCCTATGTTTACTGCCTAACAGAACAGGTGCCAAACCCATTACAGAATAATGAATTCTCTAAATAATTCAAAAAATTGTTGATTTAAGCCAAACTGCGCAAAATAAAATTCAAGTTGTCAGACAATAAATTAAATATTTAACATCCATTGCCGTGCTACATAAAGATCCTTGCAGCTTCATTATATTTTGCAATTGGAAATAGTTAAAAATAAAATTTTCTACTAGTAAGAATTTTCTGAATCAAAATACGTAAAAAATTCGATATATTTCAATTAAAATCTTTGCATGCTTACATTTCGTCAAATTGACAAATTGATTTGAAAATAATGCCTATTAGTGTCCTATTCAGGCGTAATTTTGAAATTCAAATGAGAAGTAGCAATGAGTTGCCCATTTAGAAATTTTCAAAATTAATCGATTAATCTACACAGATTATTAAAAGAAAATTAAAAATAATAATAATGGAATTATGAGAAATACAAAAGGATTCGCAGGATGGAGCATACTAGAGTGACTCAGCTGGACACTAAATAAAATAGACTGCACACTAGGATTCACGGAATAAAGAAAACGGCACCAGAAATATTCAATTTATCAAAGAAATACAATTAAATTTGGAAAAAATTCTACACAAATGTTTTCTAGGCATATGGCATGGAATAGAGTAAGGTTAAAATATGAATTTATGTTGAATGGAATTTTCAATTTCTTCACAAAATACCCTTCAACTTTATTATACATGTATACATTGTATATAAATTTGAGCCCTTGAAAGTATGTTGTATTACTTTAAAATAACTGCAGAAAGTTATTAGAAACTATTTATGTAAGACAGATTTACCTGTCAAAGTGACAGTAAATCATTTGGCAGTTTGACATAGATAACATTACCTAAAAGCTTTCCATGCAGTCTGAAAATTCTCTCGGCGATTAACACTGTGGAGTTTATAGAACTGAAATAGAAAAGGATTGTAGCTATGTGCCAATGCGCAGAAAATAAGGCCATCATTTAAGCATCTGGTTTTCAATTCCAAATCGAATGGATTAATTTTCTAAAATACATTACAATTATTTCATTAGCACTTCTTAAAAGAAATTACTTCTTAAATTTGTGAATCTTTAACATCATGGGAAAAGCATGTACATGTACATCACTGATATATTTCATAACTATGGTAGGCCTAATACATTTATAAAATCTCATTTGCATAACGACAAGACTTACTTTAAAATTAAAAATTTACTACTTTTAAAGATATTGCGGTACATCAGCACGTTCTAAAGTGCAACGCTATGACATTTTTTCAATGTAAGCTTATTCATTTTTTTGTTAGAATCTACACTCTTGATACATCTATTCTCCAAATTTTCAATTTTTTGTTGCATAGTATATATATATATATATATTAAGCGTTGTAGTTATACGCACAGCTGCCCAAGTAAATTAAAACGGAAAGTGGATTTCCAATGATATTTTCTATTATGCACAAAATATTTAAATTGTCCATAAATACATTTCTTTCTCTCTCTCTCTCTCTCTCTGTATATATATATATATATATATATATATATATATATATATAACTGTAGTACCATACATAATTTGAATTTTTTTCTATTATAAAATTTAAAAAATATAAAATCTAGCAGTTGTGCAAAGAGTATTGAACCTTATGAAACTTTGCACATTCTGCACAATTTTAAAGATATAACATAAAATACAGCAAATGTACAATACATTGCTCAAAGAGTTAACAATGTTAATATTTCGTTCCAGTTGCAAGAAAATTTGAATTTGTTTAAGTAAAAAAAGTTTTAGCACCATTGTAAACGAGCCACAGCCACCGACAAAGTTGAAAAAATACAATATCAAGCCAAAATGATTACCAATGACGTGAATTTTTGGTCAAAGCAATAATATCGTGCATGCAATTGTTATATTTGCAAAATCATATAAATCATATTTATTTGATTGAGCACATCGATTCAAATATCGAACAATATATAAATGGTAGCTGATGCGATCAGTCAACTTTCTCTGCAGAGACACAGTACTTTCCCAAATAACACTAAATATTCCAACTAGAATGTTTAGTTGCTCCCTTTATAAAAATAAGTATAATTTACTTTTCATCAACTTATTGATAATGAATATTTGACAATGTCAATTCAATAAATAAAATGGAGCCTATAACACGAAAGATAATATATTAGACACACACAGATGCGAAAACAATTGCTTAAATTCAAGGAAACAGTTACATTGCACATATGTTGTCGCCATGAAAACTATTTAACACATATAAGAAAACTGTGCGTTAAATGTAATGAAATTTATCGTGAAGTTTAAAATTTAGACGTTCAGTCATATACATTATTTACAAAAATTAAATATTAGATAGTAAATATGAATTATAGATGGCAAAATATATGTTTTGCTTAACACTTTCAAAAGAATTGTTTTTCTATTGACTATGAGTTTTTAACATGGCTAGTAATAAAAAAAATGATCGGTTCTCTTCAAATTTCATTTTTATTGAAAATTAGTGGGTTTCACACAATTATCACTAAAGGTATATCTTCGATATCAAGGTAATCTCACACCAATTGATGTCTTAATATTGTCGCAGGGAAAATTAAATATTACTATTTTAATTTTTAGGATAATAATAGAAAGTACACTTAAAATTTAGTTTTCACAAAATGATTTTAATTTTACATTGCAATTTAAAGCACCTAATTGAAAAGTAAAATGTAGAAGTAATTCCTTTAACATTTATGTTTCCATTTTCTTTCCCATTTCGTGGGGAACTAATTCCGATAGCGTTTGTCCTGAATTTTCCATAGGAATCACACAGATCCGAAGTTTTATATTTTTTGTGAAGTAAACGTTTGCTATATCAGCATTCAGCTTCAGTTATAATTGGACAAATGTACTCCAATATATAAGAGTCTTAAAAAACTTTTTCTTAAAAACATTTTGAGATTCTTTTAACAATTTAAATATGATTGTTACAAAAACATAATATTTTGATGTGGATATCTTAGCAGCCTCAATACTGAAGTCTAGCAATATCAATAAAGTTCAGTAATGCAAATATGCACAGATAAAATTATTTTTAAAGAAAAAATTATATATATATACATATATATATATATATATCATTTTCTATGACACCCTATGGCTTGTGCTCATACCACTTGTCTCCTGCTTCTAACCCATGCTGCCTGCTCAAACTCCAGTGTACCATTCTTCCCACATTGTCATGCCTAAACTTATACTCATTCTGTGGCAACTTCTCATACGCTGCTATCAGATAATTTATGTCTCTGCCTCTTTCTTACATAGCCTACACTTATCACTTACTTCTACTCTTCTGTCTATATGCTTCTTCACCCAGTTTGTTCTTATTGCTTGCTCCTGTGCTGCCATTATCAATGCTTCTGTTTCTCTCTTCAGTCCTGCCTTCTTTAACCACTTGTTGCTCTCTTCTCTGTCACACTTCTCTGTGTTCCTCCAGTATTCTCCATGCATTGCCTTCTGCCTATACCTTGTTTGTCTCTCTAATTCCATCCTACTCTGGTATACCTTCTTTCCTTCACTCTCAGTTCTTATCTTCCTTAACTCCTTAGTGACCTCCAGTATTGACCCTCTAGGTTGTGCTTCTACATACTCCTTTAGCCCTAGTGCTTCTGCTTCTACTGTTTCCTCCACACTTAGCAGTCCTTTTCCTCCTTTATGCCTTGCCATGTACAACCTATCCACATCTCCATTTAGGTTGAAAGCCCTCTCTGCTGCTAGTACCTTCCTTGTCTCTCTGTCTAGCTCCCTAAGTTCATTCTTGTTCCATCTAACTATTCCTGCCGAATATCTCAACACTGGTATCGCCCATGTATTAATTGCTTTTATACTATTCTGCCCATTCAATGCTGACTTCTGTAGTACCTTCCTTACTCTCCTCTTGTATTCTTTCCTTAGCCTCATCTTCATTTCCTCGTGATCTGTTCTGTCTTTCTCTATCACACCTAAGTACTTGTACCCCTCTTTAACTTCCTCAATCTTATCCCCACTGCTTGTCCTCAAGCCATCCCCATCCACACACTTGCCTCTAGTCTTTGTCACTGCTGCACACTTTCCTAATCCAAACTCCAACCCTGAATCTCTGCTTGCCTTCTCCAATGGCTCCACTTGCTTCTGCAACATCTTCCTTGAATTAGCATACATCTTCAGGTCGTCCATGTACCACAGGTGACTCACTGCTCTACCATTCTTCTCCATCTTATACCCTATGCCTGTCTCCTTTAACTTTTCTGTGATAGGTATTAAGCTAACTACAAACAGTAGTGGCGCTAAGCTGTCTCCCTGGAATATACCCCGTCTAAACCTCAACCTATGCCCATCTATCTCAGTCTGCCACTTTCCCATCTCCCTCTCTAGAAACTCAACCCATTTCTGTGAAACTCCATTAGCCTCTAACGTCTTCAATACCCACTTATGTGATATGCTGTCATATGCCTTCCTGTAGTCTATCCATGCCATTGCCAAGTTCGTCTTTCTTCTTCTACAATTCTCCACCACTGCCTGGTCTATCAACAACTGATCTTTGCATCCTCTCGTCTTTGCCCTACATCCCTTCTGCTCTAATGGTATCAACCTATTCTGTTCTAAGTAACATGCCAGCCTACTATTATTACTATTATTATTATTATTATTATTATTATTATTATTATTATTATTAGGCTATATTACTAAAAATATTGGAATTACATAAACAGTGATAAATAAAAATGTGCATGTATTAAGTTTTGCTTGCGCAACATTATTCACAGTCTGTTTGATTGCATAAATTATTTTAAACACCATTTATATTTAAATATGAAAAATTGTTACATATAGTATATAATAATAATACTGACTCATTCTGAACCAATATCAATTAAAAAAAAACTACATCGATGTCCTTAGGTTTCTTCTAAGCTCTACAAGGTATGTAAGCATTGCTATACTAAGCTGTTCTACTGAAAATTTAATATTACTTTGAATCCATCTTTAATTAAGATCTATAATATGTAGACCTATTTGAATAAAAGTTGTTTTGTATGTATACGTGGTTCGTTCAATAATGCCTTTATATATAATATTGTTACTATGGACGAGACATCTCTTTCACTACACTTACATAAAGAAGAGAAACCTCCTTTTAAGATGAGAAGGGGCACCTCACATCAAAAACAAATGACGCTTTCAGTGTTTTGGGATAAAGGTGGAGTCAACCACTTAAACTTCTTGCCAAATGGACAAACAATACTATGCCAATTTGGCTAAGGAATACCGTAAGAAGAAACGGAAATCAAGAACTTTTCCAATTTGTTTCTTTGTTTGTAGTGCTCCTATCCATGCAAATAATATTGCACAATTGGAGGGGTCTTACACTTCTAGAACATCGACCGTGATTCAGGGATTTTACTTCAAGCAATTAATTTTTTTATTCAAGTACATGAAGAAAGCATTACTTGGACATCACTTTGAAACATCACATTTACTACAGCAAATTCCCTAAAAGTGGTTTCCCAGCTCCCTGAAAAATTTTTGCTGATGCATTTTAAGAATTGGTTATTTAATGGAATAAGCTGATTACTGCAAATAGTACTTATATTAAAAATAATTACATAAGTTTTTCGGACTAGTATTTAATGCAGTTCACTAAAAATTGTTTTAGTTTTTTGCACTGTGCTTCTTTCTTAGATAGTTCGAGGCATTATTGAATGAACCATATATATATTATTAATCAGTGATCAAAAATACTTACTGAATAAAGTCTCACTCTTTTTCGGATCCAATTCAATAAGATTTGCTTTCCTTCCTCGCTTGTTGTTCCAACTCGTTTGGGAACACTAAGCGCATAGGCTTATTACTTTTGAAATAATTAATAATTTTTTCAATATACTGGATAGAAGTAAAAAGTGTATCATAAAAACTTGCAACATTTGTCATATGAACAACTAAGTTTTGAATAACAGCGATATAATTGAGATAAACCAAACAAACGGTTTTATATTATCGGTATTCTGATCATTTCATTTCCTAATTGTTTTGATTCTTTTAAAAACACAAACAAATGTATATACAACTGTTGTTAAACTGCAAACATTGTTGATGTAGATTTATAGATATACATATACATAGTTTAGAAATATCATAGTTGGTTTCAGAATAATCAATTTCAATGATAAGGCGATTTTTCAAGAATTTTCCGTGAGAATCCTTTATAACATTGATTTTCAATAATTAGTAAAAGCATTCAGATAAAGCACATTTCCTGCGCTATAGGCGACAATAATTGTAGCAAAGTGCTTAACACCGGCTAAGCCAAACACAATTAAACCACGACAACCAAGACATATAAAGTAAAAATACAAGTTAATATTAAGTTTCTTATACTTTGTAAAACAGCAATTTTTTAATCCTAAGCTGAACTTCGTGGCTATAATGATACAAAATATTTGTCTACAAATTCAAATATCTTTTCAAGTCCATTAAGATATCTTGGTACATTAAATGAAAAAGGCAAATGTGATACATGTGTGATAAAAATTTGTGCAGTAAAGAATTTATGTGTAAATAATTTTTCGATTTTTCAAAAACGTTTAAATTCTGTCATAGCTGAGTTTGATATAATCAGACAGTCTAAAAGCCCTGTGATAAAATTAATCATAAAAATTTCTTTTTTGGTTAGACAGACCATCCAAATCCCAATGAGTCTGCCGTGCTCAAGTTCTGATGTCATGACATCACAAGAGATAATAAGACGTAAGTCAAAATAGGATCCATTCCTCTATTTTGCGCTGTTTTTGTATTTTAGCTATCTCTATTAATTTGTGGATGATGAACACGTATAGGTTTTGAAAAAATATTACAGATTTTATAAAATTTATTAGAAACCTAAATGGGAAAAAGGTTCTGCAAAGATAGATACTGAATACGTTTAAAATTCTACACTCGGTATGCTTCTAAAATATCGGAGAGCTTCAAATAAAGTTTTATGAGATTATTTAAAACTACAATTGTAAAAATTAGAACGTTAGGTAGCTATCTATAATCTATGAGATTTTTATTATCATATAGAACAAAGTAATTTATGAAAGTTTTATACAATGAAACTTACGGTTGCTCTCTTTGACTGCAATGGTTAATTAGTGTGTTGTAAACTGTCCGAGGAGCTTTGGCTGCTGGTGGTCCTTGCGTGTCTTCATCAGAACGACGAATTCTTTTGCGATTGGTTTGCAGTTCCAATTTGGATGAAAAATCTTTTAGAACTGTATCTGTTGCAACCTTAGCCTTGTCACTTTCGAATTTGAGGCCGATCTTCTTTATTTCTGATGAGTGATTAGTTTTGGGGGGAATTTTTGGCCTTTTTTCAGTGGCTTTAGCGGAATTGCATAATATCTGAAAATGCTTGCATCTTTCAGCAACGGAATGTAAGCCTTGGCGGTGGAGTTTGGCGATGTCGTTGTAAATAAGCATTATTTGTAAGAAGTAGTATTTCTTAATGGAACAACTGAGTCAGAATAAAAAATTTGTAAAGTGTCTTCCAGGCACGCTCAATAACAAAATCCGTCGCAGATAGGCGCACCAAAGTTTGCCGCTGTTAAAGGAAAAGTGAGTCACAGTCACATGAATTCAATGGATATAATTCAATGCTAGTTTCAAAATAGATGCAAATTTCATCGGCAATTAATAAAATTTATTGCTAATGAAAGTTTGGCAATATCAATTGAGGATTTTATTAATTCTTCTAAGTTGCAATCAGGGGCGTACGCAGGAATTTCTGCCGCGAAAATTTTTGAAAATATCGAGTCCCTAAAATGCATTTCACCACCTTAGATTTTAAAATTATCATTTTTTTAACGAAAATTTTTTATTTAGCCAGCAAGTATCACTTTTGAAAAGTTTACGGGGCCACATTCCAACATGTCCCCCTTGCGTACGCCACTGGTTACAATAGATTTTGCTTGTATGTAAATTATGATATTTTTTAGTGACAGCATATCAATATGTTTACTTAGTATGCGTCACCACAAGGGCCCAATGGCAGGCGTTTTTGAAAAATTCCAAATTGTCAATATTATAGAAGAAAAACATTACAACTGAATTGAGAAAACAATTTTTCACAGCATCTTAAATTGGGGAATCAGCTTTTCTAAAGCAGCTTTATGGTGACATGTGCAACTCTTACTTTCAATAGGATTTAGAGTAGTGGTGCACGGGCCGGCCCGATGGCCGATGGTGGCCCGCGGGTTTGAGCTGGCCACAGGCTCGCATAGAGAAGAAAAGATAAAAGTATTGTAAGTCTATTCTGTTTAATATATCTCAAAAAACAATATCTCTGTTTACAATTATGTTTGCTATATATCAAATCACAACTTTACTATATCTCAAATCTACCACAGGTAAATTTAACAGTGAACAGCTGATAGTAATGTTTTTATTGGATCTGGTACATAATGAAATCACGCTTGCGCGGGTCACGGGCGTACTCAGTCTTAAACAGTGGGCACCGGCGGGCTGGAAAAATCAGCGGCACGCACATCATTTCGCATTCGCACTATACATGTTTGTTAATGCTCCTGGCCATAATGAGGCTAAATGTGACTAAAAAATCAATTATCTGCAAGAATGTAAAACACAATGCACAGAAACTCGATATATTGTTTTAATCATAATCATCAAATGAGTGTCAAGTAAAACAAAAATAAAATATGGGCACTATTGTATTAGTAAAGGAGTTTATACATATAAGGAATGAACTGAGTTTCTAATCTTGCTCATTTATAACATCCGTTTAACATAAACCTTAATATTGACAAATGATGCTGACTACGAAACAATAAGCAACGATATAAATATGAAATTAAATGTATTCGATATTACTACTTGTTTCCTAGATCCCATTAGAATAATGAATCTTGAATTAATGCCTTGAGCAAAGGATGTGTGCTTCCGAATTGCTTAAAAATAGTTGTCAAAAACATTAACATACAGGACGAGCAGGCAAGTTGAGAGCCTTTGAAGAGGGTAGGGGGGGGGGG
>CABFPE010000128.1:925793-958660 GCA_900660155.1 Hofstenia miamia | reverse complement strand
GGGGGGGGGGGCTGAAACAACTAAATAATTGTATTATCAAATTATTCTATGAAAGCAAAATATCTCAATTTTGATATTGTTTTTGGAATTGTACAAGATCAAAAAAGAGCATTTGAAAGCATAAATGCATGGCATGGGCCTATCAGGCCCGGATCATGAATAGTTTTGGCGATATGATCATATTTCAACACCAAATCTTCCAGAACTTTGTAACTACAGATAAT
This sequence comes from Hofstenia miamia, assembly GCA_900660155.1. Lineage (NCBI taxonomy): Eukaryota > Metazoa > Xenacoelomorpha > Acoela > Hofsteniidae > Hofstenia > Hofstenia miamia. The sequence continues at coordinate 958,436 of CABFPE010000128.1, read as the reverse complement.
CTGAAACTTTAATGAACCTGATGATGCTAACACAGATTTTTTATATTGATATCCAGCAGTGGCGTCAAAACTCTTAAAAATTCTTTTATGTGAGAACATGTAAAGTAAAAATATTCATTAAATGTTTTTATAATTTCTTGAAACAAAATTTAAAAGCTTATGTTTCACAGGCTAATAAAGATCTGAAAAATCATAGAAAAGGAAGTGTCCACAGCCCCATTAGGACATACCTTCGATCGAAAGCTTCAAGCAAGGTGCCTTCCGCACTGCTACTTCTGAACTTATGCATGCCCCTCTTCATTGGGCTTATGAGGTCTACCTGCATATAAAGAAACAGTTCAACTTCAGTTTTGCTTCCCTGTGCTCTAAGACTTAGAATTACATGAAGAGTATTTAAACAGTTTTTAAAAATCGGAAATTTCAGTCAAAGTAATATACCTTAGTTAAAACACATTCCCCAATAGATGTGCCCATGGTTCACGATTTCCAAATTTCCTAAAAAGCTTGAAGAACATTATTTCAAAATGTGGAAAAGCGGTTTTCCTCTTAAATGGTTACTAGGCTGTTAATGATTAAATTACCCAAGAATTTTTTTAAAAGTCCATAGTGATTTTCAAAGGCATATTTCATGCGCTCCCAATTCTGAAAAAAAACAGCACAAAAGAGAAGTGTCTCAACTTTCACTTAAGATTTAAAATTATGATTTGTTGTTAACCTTGTAAGAAAAATATTTTAGGTTACCTGATAACCCCATGTGATTTAGAAATCATGATTATGTGATCGTTACCGTTGGGAATTATTTGAATTAATTTCAAGAAATCAGAATTATCATAAAAACAGTTAAGTTTTCAAAGACACTCTTGAAAAAACTATTTCATAACCAGAATTTACAAAGATAGAAAACAAATACAAGTCATCACAAGAGAATTAGACAAGCTAAGACCTCGGATTATCGTTTAGTATGGTAGCGCTAGAAAACTCCATCGGTGCAGTCATAAAGAAAGGGAATACACCGGGATCATATGTCAAAATTATAAACGGCCACCTGATTAGAAGAAATCGAGGACATTTGATCCATATAAAAAGGATTTCTAAGTCAGTTAAAATGACCAACATTCTCGACGATTATGATGAATTATTTGAAATGAAAAGAGAAAAATAATGATAGCAATAACATGTCAAGAAATGACGTTGACGCACCTCATAGTATTGCTTTTCCAGGAAATACATCTATTGGGAATAAAAGGCCGCACAGAAATGTGGCTTGCAAGGGATTTGTTAGGATTTCTAATGATTGAGTCTGGAATGTAATAAAACTCCTCTTGGATTGTTTCCCATAATTCAGAAATCTTAGTTGGATCCCTTTTCGAAACATTTCTCTTCAGCTCAGCCAAAAATTTTCAATTACATTTAAATCATGTGAATGAGCAGGCCAATTATACAAGTTTGGGACTCCATTTTGTTCTAGAAATTGCAGAGTTTGTCCAGTTTGTGACATGGTGCAACATCTTGTTGCAAATATCTGTTTTCAAGTAATAGCAACATTGTCTCTTTCAATATTGAGATGTCTATGCAAATATCCATGTTGCCATCGACTTTGACTATTCTTCATTGTCCACAGTATTTGATATGTCCTTCACACCATAACACCACCTTCTCCAAACGTCATTGTTTTCAAAGAGTGTTTGGGTGTTCTCTTGGAGCATAGGTGGTTTTTTTCGCCCATATAACTCAATTTTGGACTCGTCTGTATAAAGGATTATATTCCATAACAACAAAATCACGCCACCTTCTAGAAGGAACATGATGTTAATTTCATTGAACTGTACGAACCTTTGTGGCCGCACATGTATATATTTTTTTCTTCCGGTTTTAGAGTAACTTATATAAATTGTGGCCGAAAACATTATATATATGGTGCTTTGTCATTTTCATGTTCCTTGTTATTGGCAAAAACAGATTATTGACAAAATTTTGTAATAGGGAAATCTTAAAAGCACGAAAATATTAGAAATTATTTTACTAACAAAAACATGATTTTTCATTCTAAAAACTTGAAAGTAATCAACAATGCAATATGCTGATTTAAAGCATACATGTTGAAACATTTTGTTAAGTTACAATTTGCCGTCGTCCCAAAACAAAAAAATATATATTACTATTATTGCAATTTTTTAGATGAAAGCTCATGTTTTCTGGTCAAATGAGCTCCTCTAAATTTTGTCCAAAAATGAAAAGAGCGCAAAAGAAATATAATAAATACAACTTCAATTCATCTCACAGTTCACAAGAATTGTTTTTTATATTGATTGCTCTACATGTTTTTTTGCTAAGTACTTTTTGTTTGCTTTAGTGTTTGAAATTGCTAAGAAAGTTTTGTACGTATAGATTTTTGAAGTGAAATGTCCAACCTTATTACATTATGTATATAATATATTTGATGTTTTACATAGATAAAAACTGTTCTAACAAATAACTTATACACTTCAAACGCATCAACAATATTGTTGTATAATGAAAGTTTATGTAAATTTCAATTCTCATATTTAGCATTTAATTCATAATGTTTTGTATAATGCTTTTTTCTAATGCTATTAAAGGTCCTGCAAAGGAAAAACTTACCAATCTATTACATTCATTTACAAATTTAGAATTTGTAATTAATGAAGTCGAAATATCAAATCAATCCAAGTTCGAATGCTCCAATTTAAATTCTAAAATTAAGAAGGAATTCTTTTATTTTCTAAGCGATAGTACATCAAGTGTAAATATACCCCAAAAATCATAGTGTCAAGCAAATTATCACAACAGAAAGATGGCAAACAAAATTTCAAAGAATGCAAAAAATTAGTAGGCAATGTCGAAAAAGTTATCAAAAATATTGATGGCAGTAATGCAATCATTGAACACCTCTCAATTTCAACTAAAAATGACATTATTATGCAGTGTCCCAATGATTACGAAACCAAGAAAGAACTATTTAAAATTAAATATATTACACTAAAATCCTCAAGTAAATTCATGCCTAATGTGGCATCGGCATGAAAATCTGGGTAGTAAAACACCAGGATTTGCCGATGTCTCGATAATTAATGGCCTGACTCCAGAGCCAAATGAACCTATTCCTAGTGAAAGTTAAAGGTAGCCGGGAGATCAGGTAAGGGAAGGGTGCATGGCCACATTCGGCCGACCCGAAACAGAGAACCTTGTAAGAAATAGTCAGCTCGTGCAATTTAGGTGCTGCAAGAAAATATAAAACATAATGAATGACAAGCAGTAGTGTAAAGCCCTATCCCTATGCTTACCAAAGTGCCGTAGGGATGGGCTTGTAAAGCTGTACCTGAACAAGGCAACAATCAGTAATTTAGAAAAGCATTTTTAGAAAACTACGTACACAACCAAAAATAAGCGTTGAGTAAATTCTATTGAACCTTGTATAACAAAAACATCGTATTTAAAGTAAAGGAAACTGGTAATAAATAAACAAAACGTGGCACTAAATCATATCGTAAGTATGAGCAGGTGCCTCATGACCTTTTGTACGATAATAACAAAAATCAGAATTACTGCGCAGCAGAAATATTAAATATTCAAAATAGCACAGATTGTCTAAACAGATGACGTAACTCGAGGAATTTACAAATCCAATTAAATTACGCACAATTGAACAATTACTAATTTCGAATTATTAATTGCGAAATGTTTGTACTTGCAGAGGGTGATGCCACACGCCCCCCTCCTAAGATGGGCTATTTTAGTCCAACAATTCGACAATGTTTGGCTGCATTAGCTGCTGAGCGTATTGTAAGAGAGAAATGGCACGTGGTTCGTTCCAAGAGAGAATGTCGGAGAATTCCAAAGCATGAGCTGCATAACAGATTGATTCTAGCTTGGTTGTGAGAGTGTTTGTAAATTTGTAAAATTTTGGGTTTAACATTTTTGATGAGATTGGCAGGGCATTGCGTAGTGAGTTGATCTTTCTTGTAAAGCTGTTGTAAAATTTATAATAGAGGCGCAGTCCTTTTAAAGCTATGAGCAGTGTCATCCAGGCGTCGATGTCAGAAGCATGAGCTTCGTCTTCTTTAATAGTTGTATCTGGGTAAAAGAATTTAAAGAATGAATATAGATTCGTATGAAATTTGACTTCGTCAAAGTAAATTGATATGTTTTCATGTAGTATGTCTTCAGTGATTAAATTAGGATCGTTGATTTTTTCTCACATCATCATTATAATTTTGATGCATTTTGATATGTCGTAATATTTGGGCGTTGTTTGTATTAGGTTTGTCCACAGAAGGTCGTTCATACTGGAGAACATTATGAGAGTTTTAGAGAGGAGTTTTGAGAGTGAATGTTTGAGATGTTCAATTTGGTCTGCTACAGGTATCCTGTTACAGAAGACGTATTCTAATGGAACATGTCCATCGGCGTAGAGGCGTGATGTGTCGTCATTTCTGATGTTTTTGTCGGCTTTGCTTATACTTTTCTGAGTGTAGCGTTTTTATGAGATCCTCGAGGTTGTTGGTATACTGATTTTCTTCTGATAGTGGGATATGTACTGTGTACACGACATGATTTTTTGTGAGCTGATCTCCATGCCAGTCGTATTATTGCAGTATGAATGAGTGGGCTTGATATACAATAGTTGTTTTCAGTTTCAATTGCTTCTTCCAAAGAGATATCAGTTGTCGGAGTGATATCTAACTTGGTGATGCTTATGGAAACAGGATAGTTCACTTGTGCATGGACGATGTGCTTCTAGAGGGTATCTGAGTTGTAATGTGGGTTCAAGCGTTCAATTGTGGTATTGGATAAGACAATTTTCAAGGTAGTATATTCGACATCAAATGCTAGTTGTGAGTGTGGCTCAAGTAATAGAGTGATATCAGTTTTTGACCACGCTTCTGTGAAGCAAGTTTTCATGTATGATATGCTATGAGTTTCCTTAACTATGTTTTACTGGCAATCTATGATGGTCGCATCAACACGAGTGGCCTTTGTAACCCGTATAAGATAGTTGCAGCTTTGGTTTTTATCCATTCAGGTTGTGGTGGTAATATTTCGGTACCAAGTTTTTCTAGGTTGTTTTCTTTGATCATAGCTTGGTGACATGGTTTTAGAGGTACATTCGTGGAGATCATGATGTCCTAGTTTATCTGCAGCTGTTGCCTCGATTGAATTGTTTGTTCTAATATCTTGATGGGAATACATTTAGAGCCATCCTTGCAGTATTTCAGAGTAGTTGTTAGCGTGTTGTACGAGCTCTCCAGGTAATGTTTGCTGTGGTAATTGAACAGAATTTCATTCTTAATAACTAGGAGGCATTTGCTAGACTTGTCATAATAATCTAGAGTCGAATGTGGTTGGTGATGAATGAGATGTGTCGATGACAGGGGTGCGCGGTTATCCGAAAGTGAGAACAGTTTTGTGTCGCAGGTGGCACCCCACATGTATTTCTTGCAGTTGTCGGAAAGCATGTGAATATCTTGTGATGCGATAGCTAGTTTGTTGCTGATGAGTGTTACAGGTAGAGAGCTGAGAGTATGTGACTGTAGTATTTTTCAAAGAGATTAGTGGGTTTTGCTTGTTTTCCTTGGGGTGACATGAGTATAAAAGCCAATTCTTTAATTTCACAGAGATAGGAATGACGGAGATTTCATGGAATTTGCTTTTTTCGGATGGAGTCGCAGGTTTTGTGAGGTATGGGGAATTCTAGTGTCAGATCTTCAGTGAGATATATAGCAATTAGCCATAGTGCTGTTTTGGCGTTGACGTCTGGTGCTCATGGTTCTTTGAAGAAAGCTTTTCAAAAATTGGTTTGGTCCTGAGCATTTAGACTTTGTTTGATGCAATAGTCTCTCTGCTGAGCAGTGATATTTGCCTGATGGTGATGCTATGTTGATGCATGGCCAGTTGTTTTCTGTTGGGTGATCAGCTCACATGTATTTCAGTGATTGTAGCAGGAGCAGGTTGTTCAGCAATGAGTTCATATGACTGTGCTTGTAGTAGAATATTGACTGCAATGCGTTTATCAACCATAATGTGATGTTGAGGGCAAATTCTATGTAAAAACAAATTGATGTGGAGTAGTTCTGCAGTAGAGGTTTTATAATCCAGTAAACTGAGAACAGCAAAGTTGGTAGGATGGAGAATGAAGAAGTTATCCAAACTTAACTCCAATTCATATAGTTCAACTCCAAATAAGGAGATTGATCAGTATCCAGAATAACAAGAGTAAGTTTAATTTTAGAAGTTTTAGCAAGTTTGTAGGCTAGTGATATTTTCTCTATCAGTTTTGTATCAGAAAGTTCTTTGGTTTTCACAAAGTAAATAACTAATAGGTTTTCCAAAGACAGATTAACTTCAAGTTGCATAATGAGATTGTCCTTATGAGTTAGTAATCATTGGAGATTAGTTAAACGAAATTCTGCGTCAAAAGTGGTATGAGCAGTACTGTGGTAGTAGGAGCAATTCATTGTTTCATGCAACTCATGCATGTAAAAAATAATAGCATTGGCGGCTGGACAGTTTTCTGCGTCTATCAGATAAGGCACAAAACAACTAACTTTATGATTTGGTGTATCCAATTGTTTATTAATGAACAATTTTTTTCCACAGATAACTGAGACTTGGTAATATAGTATGCAGTGCTAGTAGCAATGAAGTAAGTATGTAAAGTTTCTGATCCAATATAAGAAAGACAAGCACAACATTGTTGTTGATGTTCCAGTGAGCGTTGTTGTGAGGCAGAACATTGTGATGAGGCAGAGCTAATGGGGGGGGGGGGTGAGCAATGATGACGTTTTTTAGATTGTGGTAAAACTAAAGGTTGTAACACCGTCCCCTCTGCAATACTAGTTTCCAATTTACATTTAACTGAATGTTCAATGTCCATTTTGGACCCCTCTGTGACATAGCTACCAAGCTGTACCACAGGTATGTGCCTGGTGAGGTTGAATGACCACTCAAAGCACCTTTGCTCTCCAAGTTGTACCACAGAGAGATGAAGGGTTCAAAGTGCCAACACATGAGAGTGTCAGTAGCAATTGGGTAATTGCTTCCAACTAGGTGAGTAGTTTCCACCAGCATCCAACCTGTACGACAGATGTGAGGGTAGACTCCTAGTCCAGTGTGAGTGTTTGATCCTGCGCAGCAATTGGAGGTATGGGGAGTACTGCTCTCACTGCCAGAGTATTTGGGCAGAGTTCACTTCATCAGTTTAAGGGCTAAAAAGAAGGTTAAGGTTGAGATCCCAGTCTGTGGGATTAATTGCATTTTGTAAATGTGTTTTGCATTTAGGCCATGTTTTAGTTAGATGATTGGGTGTATCAGGAAATGTCACAGTTTCTTCAAATGAATCCTCATGGACGTCAGCTAGCTCAGGCATTAATGTGAATGTGTTGTTATCATTATTTATTATTTGAAATTCGTGTTAATTGTTGTATCTTCAATATCTTTAATGGTTCTATGTAGCAATTGGATATTTCTAGTTGTCCCATTATCTAGAGTGTAGTTATTGCGGGTGAGCACTTTAGCAATTGTGTGCAAACCTGTCCAGGATGTAGTGAGTTTACACATTTGATTACCACCAGTCGTCTGTAGTGGTGTAAAGGAGTAGACTTTGTCACCAACTTGATGTGGTTGGCCATATACATCCTTGTTGTAATTGCATATTTGGCAGACTGAACATTTCTTAGTGAATATGCAGATGGTTTTGTGTATTTTTGGAGTTGGTCCATTAGATCTTTAATGTAGTCATTTTTTGGTAGTGGTTTGCATCATATGTATATCATTGCTAGTGGTGTGTTAGCTTTGTTGCCCTAAGTCACCTTGAAAGGTGGAAAGCCAGTACTAGATTGGGCACTGGTATTATAAAAATACTCAATGTGGGAGAGTAGGCGTCTCCAATATTTTCCTCCCATTCTAGAAGTAGTGATGCAAATTAGTTTTATTAAAGTTTTGTTTAAACGTTTGACTATGCTGTTACTTTGCTGATATTATGAGGTGGGGTGTTCATGTAAGATGTTGAACTGCTGCAGCTGTTCTTGTGTGAGGGAACCTTTGAATTGTGTTCCTCTAATGGAACTTAGTGTTGTCATAGGACTGAAACAGAGGATCCATGTCTGCAATATTGCTGTTGTGATGGTACATGCTGTTTAGTCAGATAATGGGACCATGCAAGCATATTTGGTGAAATTATCAACCAATATGAGGACATATTGGAAACCTTCGTCGTCTTTTGACAGTTGTTTGATGTTTGCATGGACTATGTTGTTATTTTGTGTAGGTTGGCTTTTTGTTTTGGAATGTGTGCCATGTTGGTGAGAATGCATGTGGTGCATTTATCAATGACATTGGCAATGATGGAACAGACGCCAATGCAGATGAATTGGGTGTTTAATGTACGTTCTGTTTGGATAATTCCATGGTGGCCTCTCTTGTGGAATGTATGAGCAATGTCTTGTTTATAGTTTTCTGGTAGTGTGATGTGGTTGTAATGCTTATCTGTGACAAACAGGAGGCCATTCACTGTTACTGCCCATTTGTAGTTGTTATAATATTTGTTTATTAAAGTGGTTATTTGTGTTTCTGGATGTTTAATTTTGTTAATTATTACTTTTAATTGAATATCATTGTGTTGGTGTTTAATGATTTCTTGTTAGTTGATCTCCTCCTTTAGATAGACTGGTAAGATTAGGTAGCCCTGTCTATCAGTGTTGATGTCTGGCAAATTCTGCTATGCTGACTGGGAGAAGAATGATAGTGGCACCTTTTGTTGTGTAGGTTTGGTTTCATCATGATGGTATTGTGGTAGTGCAGTTAGAAGATCAGCATTTGTGTGTTGTCTGCCCTTGTGATGGACAATGGTGAAGTTGAAGTTGGTTAAATACTTGACCCAGCAAGCAATAATGTTGGATCAGTTGCCAGAGAATTTTTTAAGCCAACTTATGCCAGAATTATTGGTACAAACAGTAAAGGGTGATTGTCCTAAGAGGAAGTATCAGAATTTCTTCAGACTCTTGATGAGGGGAGCATTTCCGCCTTTGTGGAGCAGTAATTCAATGTAGAATCATTACCCAGACTGAGATGTGTATTAATTAGATCTATTTAGAAATCATAAATAACAGATTCTTCCAAGTGAGGTAATGTCTAAACATTTGAACTTTCATTGTCTCATGTACTCTGGATATCTTAATCTAGACCAAACTATATTTATAATCTGTACAATTGTAAGAGTAACAGGTAACAGTAATTATTTAGGTAATGATATGAGAGAGACTCCAGTTCGTGATGGGCCCACTGCCCAAATCAGTGTCTGGTAACCAAAAAGCCATCTGCCATGCTGTAGCAGAGTGAAATTCCATCAACTCAGCTCATTCTCAAAGGCTAATTTTAATATGTGTACCCTAACTAAGTGACAATAAAGGATGAATGCAATTCGACTTAATATCTCACTCTCTATTATGTGTAATTTCAAACAATATAATAAGTATGCAAACATCTGATGACACTAGCTGCTGGTGAGAAAAAACTAATTAATGAATAAAGCAGCTTCCTACCCTATGTATAAACTATTACTACAATTAATATTGATAGACACCAGCTGCAACAAGATAAAAAGAGTTAAAAACTATTTACAATTAAATGCAGCTTCCTAACCTATGATAAAAAAGGATACAGTAGATACAATAAGTGCAAACTGTACTACAAACATATATGCAAGGTTGTTATCAGTCTCATTATGGGTCTCTTACTGTTAAGAATTTAGATCTAAAACAAATTAGTAAATACATAACAGTCCTACTTTTGGCTAGCTAGCCTTATTGCGGGATTTTTTACTACATGTAGTTATGCAAAAGATTGATAGCCAGCTAGGCACAAATAAAAGCCCTTACACCTATTTGTAACTGGTTTTGATCAAGGCAACAACTATCTAAATCCCTTGCAACAGCCTATAGATTGTTACATGCATGAAATGCCTAGCTGTGCATTTTAAATAAATAACCAAACTGATATAAAAAATAAGTGACTACTAAAGGAGTTTATTCTCCACCAACATATCTTTCCTTGTAGTACATATTTATATAAAATTTTATAAACATATTTATCATTAAGCAAGTACCTGTCACCATTTTAGTTTGCCTATGTAGAAAAGTTCTGTGTTAATGGTGGTAATTCAAAATCAACATGGAGCTTGATTGTTCACATGTGATTTGTCAAAAGTTAAAATGGCAAATACTTGCTTTACAAAATTTTTCAAATATTCAAATGACATGACTTAGTGTTAGCTAATTCAACAAAATACAAAATAACATAATCAATTAAATCATTATTCAACCTTGGTTTCTGTTACTTCTTTCTCTTTATTTTTGTTTTCATTGGATTATGCTACATGCCCCCCTCAGCCTGCGTCAATTTTAGGATTGCTTGCTCTCTGTGTACCAGCATGTCTGCTCTCTTAATGAGTGTTTCCACTTGCAGTTCTTCCCATATTAGCATTGCAAATTCTGGTGGCTTTGTGAGTTTGATAACTGTTTCCTTCTCTGTTGTTTTCATCTCTGCATATTTGATTATTTTGGTTGTCTGTATTGATTCAGTAATTGACATTATTTGTCTAAGTTCATTCAATTTTCCTTTGAATATTGGGTAGAACTTTGTATATAACTTCAGTCCCTTTATGCCAATAATTAAAGTCATCAGAGTATCTGCTCTGGTAGTATGAGTGAGTTCTTCCTTTAATCTGCTGGTAGGATAGAAACATTTAAACACATTGAGAAGACTTTTTGTATTTTCTACATCCTTGTAGAAGAAACATATGTTGTTTTTAACTTCTTCCTCTGTTATTTCATTGGGGTCATTTTTGTTCATTCAAATCATTGTAATTATTTCCACTCATTTTGATACGTCAAAATATCTATATTCTTTATTCCAGATATCCATCCATACAATATCATTAACTCCCAATAATAACATGATGGTTTTGAGTAATCTTTTTTCTATTTCTTTCCTTAGTTCTTTTAACTGTATGTGTATTGGTTCACCTTCACTATACAGATCATAGGGTTTTATTGTTCTTTCTACAAAAATTCATTCTTTATTGTCTTCTTGAAGCATTATTCTTTTTGTTTTCTTATATGCTTCTGATTCTACCAGTCTTTTTGCCTTCTCTTTTGTGTTGGTGTAAGTTTTGAATTCATACAAGAATCCTTTGCTATCTTTCTACCCTTTGGCAATTGCCATCAAAGTAATATCATCAGTAGTATCAATACATGGTGTACATTTCAGTATGTTTGTTTTCACTTGTGCTTTGATAGTGTGATAATCTCCTGATGTTATCAGTGCTGTCACCATGCCTATTGTTGCTGGGTAGTTCATCTTTGCGTTTTGCAGTTTTTCCCCAAATCTTGGTGTTAGTCCTTTTCTGCTAAATTTTATTGCAGTATCTGGTTTTATTTCTATTCACAACATTATCCACTCTGCGTCCACCCCTAGCTGATTATATGGTTTCAATATCTTGATGAGTTCTGTTTTTGTGAATGCTTCTGTAAACATGAGTTTCATAGTTGCAACTGTGAGATTCTCTCTGATGATTTGATAGTTTCTGGCAGTTATTTCAGTTTCTTCTTCTCTTATTCTTATTTCTACCAGATATCTCTCATCTTTGGCATCAACCTATTCTATTGTGCTTGCAGGACTTACATTTCCCCATTTCTCCATATTTATTTTATCCATGTGCTCCTGAGTTTTCAGCAATAATGTTATACTTGTACACATTAATAATTCATCTTCTATCTTCATCTCTGCTTGTGCTTTAGTTGTTATTTCCAATATTTCTACTGGTTTTACAAATTGACATCTCTTCCTCCTTCTTTATTATTTTTAAAAATGAGCATCTGGGGTTTTCTCTTGTAAATCAATATGTCTCTGCAGCTGTGATTTTTCCAATATTTTTGTTTCCTATTGTGTCCACTGCTTCAATTGTGTTACTTATCTTTCTCTTTATCAATAGTTTTGTGGTTATCCATGGCTGTTCTTCCATTTGGCATAACTTTGTGTCAGATCTCACACCCCATATGTACTTGCCTGTTACATCATCAAATAAAGAAATTTCATTTGGACATATCCCAGTCTCATTTGCTATCATTACCATTGTTATCTTGCACATCAGACATTTTTCTGTGATGATTCTCAAAATGTTTTTCTGTACCATTTGCATTGGTTTTTCCTGTTTGTCTGGCAATACAAATCTCTCTATGTTTCCTTTCATCATCCTGTTTTTGGTAGCAGTATTTATTTGGTGAGAAAGCAATTTCATCAATTTTATCATTACTCAGTTTCATCCTGAGTTTTCTTGAGATTGACAATTTTATTGTCTCATCTTGTGTTAGATAAATGGCCAGTATCCATATTGTGGTTCTATATCTGATCTCTGGAGCATTTATTTTGTTGAATATATAAGGTTTGAAATTTTTTTTTGTGTTGAGTTCATATGCCCTGTTGAGTTCTTACAACACTATTTCTACTGATTTGTGATATCTTTTTGATGGGCTTTGTATATTAACTTTTGGCCATTTTTCCTCTGTTGTTTTAGTTACCTTCACATATTTCCATGTTTCTTGTATTTCTTTCAGGTGCTCCTGTCTCTGATTATGTGCATGATTACTAGATTGTCATTACCCAAATTAATTTGTTCTATCTTGGCAATTCATTCTCTAGCTACTATTGTGTTCTGTACATCTGCCAGTGTGAAATTATCACAGAAATTTATGGGTACAGTGCTTCTGAAATATGGTCAATCTAATGTCTCATTCATCAGCAATGGATAACTGATAATTGTCTTTGTCTAATAAGATTGGTAAATTAATTTCTTCTGTTCTCATTTGTTTCCTAATCATACTGCATGTATCTGGGGATAATTTTTCATACACATTGTGAATCATTTTTATTTTGGGGATGAAATAGGGTTGTAATTTCTCTCCATCTATTGTTGACATCCTTTTGTTTCATTCTGTGGAGTGCATGGTGCCCTCTGACATCATTTTCATGCTTTCTGTGGGGTATGTAGCTTATCCTGAGTGAGTATTAGAGGCCTCCTAGCACTGGTGCTCATTCCTTACTCTATTTCTGAACCACTGCTAATGGATTCCAGTTGGCCCCTTTTTGATTGGTTCCCTTCCAGACATTCCATTGGCATTTGACCAGCTGTGGTTTCTGTATTACCATCAGCCTCTAGTTGCTTTCATACTACTACAGTTCTTCCACTGCTTACACCTTCCCCTGGATGCTCATTCCCCCACTTGCCCTTTAGTTGGCAGTGTGGAGTACTTGAGGGAAAGTTGGGACTTTGACTTTTATTACTTTTCATCCACTTGCCCTTTAGTTGAAGTTGTGGACTACTCTATATGTTAGTGTTGTCACTATCTGTTGCTCTGCCCTTTAGTTGGCATTGAGGACTACTAAGTGTTTGATCTTCTCCACTACCATTAGTTGCTGTGCCCTTTAGTTGGCAGTGACAACTACTAGGTATTTCTTTTGGTATATCTCTCTGACTAACATTCTCTCCACTCAGTGTGTTCTTCTCACTATCTTCCACAGGTTGGATTGAAATCGCATCTAGTCACACACTTGTTTGGGTGATTGCCTCTTCATCTTTAATTTTCCTAAACTGAGTTATTAGGTTTAAATCCCATGTTTCAGGGTTTTAATTTATATTAATTTTTGATGCCCTTCTAGGCATTACTCTCTTTTCTAATGGACCATCTTATATATTGTGTTGGAATTCTTCCTCAAAATTATCCTCTGGAAAACTGTCCAGTTCATCCATTTCATATTTATTTTCTCCCTTATTACATGTTAGTTTAAATTCTGCATTCTCATCTAGAGTTGCTCCCTCAATGTCTGTAATTGCTCTTTTAAAGTTGTGAAAATGTAAAATTCTGTCATTACTTAACATATACTAATTATTATCTAGTACTTTTTTAATCGTATATGGTCCTGACCATATGGTTTTAATTTCCATACTTGATTAATGTCATTTACTTTCATAGGTGTAAATGCATAGACTTTATCACCTACTTTATGCGTGTGTCAATATATTTTTTATTATAGTTGCAATCTTGCCTTGTTACCAACTTTTTTATATTATGACACATCATTTCATGAATTGCTGTTATTTGTTGTTTGAGTTGTTTTACAAACTGATTATTTAGCTTTTGCAAGTAATTTGAAAACTGCATTGAAAACAGTGTTGCTGCCTCTCTCCATACATTGCTTTGCATATTTCATGAAGGTATCTACCATCACTAGTAGATATTGATGTCCCTCATCATCCCTTGATAACATCTCTAAGTCTATGTGTACAATTTCATTTGGTCTCATTGCTATTAATTTCTCCAGGGTGCTCTTTGTACCAGGAAATGTGTATTATTCAACAAACATGTAGTGCATTTATTTATTACTCCTATTGTAGTATGTTTTGAGTTGAACATCATCTTGGTTTGTATAATTCCCAAGTGTCCTCTCTTGTCAATTCTTCTTATCATATCTTTTTTGTAGTACTCAGATATTGTGATCCTATTAGTTTTTCCAGTAATGTATAGCAATATGTTCTCATTTGTTTTCCATGTGTATCTATTGAAATAGCTTTTTGCGGTTTTTAACATTTTGTTCTTTTGATTATTTAATTTGTCGTTTATTTCTTTCAATACTAAATCTTTGTTTTGTCTTTCTATTATCTCTTCTTCAGCTATTTCTGCTTTTATCATAATCAGTGTTATCACTTCTCCCTTCTTATCAACATTTATTTCAGGTAACTGCTCATATTCCTTATGTGGAATGAATTAAAACACCATTTTGTTACCCTCCTTTTTCTCGAGATCTCTTTCATACTCTGGCAATGAAGTCCAAAAATCAGCATTGCTATGTAGTTTCCCTTTCCTGTGCTCAATTGTAAAATTGAATTCATTGAGATATTCTATCCAATGTGACAGTATTGACGACTTATCCCCAGAGAATTTTTTAACCATGCCAGGCCACTATTATCTGTTCTTAGTAGAAATTTTTTTCTGATAAAAAATGTCTAAATTTTTTTCTATTAGCACAAGCATCTCCAGCTTTCTTGATCCATAATTATCTGCACTTGGTTTCAATTTCCTAATAAAGAACTGTATCAGTACTTCTTTTCCATCTTTAATTTGACTGATTGTTGCTCCTATTATCACCTTACTCATGTCACAATCTAATATGATTTCTTTTGCATAATCTGGTGTATTTAGCAAAGGCAATTTGGATAGGTCTTGTTTTATCCTGTTTAGTTCATCTTGCTGTTCCCAGGTCCATATGAATGGTACTGACTTCTTCATTAAATTAGTCATCTTTGATGTTTTTTCTGCAATGTTCAGTATGAATGTTCCATTATAATTAAATAAACCCATTATCCTTTGCAGAACCTTCTTGTTATTTGTTTTTTCAATTTTTCTTATCATTTCTCATGCATTGTTTTTCATACTGATTTGTCCCTTACTTATTATCCTTCCAAGGAATATCACTTTCTCCTTCAGTATGTCACATTTGTTACCATAGACTCTATTCAGCATCTTTCAGTATTCTCAGAGTTCTATCCAATTTCTGCAAATGTTATTCTACTGTGTAGCTAGTTATTATTATATCATCAACGTACGAATTTATTCCTTCTTTGATTTTATTCTGCCTATTCTTCAAAACTTTTGTGATATAGCATTGAAACATTGCTGGTGAGTTGCATAGACTGAACACCATATAAATCCACTCATAAAGTCCATATGGTGTAATAAACGCTGTTTTTTCTATGTCTTTTGGTTCCATTTGCACCTGCCAATACACTTTGCACAAATCTATATCTGTAAAATATTTGTGTTTACTAGCCTCATAAAGCATGTCCACAATTCTAGGTAGTGAATAGGAGTCTTTCTTTGTTACTTCATTGAGTTTTCTAAGATCAATACACAGTCTGTACTTTTTTCCTTGTTTGACAAACACTGTTGATGCCACATATGGACTCTCACTTGGTCTGATTATCTTGTTATCAATCAATTCATTTAAAATTCTGTTGTATTCCTCTTTCAGTTGTTCTGGTACTCTCTGTATGGGCAGCTTTATCAGTTTATCTGTTGTTGTTATGATTTTGTGTGTTTTGCTGATCACTTGTCCAATGCTTATTTCTCTGAAGTTAAAGATTTGACTGTGTTTTCTTAATAGTTTTTGTAGTTCCTCTCTCTCATTCTGTTCTAAGTGTTTGTAATCTTCTTCTTTTATTTCTGGTATTCGTCTTTGGTTTTCATTGTGGATTACTAACCTCAATGGTTTCTTGTGCTTTCATCCATGCGCCCTTTAGTTGGCATTGTGGATTACTAACTCCATCGTCTTTTATTGGTTTCCATATCATCTTTATGCTAAATTTCACACATTTTCCATAGATTTTCACTTTTGTTTGACTTATGTTAATGTTCTGGTTTGTAGCATTTAATATCAGAATTTTTCCTTCTCCTTTTCTAATCACACAGATACTTGAAGGCATTGAAATCCTTTTCATGTTGATTCCTGTCTGTTCATATATCATAACTTCTGCCGTTATTTCCTTTTTACACTTAATTGAGTGCATTTTCCAATGATAAGGTTGTAATTTGACATCTTTTCTTAATTAGAATAACATGTTCTCATCACTTTGTTCCTCTTCAATTTTGATTTCTTCCTCTTCAAGTCTTATTGTTCTGTTTCCATAGTTTATTATGCATTTATTTTTGGAAAGAAAATCATCTCCTAATATGATTTTGTATGGCAGCATATTTCTGTGTGTAACAACTACAATTAATGATTGTTAAAACTTATTATTCACTCTATCCTCATTCTTACTGCTTTCAATGTTCCCTTCATATCAATGTGTTCACCTGATGCATTTATCAGCATGTTGTGTGAATTTAATAATGCTTCTCTTGTAAATCCCAATTTTGTTGCACATTCATCTGTTATAATCAACTTTACTGCACCAATGTCAATCATGGCCTTAACCATTACTCCCTTGATCACAACTGTTATTGTGTTGACATTGTGTAGATTAGTAAGTATCATGACTGGTGTGTGGTTTCTGAGGTAGTTTCATAGTCAGAATTTATAATATCTTCATTGTCAAAATACACTTCTCCATCCTCTATGATATTTATTGCTTTTTTAGATTCTGGCTTTCTGTGTCCTTTTTGCCCACAGTTATAACAGTGAACATTTTGTTCCTTAACTCTTTTTGTTTATCCATCTCTAGTTTTTATTTTTATTATCTTATTGACTTTTGTCATACTACTTGTTTGTGAAGGTCTTTCTTGTAATTGTTCCTTCATTTCCCAAGTTGTTGTATTTTGACAATTCCATGTAGCTTTCTGGTAGATGCATGAATTGTCTTCCAGCATTGCTTGAATATCTAGATTCTCATCTGGCACTACTGGAGGTAGTTTCAATTTGATAAGTTTCCTGTCCGTGGAAGGATTTTCTAGGTTGTTTAGCCTATTACTTAGAATATTAAATTTGTTGTTGATGTATTCTAAGAAAACATTATTTATTGGTGATGGTGGCAGTGTAATTTGGGTTAAGTCTGATATGGCACTAGGAGGAATTGCGTTGTTTAATGGAAGGAATGGGTGGTTAACATTATGTCCCAGTGTTTTTTGCATAGGTGTTGGTTCATTTAAGCTCATATGAGTGTTTGAGATTGCAAAGCTGTGGTCAGGGTTTTGTATGGCAGCTCATTGTCTTTTTGTTTGTTGAACTTGGCTTTGTAAAGCTTTGTTCTTAGCTTCTTCAGAAACTAGTCTACTTGCTAGCTGTATATTGTGGTTGTTCCTCTCTTTGACCTGTGTTAACAGATTGTTGTTGTTATCCAGTATTTCATTCAATGATTCTATTCATTATTGTAATATGTTGTTCTTCTTCTCTAGTGATTCATTCTCATCAGAGAGAGCTTGGTTACGTTTTTTTCGTTTCTTTGTTCATCATTTGGAGTTTTTTGTACTCAGTAATGATTTGAAATTTTTTGGATTTCAAAGTTGCTATTTCCTGGCCTAAGTTTTGGTAATTGAGTTGTATCATGTTAAACCATTTACAGTTTTTGATCTGCATTTCTTCCATTTTCTGTTTTAGTGATTTGATTTTGGTGTTGAGGGATTGGATCTTCTAGATGGGTTCATTTCGTGGGAGAGTTTTGTACTCTGACTGGGGATGAGATTGCGATTTATTGCGTGTATTTGGCATTTTCTTTTTTCATAAGACAGTGCCCGAGGGGCTTGAACAGATACAGCTTCCATTGATGGCGATCTTCATGGTAGGGTTAGGCTTTACTAGTTGTACTAGTCAGTAAAAAAATTTTTTTTGCAGTTTCAGCTATCAGCAGCAAAATGTTTAAGCCACGTAGGTTGTTGTGCACTTCCAAACGATTAGAGTCTCTTCTAACGTGCAGTAATTTTGCTAGTTTCTTTGAAAAGTTCTTCTTTGAGGATCCTGTTTACAGAGGTACCATTAATTATGAAACATACATGAATAAGAAGAGTCCTGCAGTGGTTGCCATGTTGTATCAGCATGAAAATTTGCGTAGTAAAACACCAGGATTTGCTGATGTCTTGATAATTAATGGCCTTTTTCCAGACCCAAATGAACCTATTCATAGTAAAAGTTAAAGGTAGCCGGGAGATCAGGCAAGGGAAGGGGGCATGGCCACACTTGGCCCAACCAAAACAGAGAACCTTGTAAGAAAGAGTCATTTTAGACAGAGTCTTAATTTAAATGGAGAGAAAGAGAAGCCCTAAAAGCTCTTGGGTGCAAAGTGTACCCTTCGTGCTAATAAACCTAAACTCAGTGCAGGACTCAGCTTGTGCAATTTAGGTGCTGCAAGAAAATATAAAACATAACAAATGACAAGCAGTAGTGTAAAGCACTATCCCTATACTTGCCGAATTGCCATAGTGATGGGCTTGTAAAGCAGTACCTAAACAAGGCACCCTCAGCAACAATCAGTAGTTTAGAAAAGCATTTTAAAGAAATTACGTACACAACAAGAATAAAGCAGTGAGTAACTTGTATTGAATATTGTTTAACAAAAGCATTGTATTTAGAGAAAAGGAAACTGGTAATAATAAACAAAACGTGCCACTAAAGCATACCGTAAATATGAGCAGGTGCCTTGTGTCCTTTTGTATGATAATAACAAAAATCAGAATTACTGCGCAGCAGAAATATTAACTATTCAAAATAGCACAGATTGTCTAAACAGATGACGTAACTCGAGGAAGTTACAAATCCAATTAAATTGCGCACAATTGAACAATTACTAATTTCGAATTATTAATTACGAAATGTTTATATTGCAGTGGTTAATGCCACACTAAGATAGAAATTTCAGTTATAATATTGTATGGAAAAGTAGAAGATTTCAAAAACAAATTATTTAATGGAAACAATAAATTATTCAATGAAATTAAAGAGGAAGAATTTTCATTAATATTTGGATACACCAACAAATATTACAATTGTAAAGAAGAGATCTTCAAGGTTTCTCCAAAGCTGAAATCAATACATCTAAATAATAAAATAATATTTAGCTTTACAAAGTTGCATATCAGTGATAATTTATACGCCAAAACGTGTTCGAAATGTGGTAAATTTGGTCACACAAAAAATTCAAGTGTAAATGATATTAATAGCTGTATGTTTTTCATGAAAAATCATAATTACATAGAATGTTTAACCAAAAATAACAAAGATCAGTATTGTTTTAACTCCAAATAATTATAATAATATGGCAACAAATCAAATACATTTAACAAAGAATGTCCTCTATACAAAGATTACAAGATTAAAAATTAAGTATGGATAAATCTACCCCTAATAACAAAGTTATTATTTCACTTAAGCAATTAAAAGAAAAATAGATCTTAACAAATATAAAATTAAATACATAAATATTAACTTTCAAAGCACTACAAATAAATATGATAACTTTTTTGATTTATTAAACAATTTTGATTTAAACTCTATTGTTGGAATTACAGAAATATGGCTAAAAAGTGATGATAAACTAAGAAGTTTAAATAAGAATTTATTATTTTTCTTTAAAAATAGAAAAAATGCATTAACAAAATATTTAGAAGCGGAGGTGTTCTGCTATGTGTTCCAAAACACGTAACACCAAATGAAAAAAAAATATTTATTGTAGGATAATTCAAAATACGAAAGTTTATGGATTGAAGTAAAGATAAATGGATATACCAAGCTAATAAATATTGGTTATTGCAGTAATGCACAAACATATAGGGAATTTATAAAAATTATAATTAAAGAAATTAACAAAATGTCTACTGCAACTATACTAATGAGTGATTACAAACAAAATTATTTAAATACAACAGAGCGTAAAAATATTCGTGATATGATAGATATCTAAATATGAAATCAATTAATACTAGAACTCCAACACATATTCATACAAAAAAAGTTTTTCATTAATAGATTACATTATTTGCGAAAAAAACAAAATAATTTTGAATAATTTGTAGCAGATTGTTGATTTCAGGTCATCTATTAACATGCGCAATCCAAAAGGAAGAGATTGAGCCAAATAAAATCGAAATAGAATATCACTACGTTAATTCCAGAAGCAGAGCCTGATTATGAAGTCGGGAGGCCCTAAGCTGTTGATTAAGGGGGGCAATAGATATACAGCCTAGAGGAGTTTGACATGACAGGGTTTTTGCTATCTCCAGTTGACTACATGGTTATAGCCTATTATATAATCGGGTATTTTTGGGATATATGCGACTAAACAAGATACATTTTTAGCATGGTGTATGTTTCCGACTCTGAAGTATGGGTCATATATTAAACTAAACACACTAAAACTATATCTTTAAAAACGCAATGACAATAGCAATTGCCCAAAAACTTTTTTCTTTGACTTCACATTCGCAAAAATGTGGTATAATCTCTCGAAGTTGAGTGCATGTGTAAGTTCATGTTCAATCGAATGAAGTGGCAGCGAATTCAAACTTGTCTCTGCAATTGAAGACCATTAACAGTTCTTAATTCGTGACAGCTTTGAAAAAGACAGCCCGCCTTCACACACAGTGATAGGTATCGTCAGATATATGCTCAAAGCAACTATGACATTGGGGGAATCAAGTGAGAATTAAAGAATGCCCCAGAATTTGAGAAAAAATTTGTCAATGTTCATATTTTTAATAAAACAGTATCTAACCAATGCCTTTTATTAATAGCTATTTTGCGCTTTTCATCTCCACTTTGTAGATTTCGCCGAGGCATTTTAAACTAAAAGAAAATTAAAACAGATTACATAAATAAAAGATATATATTGATATCAGAGTTGGAATTGGGGCCATTTTTTAGGCCGAAGCCCGACCAAGCCCAATACAGCTTAGATCCAAGCTCGGTCCTTCCCAAAACATTTCTCATTTAAGTCACTGATGGGGTTTTTTTGACTCATAGAGGCCCATAAGCAGTACACTATGAATTTGTTTGGATAATTTGTATAATGTATTGATTAATATGTGCATAGGTGCATATCCGCTTTAGTCCGTAAACAATTGCTAATCGCATTCTGTTGAAATTCAAATCGCATTGTTAACCGTAATAAAATGAAACTGATATTTGTGTTTATTTTAATTTGTATACCTATGTATTTTTACACGTTCTACAAAACTACTGAAGCTTCACTAAACATTTTTGACAAGTCTTTACTCGAAATTTCATTTAAAATGTAATTTTCTTTTACTACAGCAATTTATGTAATGTTTATATGAAAATAATACTTATATATCTGCTTCATGACATTGAGATGACGTTCCTCTGGGTGAGCTAGATTAGAGAATTGGATTAGCTACAACCCATCTACAGACTTGCCACTGAGCATCAAAGTTTTGCGGAGATGAACTGTTTTAGAATGAATTCCTTAACACGTTTGCGACATTGCTTTATGTTTTTAATGCGCTTAATCTCTTTTGGGATTCAGCTCATTGTTTTATTGCATTGTCTAAGAAAGACTTTCATTAAATTTTAGATTTATAGTTGTTGCAGTAAATCTTTTTGTTCTTTCATTGAAATGAATAGTACATTTTTTGATTTTTATGACACCGTATGACACCTGAAAACCCTTGTATAGATCAACAGATTTTTGTCAAATAATATCAAGGCATGTTGAACCAATTCTATAAAAAGCTATGTGACAGTAAGTGAAAGCAGATGTCAGTTATGCACGACATATTTTTACTTGATAGTGTGATTACTAAGTTTCTTATCGTTATAAAAATCTTTGAAGACTCCAAAAGTTTTGAATTGATGAAATCTTGAGATCACACAGTGGTGAAATGAAAAAGTTATGTTTATCAAAGCTCCGTGGCAAATTTTTCCCAGCCCTCATATTCGTATCAGAATAAGGATTTGTACCACGAAAAATAATTTACGAAATTCTAATTACTTAGATTTTTGCAAAATAAAATTAACGACTTATTTAGAGTGGTTGAATACAACTGGTGCACCTCCTTTTTCAAAAACACTACCTGAGAGTGCAAAGCTAAGCAAAACAAGGGTGTGGTTCGGGTGTTGCACCCCTGCGACCCTGCAATAATTCTTTTTGCTTACAAATTTTAATATTTTTCAATTAAAATATTTATCAGTAATTTGAACGTCTAATTTCACACAAACAGTGTTACTATTTCATCAATTGCAGACTGACAACTTTGAAGCTCTTGTAGCAGTATTGTTATATTTATGATAGAAAATAGATAATAGTTGAAATCAAAAATAATAAATATTTTCTGTTATAATATGTATTGTTTATTATAGTCCAATTGCAGATATATAATACTAATAATAATACTATTTTTTAAAGTAACCACCCCTTAAAACATTGCAACTTCTGCTGAGTACTATGCCATGCAGCCAAAGTATCATATATTTCACGTTTCATAAGTTCTTCCTACCGCCACCACTAATTTAGTTATGTAAGTATTGCCCAACTAATTTTTACCAGGATTACAATCGTCCTTTTATCATTTAGAGAAAATATCAGTTCTTATATTTTCAATTACTAAAATTCTCTGCCAACTTACGTCAACTTACATCAGCACAATGTATGTGGGGGTTCTCAGAAACGCTCTTTGCTTGTAGCAAACAAAATTTAGATGATAGGAATATTGTACCAGCCAACAATGCAAGATTGATTAAATTTAAATGGAATGTTTTTTGACACTTGCAAAGTTTAAGCTTTCAAATAAATTTTGTCTTGTATTTCAAATACTAATAAAGACATTAATCCCAAGCCAGGGCTTAGCCCAGCCCGACCCAACTTTAAGATCAACCCTATTCCAACTCTGATTGGCCAGTATTGTAGGGCTAAATTTAGAAGTACAGGTACGCTGGCTATCTAGTGATGATCGATTAATTTGCTTCAAATATGATTTCACCAGTACGCCGGACCGACCCCACTACACCAATGATATTGACATTAAAATGATTATTAAATGAATTTGTCTCATTTTAAGCTAATCATATCAAAAAGGGGGCATTGTATAAATGCAACGTAAAGTGAATTAAAATAACACGGCAAACTGTGAATTGCATTTTTAGATATGAATAGAATAGATTTACACAACATAATGTGCAAACGCAATCTATCAGAAAAAGTACACATTTAAATAAATTTACAAAATAATTTGTGTATCAAAAGTTAATACAAAAGTTTACAAAATTTACTATAACTTAGGTGCTCCTAAATGTCGAGGACCCCAAGCTACAGCTTAATCAGTTTATAGCTTAATATGGCCCCTGTCCAGAATTAACTTCTACCAAATTACTTTACTAAATCAATTATTATGCTTAGATTGATTTTTTTAATAATTTGACAAATGTTGATGAAAAATTGCTGCATTGCTAAAAATTTAAACTATCTTTTTTAATGAGCAGTCTCCATTAAAAAAAGTTAAGAAGAATACAAATCAAAATGAATTGCTTAAATGTAAGCAATGGTTATCAAATGAAACAAAGCAATTAATTAAACTGAAACACACTGCGTACATAAACTACTGTAAAGATAAAAATTACAAAAATTTTGCCAAGTATAAATATATTAGAAGCAAAGTATCTAACAAATGCAAAAGAGATTTATACAATTTCTTGAAATTACCATTTGAAAACAAAAACATAACACAAAAATGGCGATTTATATCGAAATTTTTCAACACTAGATTTCTTCTGATATCACATCATTAAAGGATAAAAATGAAAACATATATGATCAACAAAAGATAACTAATGTAGTTAATGCACCATTCATAAATATACGTAATTCTGATACCAAAGACAATATTATCTCTATAACTGAAATGAAAATTCACAATAATTGACTGTATAAAGCACAATTTAAATTTTGCTTCGTAACTTTACATCAGTTTAATGAAATATCAAAAAAGTTAAACGTTAATAAATCACAAGGACCGTCTAAAATGCCGACATGGTTTTTAAAGCAAGCAATGTCAATATTATGTAGACAATTATGTGATATTTTAAACCAATGTATTTTGGAGGGTGTCTTTCCGGATGATTTGAAAATATCGCAAATCATACTTATACATAAAAAAGGTAAAAAAAAGGTGCAATTAATTCTAGACCAATTTCAGTACTCCCAATGATAAATATGTAAGGTATTTGAAAAAATAATATATAACCAAATAAATAACTATATTGAGAAATATAATTTACTTCGATCGTTACAATTTGGGTTTAGAAATAATTTATCTACAAATGATGCCATAATTCAAGTATTAGATGATTGGAGAAAATATAATGACAAAGACCAAAGTGTATTTATTTTATCTCTAGATTTATCAAAGGCATTCAATTCAATTGATCATAATATCCTAATAAATAAACTACAAGAAATATATAATTTTGAAGAATCAGCAATGAATTTAATTAGATCTTACTTAAATAACAGACAATAATACGTAAAAATTAAAAACATAAAATCTGATAATATGATTATTACCCATGGAATTCCATAAGGTTCTGGACTAGGACCCCTATTATTTAACATATATGTAAATGACATCAAATTTAAGAATAACTAAAATGCATACATTATGCTTACCTTGACACCCTGTACTTTATTATATACAACAAAATATGANCTTAGATTGATTTTTTTAATAATTTGACAAATGTTGATGAAAAATTGCTGCATTGCTAAAAATTTAAACTATCTTTTTTAATGAGCAGTCTCCATTAAAAAAAGTTAAGAAGAATACAAATCAAAATGAATTGCTTAAATGTAAGCAATGGTTATCAAATGAAACAAAGCAATTAATTAAACTGAAACACACTGCGTACATAAACTACTGTAAAGATAAAAATTACAAAAATTTTGCCAAGTATAAATATATTAGAAGCAAAGTATCTAACAAATGCAAAAGAGATTTATACAATTTCTTGAAATTACCATTTGAAAACAAAAACATAACACAAAAATGGCGAATTATATCGAAATTTTTCAACACTAGATTTCTTCTGATATCACATCATTAAAGGATAAAAATGAAAACATATATGATCAACAAAAGATAACTAATGTAGTTAATGCACCATTCATAAATATACGTAATTCTGATACCAAAGACAATATTATCTCTATAACTGAAATGAAAATTCACAATAATTGACTGTATAAAGCACAATTTAAATTTTGCTTCGTAACTTTACATCAGTTTAATGAAATATCAAAAAAGTTAAACGTTAATAAATCACAAGGACCGTCTAAAATGCCGACATGGTTTTTAAAGCAAGCAATGTCAATATTATGTAGACAATTATGTGATATTTTAAACCAATGTATTTTGGAGGGTGTCTTTCCGGATGATTTGAAAATATCGCAAATCATACTTATACATAAAAAAGGTAAAAAAAAGGTGCAATTAATTCTAGACCAATTTCAGTACTCCCAATGATAAATATGTAAGGTATTTGAAAAAATAATATATAACCAAATAAATAACTATATTGAGAAATATAATTTACTTCGATCGTTACAATTTGGGTTTAGAAATAATTTATCTACAAATGATGCCATAATTCAAGTATTAGATGATTGGAGAAAATATAATGACAAAGACCAAAGTGTATTTATTTTATCTCTAGATTTATCAAAGGCATTCAATTCAATTGATCATAATATCCTAATAAATAAACTACAAGAAATATATAATTTTGAAGAATCAGCAATGAATTTAATTAGATCTTACTTAAATAACAGACAATAATACGTAAAAATTAAAAACATAAAATCTGATAATATGATTATTACCCATGGAATTCCATAAGGTTCTGGACTAGGACCCCTATTATTTAACATATATGTAAATGACATCAAATTTAAGAATAACTAAAATGCATACATTATGCTTACCTTGACACCCTGTACTTTATTATATACAACAAAATATGAAGATTTTACAATGCATTAGACAGAGCTATCTTATATTTCGATAAGAATAAAATGAAGTTTAATATTGAAAAAACAAAGTTCATTGTCCCAAACAAATCAATGATGAGAAAGTAAGCCTACAAGTAAGCAATAAAACCATTGAAGAAGAAAACAAAATTGTGTACCAACGTATTATTTTTGATAATAAATTGATATTAAGAAATATATTAATAAAATAATGAAAAAAATGGCTCAAGGAATCAAGGCACTCTATAAGTTACAAATCTTTATACCAATTAAATAGAAAATAATGATATTGAAATCATATATTCTGCCTCAGTATTTATATTTATCATGTCTGTTGAAAAACTTATCTAAACGATCAGAAAATTAGTTAGAAAAAATGTTGAATTCTAGCTTAGATATCATATGTGAAAAAAGCAATAAAAAATATCAGAAGAATTTACAATCATCTTTCATTAGACTATCTACAAAAACTGAAATCACTACAAATATTCTTNAAGTAAATTCTTCGAAAATCTTATCTTTAGATTTTATATCGGTTTGCTTATTTATACAGAATGTCAAGCTAAATGCAGTAGTAGTGGTTTGGGCACATATCGGGAGCGACTCGAGGATCCTTGATTCAAACCATGAACCTGTATTTATGTTAGGTATACGACTAGGAGTTTTTCTCCGTTTAACTGGCTATCGATTCCTTCGTTTACATGTATCTAATAATTGATATCAGTAAAAGGGCTGGATAGCCTACCGTAGGTTATACATATTTTATCTTATAGACTTAGGTGACCTATATAGACCGATAAATAGACAGAGCATGTATTATTGTTATTTAATGGTAAGGTAGGAAGCTGCAAGTTAGTATGTAACTTATTTTTAATTAACTTATCTAAAGCCAATAGTTTTCTGTAATGGCTAAAGTAATAATTATTAAGCAGCTAGTAACGTTGCAAAGTTGCGAAGTATTCTGAACACACATTACAAATTGAGTTTAAGTCAGTTACAAATAGCATTGAAAACTGCACTGAGTTAGGAACACATAAGAACATCGTTGAACTGAGGCTTGGAACCACTTAATCAGCGATGGAAACACATGTGAATTGATTCAGAGATCGGAGTCGGCCGGAGGCCATAGCCAGATCACGGAGCAGAACTACTATGGCGGTATACCTAAACAGTATCCAGTTACATTAGTTAAGTGAAGATTAACTAAACATATATAGTATCGGAGTAAAGAGTTAGCATACGTACATCCCTACCCGCTTAGAACGAAGAACAATAATTTAAAAGAATAATTTAATCTCCGTTAACGCTTGGTAGCGGATGCTACACAAAGATTTAAAAATAAATTATTATTATTATTATAAATATTTTTATATTGTCTTACTCTATTGAACTAGTTATTACAAAGAGCTGAAATTTTGATTATGCAAATTTCAAACGATTATAGCAATATTTCTAACAAAATGCTATTATGATATTTTCTATATGTCAATTATTTGCATAACCTTAATCAGTTTTTTATTGTTCACTGAATGTTTCATTTGGCTTAGTAAGTTTATGTATGTATGATAATTGAAATATATACCATTAAAACTTTGCATTATCATTATTATGGTTCGCATCTCTGTGGTATTTCACTTTAATAATGAAAAAAAAGTAAGTGAACAAATAAGCATAAATATGTCTCTAGTAGGATGTGTTAAACATCTCAACTACCATTCGCATTTGAATGTGTTCACAACCAAAAATCATTCCGATTTGCTTTGAACTTCTTTTCCAATTTTAAAAAATTGTTCAAACTTCTTTATTTTTATGAATTCTCTCAAATTTTCAAGTGCAAATCATACAGATAATATATTTATAAACTACTTGTGTTAATATTATTAGTTAGTTTCATGAAAAACTGGAATTAAAATTACCCAATCTAAAAAACAAAACACAATTTTTAGAAAAATTAATAAGAGGTTCCGGAAATATAAATTTTATCATAATTCTAATTGCAATAATAAAGTCTGCTGAAACAATAACGATATTTCAAACTTTAGATTTTCATTGGATTTCCTCTCTAAGTAAGCTAAATATTCACTGCTTATCAGATATACCAAGAAAAATATTTTTGAATTTTGGCCAGTAAACAGCCGGTAAATTTATAGGGCTTTATGAAAGTTTTCAAATGGTTGCAGGCCGGTAAATTGCACAACCCATTTACAGCACTGGACTATAGTAAAAGGCAAAAAAATTAGAACTATTAATCCAAAGCGCAAGCAAAAGTATATATAAACAAAGGGCAATTGTTTTGTCGCGACCTATGTTAGAGTAGTTCCCGACCCTCATTATCTGGCCAATAATGCTGTTAAAATTTCCTAGCCATTCCAAGGGGAACAATTGATAGATAGATAATCTTACCTGTAATATTGCCAACTATCGTTTTTGCGAAATCGATTTTAATTAAGATTGAGGGTATTATTGAGACAAACAAAAAAGACACGCATTTTTGAGCTTAATCTTAAAGAGCCTAGCGTCCATTTAAAGGACAAAACGTTTTTCCACACCTACAAATAATTTTCTCCAAGCCTATTTCCAAATTTGAAAATCGTGGGACATGGGTAGGTCTATTAAAGAACATACATTAATGCAATGTTGAACATTTCTATTAAAGCTTTTTGCAAAAATATTCCAAACCCATTGAGGCATGCCGTGCGCAAAGGCAGAGGTCGCGGAATCATGATAGTTTTTTAAAAATCACCAGGTTGTTCAAGGCTAAGAGAGAGAGAGTGATTGCAAAATAAATAATAAATGTTTGAAATATCCACTAAATATGATATAAAAAGTTGTATACAATGGCTTTATGTCATTCATTTTAACGCTTACTGCAATTTCTGTAAACCTCCTCTCTACTATCGGCAGTATTGAGGCACATATCTTGTTCTTGTTCAGGCAAACTTTTGTAATAAATCTAAGAATATATTTGTCTGATTAAAAAATAACAAAAGTCTTTGCAAAAGTAAATTTTGCAATAAAATTTTAGCATTCATCTTTATTCCTGCTTTTGTTCAAACAACTGAAAATTTTAGTTTATTGTGAATAGCTTTTCCTGGTTATATGAAAATTTACTATAAATTTTTTTATTGGAAACTGCTTTATCAATTTGCATTGACACACTGTTGCAAAAACTATCTTTTGTTCTTTTTCGGTGTTTGGACACAGTCACAGTTATTCTTTATTGCATTGGATGAATATCATCCTTCTAGGTCTTTGAAAATTTTTTGAATAACGCATTAAAATTGTTATTAATGTTATCAATAAATTTATTTATATTTAATTTAAATAGCGTATCTAAGAACCCTTAGTGGTTTTTTCACTGTTTTACGATTCCTTTTTTATAGACTAAAAAGACGAGATGCCTTTTTTTACTGCAAATTTGACTTTCCACTAATAAGTTGTTCGTCACTGGTAATTGCTTTTAATACATTACTAAAATTTATTAAAATTCGGCCCAATCGCAGACCGGAACCAATTAAAAAGTAGTCCAAGTCCAGAAACACACAACAGGGGCGTGCACACGGTTTTCTGACGGGGAGACACCTTCATCATGACCAAATGATTTTGAAAATATTGAGACAATAGAAAATAAAAAATACATTTTTTAGATTTTAAGTTTTTCAATTTTGTACGAAGAATTTTTTTATTTATCCAGCTAAAATCAAATTTGAAAACCTTGCGTACGCCACTACAGCCCAATGGGTCGGCCCAGCCTATTTGCAACTCTGAGTCATGACAATGATATGCATTGAATCAGTATGTTGCAAACCTCACAATACAATGGATTCTGCTACATTGTCATTGCATTGCTCAATATATATATATGTATATATATATATTTATATATATATATATATATATATATATGTATATATATGTATATGTATGTATATATATATATAAAGATTATAATGAATACATTTTCAACTTTAACTCTCATAATTTAATAAGCTAAAATATTCAATTTATTAGTCTTAATTGCAAAATGTTGCTACAAATTATAGCTAAAAATCATTGATTTAATTCTTGCTTTTCCTATTATAACATTATTATTTTATAAAGTAACAACGATTTACATTTTTTAGTCTCCTCTTTGCAAAGGCATTTAACTACCCATTAGTACTAGCAAATTCTAACGTAATTTATACTTCACTTTCAAAATGTGATTATAATTCAAAATAGAATTACCTTTGTTTCTTAAAGAAACAAGAATGAAATACGGCTCTTAAGTGTCAATTTTTTCAATAATTTAAGTTAGGTTTTTTTGTTTTTTGAGTCCACCACTTATTTTTTTAAGTAACCAATAAAAATAAATTTGCTAGACTGCTACATTTGCTTTATTGTACTAAATAGAAGTTTCATAAATTAGAACTGAAGTTATTTGTTCACCAGTCACCAAATATGACTTTGAAGATGAAATAAATTAAGTTTGACGCAGCAAACTAAGATTAGATCATATTATTTAGCCTTAAAGAGCATCTATACGTCATATATCAATAATTTATGTAGTTTTGAAGAATGTAATTAACATAAAGATTGGTTTTTAGTAAATCTAGTTTGGCATCGAACTTTGTTGCATCTGTTAATCTACAAAATATGTTCTCCGTTGGTAAGAATTTATTTGAATTAAAATTAATATTATAAGGACCAAAGAAATTAGATAATGATACGAATCACGGAAAATATGATACAGTAAAACCTACGCCACCAATAACTTTCTGAGCTCAAAATTTAACTACATACCTGACCACATGTTCTTAAAGTAAGTGTACCCAATGCGTTAAATATTAAAAAAAAATTTATACGTTAAAAATTTAAATTTTAGTATTTAAAAAAAGTAAAATTTTAGAGATTTAATATTAATCCGGTCAAACCGAAAAATAAATATACTAAATGAATACATAGCTTAAATAAGCAAGCAAATACAAATCGTTTATAAACTATAATACATGGTTTACGAAAACACTCTGTGAACAAGCTTTGTCTCGGTATTTGCCTTAAAAGTCTTTGTAATGCCATCAATTGGTTATTTGCAATACACAAAAAATATGTTATTTAGGTCAGCATACGTAGTCACAAATTATACTACTACCGAGTTATCATTCCTATAGAATTTTTTAGAACTATTTTAAATTTTGGAGTTCTCAGAATTTACCGAAAATCGCTGTGTTTTCAAACTGTCCCCTGTATCATCAACATAATAGCAAATATATTGTATTGCAAAGAAAACCTTGCATATACAACATGCCGAAAATTTTTAAGTAATTTCAAAACTTATAATTATGAATATTTATTTTAGTCCAAGATTCATGTCTCTCATATGTATACAATTAAGATATACAAACAATTTAAGTTAGCGTGCAATACATACCTATACATTTTCTCATTTAAAAAACCTTCATAATTCCATAGAATCAAAATCCTGAACATTTTGAATTTTTGACTGACAGACAAGGAATTTGATAATACATGGAACATCAGTAGCATTAATATTTTTCGTTGTAAAAGGGGCATATTAAAAAAATTAGAAAAGTTTTGATGCATTTATGCACATAATATTATATCATTACGTAAAATTTCAAGTCTCAGTAAGGTAGTATTTAAATTTGTGCCCCAGGATAGTGCAGTGTCTTGGAGATCTTTATTATATATATGTATTAGTTATTACCAAATAAAATTGAAATTTGACCATTGCTCCTCTAAAAATTAATTGTGTATTTATTTTGGTATCAGTGCTTTATTATTGTTAAAATAAGTTAGTGTCTCAGAATTTTTTCTTGAAATTTGAAGCCTGCATTTCTATTTCATAACTAATGGATTAACATTGTGACTTTTGTAAGCAAACAAATATATTAATGTGATTATTAATTGAACTTAGTCTCTTTCTATTTTTTTGATACCCTCTTCTTACATCAACACCTATTTGGATTTAGGAAAAAATATAAAAAAGAGAAGATGACTATTATTGAATATTTAATATACAGAAATTTTATCATTTTCTGCTTGAAATGCCTACAGCATCTAATTTCAGGAAATACATATATATATATATATATATATATATATATACT
>CABFPE010000128.1:881977-895916 GCA_900660155.1 Hofstenia miamia | reverse complement strand
ATATATATATATATATATATATATATATATATATATATATATATATATATATAAATAGAAGAAACTAATGTGCTCGATTTGATATTAGCTAGCGGGCTGGACATTAACATAGAACATTTCAGAAATTGTTAAAACAATCAATTTTCTTAGCAGAGTCCACTAAGGTCCTCGAAACAATTAAATACAAAGCGAGATTTTATGATATCGTTAATTTTACTTTTTAATTGTACATAGAATGTATATATTTTAATTGTGTGTAGCGTTAGTTATTGTATTTGTAAATCTGTTGTATATATGTCAACTTTGTACATGTGTGCAAATTTTGTATACATCATTTTTATGAGATTGTTATGCATATGACAGGTTGTTTGCAACACTAACTAAATATACGATATTGAAAATTATATTCATTCATATAAAATTAGATCGATTTTTTGAATTTTCCATAGACGGATGCAAAATATCTATTGTATGAATTACCAAATTCTAAGCTATTATTAGCGATTTGATTATCCCATTTAAATGGAAAATTCATTTCTGAAGACGTAGCACTAGAAGTGCGACAATAGATCATAATGACCTTTAAGTATATTTTGTTTGCTTCATTATTTATACAGGAAAACCACTATCATATACATATACTTCCAATTATGCTGAGAATCTCATTGAATTTGCTATTTGTAGAAAGTATGTTTCTGTTCCATAATCTTCACAATGAAACAAAGATGCAAATTTATTCTCAATGAGTAATCGCTGTTATATGTATGCACTTTTAAATATATTTAGAGATTTTAAGCACAGGTATTTTTGTGTCCATAAATTACTTAATTCCAAAACAATTATGCGATTTTTAAGCCTGAGAGTGCTAAGCAATTCTTTGTAAATCAACGAAATGATTTGTACATTTAATATTCAGAATTTTTATTGTGTAATCAATTTGTTTTCATCTAACTTCATTCATTCATTCGTATATTTTAAAGCATGCTTTTCAGGGACACCAAAAAGAATTCATTGATTTTTCATATCATGCTTACGAATGATAGAAGTATTTGATGGACCCCTCTAAATCTAGACGCAAAAGTGAAAATATCATAAATGTAAGAAAGACAATAATACAATGCATGATTTGATTTGCTGCAATTACATGCAAAATCCAATTTAACAAACTATGTTGTGCACTAAAATAAGAATGAGGTAATGAAATTGTTCAAGGTCGTTTTTCCTATAGCCACTGCTTCCAATGAGAGATCATTTTCAGTTCTAAGACAAGTTAACTGTTACTTATGCTCAACAATGTCCAGTGAAAGCAGGCTTGTTCAAAAGATAATCTGACAAAAAATAATCTTCGATAAGAGTATCTCAATAACCTATTTTTGAGGAATTATTCCCTTTAATAACCTATCTTATTCAGCCGATAACCGAATCGATAACCTGTTAGTATGTTTTGGTATGGCATAGCTGACGTATTACTTGGGATAAGATTTTTCCCATTTTAAAGCACAAATTCGCACATGAGAATTCAACATTAGCGAATTTAAATTTGCAAGATCGCAAAAATCGCATTTCTTAGCATAAAAAAATGATGTTGCATATGCAAAACCATTTACGAGTTAATTATAACAATTAATGTGAAATGTTCTTGGTTGGATAATTGTTTCTGATGCTTTAACATTGTGTGAAATACATATGTTAGAATATGCATGTACAAGGTCAACATAGTTGTCCTTGGCATGCATTATAATCCAATCAGAATTCAAGAACCACTTTGTTATTTTTTATGATGTTATCTACTTTATTAGTTTGGACACCAAAATAGCGGCTTATTTATAAATCAACATTTGATGCTACAAAACATTGAATGAATAATTTCCCAAATGGTCACAAAATATGCCTGGATTGTCATGTTGACATTTATAGTATTTTGTACTATAAAATTGCTTTTTTTCAGAGATACAATGTAAATTACAACAATCTACAGCTACGTGTATATAATTTTAATGAAGATTATCTAAATTATCTAGATAACCTATCTTGGATGAAATCGATATCGAAATAATCTATTTTTAGCTTGTTTGAAAAAAATACTATCGACGTTAAAATTGAACAAGCCTTAAATGAAAGACTGCTGAACTTACAAATGTTGAATCACATAAATTTTGATATTTCTATCAATATGTTTGGTCAAAGGAAGTCTCAAC
Source organism: Hofstenia miamia (assembly GCA_900660155.1). Taxonomy (NCBI): domain Eukaryota; kingdom Metazoa; phylum Xenacoelomorpha; order Acoela; family Hofsteniidae; genus Hofstenia; species Hofstenia miamia. Next base: position 893,718 of record CABFPE010000128.1, on the reverse strand, counting down.
AATATCCTCTCACTTGGTGTTTGATATTTTGTTTTGTATTAATAATTTTATTATCTTTAATAAAAATCAAGTTATTTATATACCTACTGCCTAGTAGAAGTATTTGTAACACAGTTTGCGTTAAACCAACAAAGTTACTGAATTAAATTTGTGTGATGTTTAATGTCCTCCCCTTAAGAGTTTTTTGAAATGGCGCCACTGAGTACGAACATGAAAACACACACTTTTAGTGCGTCATGCTTAAAAATTTTAATTAGCACAAATGAGTACGAACATGAAAACACACACTTTTAGTGCGTCATGCTTAAAAAGTTTAATTAGCACAAATGTGTTAATATACAATTTCAACAACTTATGTTAGAAAAAGTCTTGCAAGAACATTAAAATGATTGTTGTTTGGCAATTTCAATGTATACACTAAAACAAAGTGAAACAGCTTGGGATTGAAACGTCGAAGTTTGGCCAATAACAAATCATCTATATATGATTTTATAGATTGCCATGTTTTAGTGTAAAACGTGTTTGAATTAAAATATTCCACTTTTCTGTTAAAAATTCAATGTTGAAATATAATTTCTTAAAAGTTTTTTTAACAGACCAATAGGCTTACATAGTATGGCTTATCTTTATATTCTACAATACTTAAAATATTATATAAAAATATAGTAATTGTTTCCCCAACAAAAGCCCTGATTACAAGCGGATTACTATCTGCGTTGAAATGAGAACTATAACTCCTATATAGGTACAACGAGTGGACCAAAATAATCTGCTATAAAATTTCCATATCTAGTTGTTTGTCTTAAGCTCAAATCTTGTCTTGGATAGTATATATGGGTGCCAATAAATCAATTGAATTTTTTGGAGACTTTCTTAAATTTGAAAATAACTGTTATTTATCTGGTGCTTCTGCTAAATTTGCATTGGATTTAAGACACATACAGTTTTTAACAGTCTGTGTCAAACAGTATATATGTCTGAAATTTGTAAAAAATAAATGCTATAAGAGATCTTTGTGAGCGATTAATATGACTAAAAAATAAATGGTTATTAAAGTTTATTTACAATATTATTTATTTTTCACGATAATTTACAAATAGCTTTAATGATTAAGTAACAAAATAATCAACATGTCTTTTACGTTTTAATAGGATATAAATTATATTAACAAATATAACAAGAACAGGATCTAGTTAACATGTTTGTGGAGGCAATTAACCGACAAGTCTGCTTAAAAGCATTTAATAACATCTAATACAATCTCTAGAGAGATCTCATCAGATCTAACTGTTTTCAATAAAATTATTAGGTATAAAAAAATTATTTTGTGTACAATTTTTACATTATATATTTACTTGTAGTTTTATGCAGATATTTCCATTCAATTCAATTCTTCTATATCTATTCCAATTCTTGATTCCTCCATCCCAATTCATAAAGATCAATAATGTGAGTTATAATTTCAATTCCAATTCTATTGTCAGTAAAATACAAAATTTGAGAGCAGATATTTATGAATAATTTTACATCTTTTACATTTACATAATTTTTAATATTATAATTAAATATTTTACAAATATAGAATTCTCATGAACTGGATAAATTAATCAATAACCCGCATTGTATATTGTGGGATATAGCTCTATGTGGGAATAAGAAATACCTTTTCAAATTAGGTGGGGTTCTAAATTCANTTAAAAGCATTTAATAACATCTAATACAATCTCTAGAGAGATCTCATCAGATCTAACTGTTTTCAATAAAATTATTAGGTATAAAAAAATTATTTTGTGTACAATTTTTACATTATATATTTACTTGTAGTTTTATGCAGATATTTCCATTCAATTCAATTCTTCTATATCTATTCCAATTCTTGATTCCTCCATCCCAATTCATAAAGATCAATAATGTGAGTTATAATTTCAATTCCAATTCTATTGTCAGTAAAATATAAAATTTGAGAGCAGATATTTTAACATTTATGAATAATTTTACATCTTTTACATTTACATAATTTTTAATATTATAATTAAATATTTTACAAATATAGCATTCTCACGAACTGGATAAATTAATCAATAATCCGCATTGTATATTTTGGGATTGAGCTCTATGTGGGAATAAGAAATACCTTTTCAAATTAGGTGGGGTTCTAAATTCAATTCAAAATGCCAAATTCTAGCTCAATTCTGATAATTTTGAGGTAATTTTTTACATCGGAAAATATTTCAGTTAGTTGTCTTGTTTTGTGAGGTGCTCTACATATTTTCTACTCATTCCAAATTCCGTATAAGGTTATTGTTGTTGTCTTCTAGATCAAAATAAGGGATTTTTAATTTAAGATTGCAATCATCACTTTGTTGTCTTCAATTTTTTAAATATTTCTTCTTAATGAATTGAATGTTACATTTCATAATTCCACTGCAATTATTTAAGAACTCTTCAAAGGTGTTTTGAGGTTCCTAAAGCTGTTAAAAATGCAACTATTGATATCATTTCTAACTTGTTAATCAATTTTATCTGAAAATGTTCCTGCAAAACACTTGCACAACTAAGTGAGATTCTTGACATACCGTAAAACCCTTGCTTTCAGCCCAAACAATGGCTCATTGTGTTGGTATTAGTTTTTTATCAAAATGATTTCATTAAATTTTAAGTCAGTTAGTTGTCCTTATTAGATAAATTTAATGCAGTGTAGAACTGAATGACTGCCACATTTTTTCAAATGCTGAGCATCTATAATTTCTTAAAACTAGGAAATAATCATATCTTCTTAAAATATTTCGCAAATCCCAACCTTGTTTTAAAATTGTTGATTTTCAATCAGTTTGTCATTGCACACATTGTCACAGACTTTGTCTTAGTCAAAATATAATATTTTTCAGTTATTCCATACTTATTAAATGACGTAAATATGAAAGTAATTTTTTAGTAGTCTACAAACATTTAGGTATGTCTAAGCTGACTAAGTGTATACTGTTTAAGATGCATTTCTAATAAAAAAATATCATTGTGGAATATAGTTTTGGCAGATAAAATCATCATCAGACTTTCAGTAAGCAGCACAATACAATAAGAATTTAACAACACCAATATTAAATTTTTGCAACACCATTAAGAATTTTTTATCTAATTCCATAGGTTTCATTTTGCACATCAATCATGTTTAGCCTTTGCACGTACTTTTTGTATTAGTAAAGGATAAAACTTTTTTTCCTAAACCAATTATAGCGCGTAATTTGATAGGATAATTTTAAATTAACTTAAATTCCTCGAATGTGTTTTTTATCTTAGTTGGTTTTGCAACAAAAGTTGGATCGTTTGCGCCCTGCCTTACTTATTTTGCAGAACTACCTAAATTTTTGCATTTTGTTTCATACATTGATGTCATAGTCAATGTTTGAACGAATTCAATAATTCATAAATATATGTAGCAATATGAAGCTAGCAAAAAATATTGACTTTGACATTGTTGAAAATGTGCTTAATGGTAGACAATATGTTATATTGGATTAATCGATGGGCTAGAAACTTATTTTGGAAATCATTTTGTTACTTTTAAATTGGCTTTGGAATTTTCATTCCCCTTAAAACTGTAATTGAATTTTGAACTTTTTTGAATAAGTTCTAAATCTTAATGAAACCAACACTTGTTTTACAGATGATCACTGATCAGTGGCATGATAAAGCAAGCTTCAACAATTTCTTTAAACAACTATTCATTTTTGAATAATAGTAGAATTGATGCTGTTAATTTCTATAAATCACTAATTTTTTAGCACGCCTCTTATTCATGTCAGACNGTCAGTTAGTTGTCCTTATTAGATAAATTTAATGCAGTGTAGAACTGAATGACTGCCACATTTTTTCAAATGCTGAGCATCTATAATTTCTTAAAACTAGGAAATAATCATATCTTCTTAAAATATTTCGCAAATCCCAACCTTGTTTTAAAATTGTTGATTTTCAATCAGTTTGTCATTGCACACATTGTCACAGACTTTGTCTTAGTCAAAATATAATATTTTTCAGTTATTCCATACTTATTAAATGACGTAAATATGAAAGTAATTTTTTAGTAGTCTACAAACATTTAGGTATGTCTAAGCTGACTAAGTGTATACTGTTTAAGATGCATTTCTAATAAAAAAATATCATTGTGGAATATAGTTTTGGCAGATAAAATCATCATCAGACTTTCAGTAAGCAGCACAATACAATAAGAATTTAACAACACCAATATTAAATTTTTGCAACACCATTAAGAATTTTTTATCTAATTCCATAGGTTTCATTTTGCACATCAATCATGTTTAGCCTTTGCACGTAATTTTTGTATTAGTAAAGAATAAAACTTTTTTTCCTAAACCAATTATAGCGCGTAATTTGATAGGGTAATTTTAAATTAATTTAAATTCCTCGAATGTGTTTTTTATCTTTGTTGGTTTTGCAAAAAAAGTTGGATCGTTTGCGTCCTGCCTTACTTATTTTGCAGAACTACCTAAATTTTTGCATTTTGTTTCATACATTGATGCCATAGTCAATGTTTGAACGAATTCAATAATTCATAAATATATGTAGAAATATGAAGCTAGCAAAAAATATTGACTTTGACATTGTTGAAAATGTGCTTAATAGTAGACAATATGTTATATTGGATTAATCGATGGGCTAGAAACTTATTTTGGAAATCATTTTGTTACTTTTAAATTGGCTTTGGAATTTTCATTCCCCTTAAAACTGTAATTGAATTTTGAACTTTTTTTGACTAAGTTCTAAATCTTAATGAAACCAACACTTGTTTTACAGGTGCTCACTGATCAGTGGCATGATAAAGCAAGCTTCAACAATTTCTTTAAACAATTATTCATTTTTGAATAATAGTAGAATTGATGCTGTTAATTTCTATAAATCACTAATTTTTTAGCACGCCTCTTATTCATGTCAGACATGAAGACATAAATATTTAAAGTAGCAATCGAATATATTTACATGTACAGTCACCATAAAATCGGTAAATTTTTTTAATCGTTGGAGTTTTCATATTGTTGTCATATGACTAAAGATGTTGTTTTCAATATTTCCTTCCAAAAATTTGTTTCTCTTTTATTTAAAAGCGCATCTATGAACTAATTTAAAACTTCATGAAATATTTACAAATTTTCATCTTCTTCCTTTCATAATTCAATAACTTCTCTTGAGCATAGCAAACTAAGTTTTCCTCCTTGTTAATTAGTTTGAAAAAGAACAAAGGGTGGCATATAAATAATTTCACTTGTTTAAGATATATCATACATAAAAAGGGATTTAATAATTGTATGTTTTAATTCATAATAGCTACATGATCATAAAAATTTTCGTTACTAGTAAGAATTTGGTAAATTAAATTTTATTTTATGCAATAATAATTATAATTTATATTATTAAAAATTCAACTATTATTTGCAGGCATAATATTTTTGCAAGATGAAATTGTGTTTAAAATATAGGTAATATCATATTTTTATTTAAGGAATTGAGAGGAGAATATGTGTAACTATATGAAAATGTTCTAATTTATATCAAATCAGATATGCTATTTTGTCACACATTACCGTCTCTAAATTCACTACACTAACTCATTTTTTAAGGCTTTCATGAAAATTAATTGTCTAAATTCAAATATAACCATAAACATCAGTTGTTATATTGTTTTTGACAATTTTAAAGCGCCATTTATTATATTTGTAATTTTTCTAAGTAGCTTTACTAAAATTTAAAAGTGTATTGTTCATATTGTAAAAAGACATTACTTTAATTCTAAAATTTAAATTTTCAAAATATGATAAAAAAATTGAAATTTATAAGCAGTTACATCATTAAATAATCAATTAAGAAATCAATATTTATTTGGTCATNTCTAGAGAGATCTCATCAGATCTAACTGTTTTCAATAAAATTATTATGTATAAAAAAATTATTTTGTGTACAATTTTTACATTATATATTTACTTGTAGTTTTATGCAGAGATTTCCATTCAATTCAATTCTTCTATATCTATTCCAATTCTTGATTCCTCCATCCCAATTCATAAAGATCAATAATGTGAGTTATAATTTCAATTCCAATTCTATTGTCAGTAAAATACAAAATTTGAGAGCAGATATTTATGAATAATTTTACATCTTTTACATTTACATAATTTTTAATATTATAATTAAATATTTTACAAATATAGAATTCTCATGAACTGGATAAATTAATCAATAACCCGCATTGTATATTGTGGGATATAGCTCTATGTGGGAATAAGAAATACCTTTTCAAATTAGGTGGGGTTCTAAATTCAATTCAAAATGCCAAATTCTAGCTGAATTCTGATAATTTTGAGGTAATTTTTTACATCGGAAAATATTTCAGTTAGTTGTCATTGTTGTATGAGGTGCTCTACATATTTTCTACTCATTCCAAATTCCGTATAAGGTTATGGTTGTTGTCTTCTAGATCAAAATAAGGGCTTTTTAATTTAAGATTGCAATCATCACTTTGTTGTCTTCAATTTTTTTAATATTTCTTCTTAATGAATTGAATGTTACATTTCATAATTCCACTGCAATTATTTAAGAACTCTTCAAAGGTGTTTTGAGGTTCCTAAAGCTGTTAAAAATGCAACTATTGATATCATTTCTAACTTGTTAATCAATTTTATCTGAAAATGTTCCTGCAAAACACTTGCACAACTAAGTGAGATTCTTGACATACCGTAAAACCCTTGCTTTCAGCCCAAACAATGGCTCATTGTGTTGGTATTAGTTTTTTATCAAAATGATTTCATTAAATTTTAAGTCAGTTAGTTGTCCTTATTAGATAAATTTAATGCAGTGTAGAACTGAATGACTGCCACATTTTTTCAAATGCTGAGCATCTATAATTTCTTAAAACTAGGAAATAATCATATCTTCTTAAAACATTTCACAAATCCCAACCTTGTTTTAAAATTGTTGATTTTCAATCAGTTTGTCATTGCACACATTGTCACAGACTTTGTCTTAGTCAAAATATAATATTTTTCAGTTATTCCATACTTATTAAATGACGTAAATATGAAAGTAATTTTTTAGTAGTCTACAAACATTTAGGTATGTCTAAGCTGACTAAGTGTATACTGTTTAAGATGCATTTCTAATAAAAAAATATCATTGTGGAATATAGTTTTGGCAGATAAAATCATCATCAGACTTTCAGTAAGCAGCACAATACAATAAGAATTTAACAACACAAATATTAAATTTTTGCAACACCATTAAGAATTTTTTATCTAATTCCATAGGTTTCATTTTGCACATCAATCATGTTTAGCCTTTGCACGTACTTTTTGTATTAGTAAAGGATAAAACTTTTTTTCCTAAACCAATTATAGCGCGTAATTTGATAGGATAATTTTAAATTAACTTAAATTCCTCGAATGTGTTTTTTATCTTAGTTGGTTTTGCAACAAAAGTTGGATCGTTTGCGCCCTGCCTTACTTATTTTGCAGAACTACCTAAATTTTTGCATTTTGTTTCATACATTGATGTCATAGTCAATGTTTGAACGAATTCAATAATTCATAAATATATGTAGCAATATGAAGCTAGCAAAAAATATTGACTTTGACATTGTTGAAAATGTGCTTAATGGTAGACAATATGTTATATTGGATTAATCGATGGGCTAGAAACTTATTTTGGAAATCATTTTGTTACTTTTAAATTGGCTTTGGAATTTTCATTCCCCTTAAAACTGTAATTGAATTTTGAACTTTTTTTGACTAAGTTCTAAATCTTAATGAAACCAACACTTGTTTTACAGATGATCACTGATCAGTGGCATGATAAAGCAAGCTTCAACAATTTCTTTAAACAACTATTCATTTTTGAATAATAGTAGAATTGATGCTGTTAATTTCTATGAATCACTAATTTTTTAGCACGCCTCTTATTCATGTCAGACATGAAGACATAAATATTTAGAGTAGCAATCGAATATATTTACATGTACAGTCACCATAAAATTGGTAAATTTTTTTAATCGTTGGAGTTTTCATATTGTTGTCATATGACTAAAGATGTTGTTTTCAATATTTCCTTCCAAAAATTTGTTTCTCTTTTATTTAAAAGCGCATCTATGAACTAATTTAAAACTTCATGAAATATTTACAAATTTTCATCTTCTTCCTTTCATAATTCAATAACTTCTCTTGAGCATAGCAAACTAAGTTTTCCTCCTTGTTAATTAGTTTGAAAAAGAACATCAAATGACCTACAAATTTCACTTTTTTTCAAGAGAGCGGATTCAGTCGAACCTCCTGATCTAAAGGCAAATTTGAATTCATAATAGCTACATGATCATAAAAATTTTCGTTACTAGTAAGAATTTGGTAAATTAAATTTTATTTTATGCAATAATAATTATAATTTATATTATTAAAAATTCAACTATTATTTGCAGGCATAATATTTTTGCAAGATGAAATTGTGTTTAAAATATAGGTAATATCATATTTTTATATAAGGAATTGAGAGGAGAATATGTGTAACTATATGAAAATGTTCTAATTTATATCAAACCAGATATGCTATTTTGTCACACAATATCTTCTCTAAATTCACTACACTAACTCATTTTTTAAGGCTTTCATGAAAATTAATTGTCTAAATTCAAATATAACCATAAACATCAGTTGTTATATTGTTTTTGACAATTTTAAAGCGCCATTTATTATATTTGTAATTTTTCTAAGTAGCTTTACTAAAATTTAAAAGTGTATTGTTCATATTGTAAAAAGACATTACTTTAATTCTAAAATTTAAATTTTCAAAATATGATAAAAAAATTGAAATTTATAAGCAGTTACATCATTAAATAATCAATTAAGAAATCAATATTTATTTGGTCATTACATGGATTATTATTATATAAAATGAATCATTACTAAGCATTCCGTTTTTGAAAACAGCAACTCATTTTGAGTTAGAAACCAGAAGTCATGCATTTACTAAGGCAATTAAACTCTTAGATGCTAAATATATTCCCAAATGCAGCATGGTATTCGCAAAACACCCATATTGCTTTGTATTTCTTTTACAAAATCAAAATCTGTCACCTTTATGATAATGCAATTTTTCAAACAAAATTGGAAAGCAGTAACTGGAAACAAGAAGACTTTGGTAAATGAATATTGAAATATCAGAATATGTACGTTCTATTAATATTTTATCAGCTAAGTATATGAAGGTGAAGAAAATGCATTTCCGTTAATCGGTATAAGAAGATAGATTGTGAGTTTTCTAATGAATTTTCATGTTAGAAAATTTCAATTTTTGTGAAAATTCTTTTTTTCAGAATTTGCTTTAGGAAAATGCTTTTTGTAATACATTATTCAATGAATACCAACAATCAAATAAAATTATAATTAAAAATATTTTAAATTTTATATAAGCAGTGCTATAGGCATTTATTTGAAGGAAAGTAAGAGTATTAAATTTTTAGGCCTAACTATTTTCAAAGAAATAAAGCATAAAAGTTTTTTTTGGCTTCATATCTGACTCAACCACGTGGACTTTCCCATTTTGATTATGGGGCTCGAGGAAAAAATCGTTGCCAATTGCATGCTTGCCATCATCAAGATTCCCTGATTTATATTAGTAAGCGTTATTCTCCTGAGCTTGATGGTAATCGTATATAAGTGAAAAAGATACTTAGGGCTAGATGATTTCTTTACGAGCACAAAAATTTTGATTGTCAGCTTTCATGCGATTCATCACCGTAAAATCCTTAGGTTTTATCAATAGCAGTAAGCTTTACTCAAGAAGAATTCTAGAAGTTCTGAGACTTTAGAGTTGCTTTTTGTGTCAGATAGCAATTATATTTTTATATGCAAATTGGCGAAGACAATTTTGTAGTCTCCAGAACATAAGTCTACAGGATTGTGGCATAATCCATGTGTGGTCAATCTAAGAGAAAGAATGGAGACAATTAAGACTTAATTGCAATAATAATTAATTGTAAAACACATGGGTATTATTATTTGATTATTTATAAAAATTTATAAAAGCAGTTAATTTGCTCAGCAGTATTTGACAAAAATCAAAAGATGATATTGCGCATGCTTATTAATGCTGACGTTGCGTAATTAATAGCAGATGAAGAAAAACCGGGAAAAACTGTCAACAACATCTACTAACAGGTACTAGCCGAGTATTTGATTGTTTACGATTATTCAATATACATATGCAGTAATTGATTTTATATGTGATGAACAAATTTTACTGGATTCACTTCGTTATCTTGTCAGGTTATTTAACACTAGAAAGTCTAAGCGGTCAAATTTGACCACTTTGCACATCTTAAATGCATTTGTAATGCCTCATGTAATGAGAATTTAGAAAAACAGCTTATTTTGTTCTTCTGACACTTTCTTTCATTTGCTTGGTTTTCATTAGTTTTACTTGAATGCGGCAATTCTGACAACTGCATGAATTTAAGATATAGAATCCTTAGACTTTCTAGTGTTAATTAATTAAATGGAAAGCTAAACGTTCGAGCGCAAGAGTCATCCTACAGTGGTTCCCAAATCCCTTTAAATGAATTCTGGAGCAGCTGCACGATACAGCCTTTCGAAAGTGCGGTGCAGCCGGTGGCCGGGATTCCTTGAAGTGCTCTTAAGTTAGGACTAGGAATATGGATTTTTATCAGTTGTAGCTTTCCTATAGTTCGTGCAGTAAATAGCCATATTGATATTTTTAGGTTACTCACTTATAGATCTGAATTGCTCTTCGACTGTAGTAAACCTTATTATGCAAGGTATTTGATTGTCAGTATATCATTAGACCATGGGCCAACTCATACTGCCGTTTTCTTGCCGACTGCTTTGATTGTTCACTTGTATGATAGGTTAACATGTACGTTTATAAATGTAGGGTTATTATATGCAAGGCAAAATAACAAGCAAAAGCATCGAGCTTGCATTATTTCCCTTTATTTAAATAGCGATAATAACAAGAACAATCAACGCACTAAATAAGTAAGTTATCACATACACACTATCACTGAGACAACATTCCACGAACCGAGAGAACCGTTGGTGTCCACTGTAATGTCCAAGTAGTATAGAGCTGTTACCAAAGAAGATAGCCTCTCTTAAGCATCGATTAGCGTCGGGCTTCGACCCTTTACCATCCACTGCTCTCAACCAAACAAGCTGTTGTTAATTAGTATATTCAGAACGTTGGTGTAATGTTAATTTAGTTAATGGATAAAACAAATTGATTCAGTTGAATGTTTTCGGATCTGTTATGCCTGATCTATCGCACATATGTAAGGAATTTGACGAAGCAACTTCTACAATCTAGCGAATTATGGGTTGACAAGATTCTACAGGATATTTGTTCAATTTATCAAAATCGACTTTAATGTAAAACATTTCCAAAATTGCCTTGACATTGCTAAACATATAAACTTAGTAATGTCATAATAAAATTGGACAAAACATCCAGATGGAAAATGCCAAAGGATTCCACAAGGTGAACAGTAATTGTAAAAAATTGGCAAAATGTCTGAAGAGCACGTTGCGAAAAACAAACACTTTATGTGATTCCGCCTGTAATTACAAGTACAAGTCTATAGTGATGGAAAGAAACGACGATGATATTCTGATTTCATTTCACATAATTCCTTTTTGTCAGTGCCTTTTTTAAGAAAATGCGAGTGGGGGGGG
>CABFPE010000128.1:778506-803372 GCA_900660155.1 Hofstenia miamia | reverse complement strand
TATATATATATATATATATATATATATATATCAAAGTTAGTTGTAGTATACCATGGTTATATCAATTAAATGACATTTTTTGATTCATATGTAAAATGAAATAGTAATTACAAATATATATGCGTTTTATTGAACATTCGTTTCTGAATAAAAATGGCATTTTAAGCCAGTTCATGGAACAGTATTTAATTAAAAATTTTAAATGTATAAATAGCTTATGCAATGGAACGGCCCTTTCGAACTCGATCATAAATTAGAAGGATTTAATTTCATAATTATGATTTTTGCATTGCAAAGAGTACACCTTAATACGAATGGGAACATTTTGTAAATCTGATTTTTTAAGAAAAAATCTGTAAGTTGCTCGTTTTTGTGAAAGTATTTACGACAACGTTTTATGGGCTAATCAGCCATATAATTGTAACTATTATTATTAATAGATTTTCCTTAAGAAATTTCGAAATTTTCCAAACTGCTATATCTTAAGCCTCCAACAAAAATGTTCAGTTTTCATACAGCAAGCACTGATCAATGTTTTAGGCAAGATACCAAGTTATCAGTATTTTTCGGTATTGTCATAATATAGTAGTATTGGTTTCAGTATCAGTATACCGACGGGATCTAGAAACTTTAAACAGGTAATTTCGTTTTTTGAACAATCAGTAATTAACTACTTATTCTTGGCAATATTATATAACAATATCTAAAGAATTAAACATCCAATCAAAATTCGTTTTGATTTTAATATTTTGAATCAGTAATTGAGGTGTTGATTATAAACTTCCAAGTGATCAAAAAACACAATTCTTGTTAAACTTAATTGATGGATAAACAAGTGGGCGTGCATCAAAATAATGCTTGTCTGAACGCAATTTCATCAAATTGATGTACTTCAAAAAGATAATTGTCTGAACGCACCTTAATGAAAATATAGCCTCTAAATATCAACACTGCTGCATGAAAAATTCTCATTCATAAATTCAGTCGTACAAATTCGGCATTTACTTTGTCATCATCATTGCCAGTGTGTTTGAGGAAATCTTGGCCAAACCTCAAAATATTTACATTTGCATCTATATCAGTGCCATTTCTCTGAAGCTCAAACGTGATTTCTTTCAAAGGTTTTAGCACTTTACATAATGTCACAACACAGCTAAAATCAAAATCATCCAGGCGATCAACTATAAGCAGTAAAACATCTTTCATCTTGTAAAAACGCTCAAACATTACAAAAAAAGTAGCGTACACATTTCAACCTTTTTGCGGAACTTTTTGGGTAATTATAAAGTTCACAACAAAATTATTGTAACATCACTGGAATACATGTAAAACAGCTTGCTAATAGAACATAGCTAAAACTGTTCTCAATCTACAAGTAATTCTTGGTCTTATATACAGTGAGTTATAGACATATTTACAAATAACAAGCTTTATTCGAACATTTACCAAAGATTTTATGAACAGAAGCGGCATTGAATTGTTGTAGCAATCATCATATTTCACGATTTCAACATATGTCATCACTAGTTGTTCAATTTGCTGAAAAATTATATAAACCTGATACCAGATCAGCTTTGAAGATAAAACTGAAGTGTTGAAGGACTCGCTGCATTTCCCAAAGAGCACTTCAATAAGAGAGATCCAAAATCAAGTTGAGCAGTTGATAGATAATAGTCATCTGGTCAAACTCTGATGAAGACTAATGCTATAAATTAACAAATTGTTGCTTCTTTTATCCAAAGAAAAATTTGATTATCTCATTCTTTTTTAGTCACCATAAATATTTATCATTAGCTATTAAATTGAATCTTTATAGTTAGATAAACACCAATTCTTTTTTAAAAATTTAATTCCTGCAATACTGCTATTTTACAGAAATTGGGTGTATAAAGTGGATTATTTTATACGTGCCTCGGACTGCATTAAATACTAGCTCGAAAAACACATGTAATTATTTTTCAATATAAGTACCAATGGCAGCAAGCAGCTTATTCCATCAAATAACCAATTCTTAAAATGCATCAGCAAAACATTGTCCAGGGAGTTGGCAAACTAATTTTCAACAATTTGGTGGAGTGCATGTGATGTCTCAAAATGATGCCCAAGTAATGCTTTCTTCATGTACTTGAATAAAAAGTAATCACTTGGAGCAAGATCCCTACTGTACCGTGGATGTCTTAGAAGTGTAAGACCACTAATTTTAGTTGAAATTGTTGAAATATGATTTGCATGGATGGGAGCACTACAAACAAGGAGCCAAATTGGAAAATTTCTTGATTTCTGTTTTTTCTTACGGTTTTTCCAACCATTTGACATATTATTGACAATTTATTTTGTCCGAAATCTAAGTGAGTGACTCCACCGTTATCTCAAAACACTGAAAGCATCATTTGTTTTTGATGTGAGGGGGCACTTCTCATATTCACAGGAGGTTTCTTTTTTTTATGTCTCCACTCATGTAAGTGTAATGAAAGATGTCTCGTCCTCAGTAACAATTTTATACATAAAGGCACCACCATGCTGATTTAAGCATTTGTAAATTCGATATAGACTTTTATCACAATTCCGTATTCTAGCTTTTCCCTATGTGACAAAAACTAAATGTGTGCGTATTATACGTATACTGCAGGCAATAACATTAATTTAATTTATGCATTTAAACAAACATAGGGTCAGTTTTCAAAAGCAATTGCTTTGATTGAATTATACTGTTTCTTTTTTAGTTAGTCCGAGGCATTATTGAACGAACCACGTATGTACAAACTTTAGATGAACTTTTACAATAAAATTATGTAATGATTAATATTTACCAAACATGTACTTACATTCCAATTTCTTATTTTCACATTCTTTCCTTTCACACTAAATATGAATAGATTTAACAAAGCATTAGTGAAAATGAAAGTGTTTGATGATTTGATTCAAATCTAATGCAGAAAATTATTAAATTTTATGGCATTTCTTTTTTATCAATAGGATGTTGCATGACAATTCATCATTTTGTATAAGCAAGAGCAAACACTAAGTTTAGCCAATATTCGTCAAGCACATCTGCTTACACTGTTTTATTCAATGTTTGACATAGGTACTGATTTTCATACCCATTATGGCAATACTACACCTTTTATTGTTCAATTTAAAAACTAGCGCATTCAAATTGAAAATTACTGCATGAAGTATAACGCACTCAATTTAAAATATAAGCTATTGAAATTCAAAACATAAATAATTCAACACAACATTATTAAAAAATTTAACTAAGAAATACGAAAAAAACTATAAACTAATACAATATTTACTATATTCTCCGTACAGTAAATAATCTCCAGCCATAAATATTATACCTCTGTACATGCTGAAAAAACTAATTACATAACTCGGCCTATCGTTATTATGACTAGCACAATTGAGTTATAGTTAAAAAATAAAAATTCAGGCAGGAAACCCGCAGTTAGTGCCCAGGAGAATTTCAGGAAAAACAGTAACCCCACGTCCTAAAAGATTACATACTCTTACTTTACAAAATCTAATTATTCCTAGAAGTCTTTTCACTGTATAGCAATAAGCTTTTGGAACAAAATTGTCAAACAACTAAGGCACATAATCCACCTATCGCAATAGACGTATTCACAAGCACAATACAGCTACAAAGATATCCTGATAGGGTCTGCTTTACATTGAAAAAGAAAGACCAAGCGAAGGACATTTAAGCACAAAATTACCAGAATGAGAGTAATTTAAATGTTTTGCAAAAAGCTTGGTGGAAAGTAAATTTGAGGCCAGTACTACAGAACAACACTGCGAAATTCTAAGGCCTCAAATGTACAAAGCACTTTTATTACAGTTGAATATGTTTGGTCCTTCGCCGAACCTAAGACCAAGGAGATCAATGCAGATAGGGAAACAAAAATATTAAATACACAAACTGGTATGATTCGTACGTTATAGGCTGAATAAAGTGGAATGTATTTTTGAAGATGCAATCACGTATGTGATGGCCTTAATCATGCAGTTCATTTTTTTGCATGCACAGAGCCAAAACACAATGTAGATCAACGCTTTGATAAGTTTACATAAGATTTGCACATACAATCTATGTTTATTCAAAACCCACGTGAATAGTTAATGAAAATTGAAAATTATTTATTTGAAATAACTTGAAAAGTCTTCTCAAATATGATATAGGCCGGCAGCTTTGTTTCCTACATTCAATAAGCAAAATCATGCCTAACAACAAAACAGTAACAAAATGAGAATGTTTATATTTCTCTTTATTTACAATATAATATGCTGGATTCAGAGAGCTGCATTTAGAAAAATTCAAATGTTTTCATGAATTGTTTCTATTTATATGATTAAGCCACACTATTAACTCCTGAAAATTGGAAGAATCAGTGATTACATTGATTTATAATATATTTCAAAAAAAATATTTTACAAAGGAGACTTACGTATTTCGAAACTTCAAATTTGATTAACCAAAACGTTGTTTTCTGAAAAACTTCATAATATGATTCTGTTTGAAAGATTAAATGGTCATAGAAGTGGCAAAGACCATTATGATGCCAAAACCCAAAACACTCTCGAAAATTTGCACATACAATGCTGCAGGTTCTTACAGAAATTGAGTCTAATACTTTTATGGTTACTGGAAAACGATGACTTCTGGAAACTAATTCAAAGTGATTAGATGTGCCCAATGAAGTGGAAGCCAGCAAAATGTTGAGTTCAACAATAAAGAGTATTAGTGAGCCAACTAAATTATCATAAATAATCAAATAGGAAATTAAAGCAAACATAATTTTCATTTAAACGTAATTACAAAAAATTTCTTAAAGTTTTACTAAGAATTTTTCCCAAAAACTCAACTATCTTTAAAGTTACTGATGTATGAATGTATGTTGGTATGCTGGATTAATGGCACGCATTATGTCTGAAGATTAAATAATTTGCATTCTTTGAAGATTTAACTAAAACGAATTGCTTTGTATGATTTATTTCAATAATTGCATTTATGTATACATAGGCTTCGCCAAAAATATTAGTAAGGATTTTTCCATGTAAGCAGTACTTTTAGATTTCTCATAAAATGACAATTCAAGCTTCAATCTTTTTTTTTAATATATTTTTGTTTATTCTTGAGTCTATTATATAAAGAGAACTCCTTCCATAAGTTAATTGCTAGGTTAAACCAATTTATATTTTGAAAACATGTTTGATATCTTTTAGCCCATAAATTATTTGCTGAATTCTAGGCATACACATTTTGTGTTTTTCATCAATGGCACAAAAATATTAAATTTTTAAGTTAATGTATATTTGTATACTGGTTCATAGATAAACTTATTTTAACAACTTTGCTTGCAAAATGTTCTGGATACTGTCATTTTGATAGTATATTCCATTGCTGTAATTTATCTTTTATCTTATTTAGAGAATGCGGTATATTAACTTGAATGTGTCGATGACGCATAGAAAATCATCAATTTGTTTCATAGTTGTAAATTAACTGTTTTTTATTGAATTCATGTCATTTTTACTTTTTGATCATTTGTAAATCATCCAGTTAAATATTGTTTCAAATTCTTAGCAAGCCATATTATCCAATTTAATCTATGATTTTTGCAATTGCCTGTTCGTGAAATTTTTCAAAATATCCAATAGCTATTGATGCATAAGGTAGTATATTTTTTTTGAAAAATTGTAAAAATTATAATTTTAAGTAGTTTTTTATATATTCTTTAAGAGGTGTCTTTTATGAAGTAAATTGCATTGCTTTACTTACAAAATTTTAAGTATATATTAAAAAATTCCTAAATCTTAGGTGTAAGTGATTTCTCAGTGAAAATAATATTCGTCATTTTACATAATACAATTAAGACAAAACCATCAAGCTCTTTTAAGTGTAGGTTATGCAAAGAGGATCTGGATTGAAGAAAGGTCCACATATTGAAACAAAATTATAGTTAATTTCAAATTTTTTGAACATTGTTTGAAGCAAAATATTGTATTTTTATGAAATGGACACTTTAAAATGGAGTTTATACAAAAGAAAAATAACTTATAGAACTACCTTTAAATCATGGATTAAGATCATCCAATATAACTACCAGCTAATGAACACATTGGCAACTTTTTTTCAGTTGTTTTCATCGTGATCGGTTGTGTTTTCAATTGTTCAGATAATATTTTGAATTGTTTGCAAACACTGTGCATTAGAGAATTTTACAATTTTGGATATTAGCAACTTCTTTTTAAAGCATTTTGGTGGAACATATTCCCCCTAACCTGACACCACGTTTCAGTTAAGCACGTCACCGAAACATTATATGTTGTTATATAATTCAAAATCTTTACCCGCTTCTCTAGATGTAATATGCTACAACAATTCATACATAATATTCTGAAATCAATAGTAGGTGATGGTCAACTAAGTTGTACAACATCATTATCCAAATATAAACATAAGTTTCTAATTTTTAGCCTATTTCTACGAACACCTTCGTTAATAAGTTCAAAGCTCTTTCTTAGACATAACTTCTCTTTAGCGCGATCCGATTCATTTATTAATGGTTTTATGAATATTTTGTAGTGATAATCTTTTAACATATAGGATTAGCTAAAATAATACGTTTAATCCAAACACTTTGCGTATTTATAACAATCGGTCTCGGTCTTGAACTATTGGGTTTTCCTATTCTCCAAAATTCCATCGTATGTGTAAGTTCAACTTTGATATGCTTAAAAATATCTTTTAATTTATCTCTTTCATGAGTAATCTTATCCGCATTTCGCAAAGTCCCTTACGGTTCAGGGACACCCAAAATAATCACCTTCATTTTGTGGGATTCATCATTTTTAGAAACGGAATTTTTGAATTTTTCGTTAAAATTTGTAAAATTACGTTCCATATTAGCATGAAGGGTTTTTAGTTCATCCCTCAAAGACTTTAAATTCTCTTTCAAGAGGTCAATGTTTTCAGAAAGTGATCTTACAAGACTATCAGTTGCAGATTGAGTTCGAAAAAATTGATGCCTTTTGTCTATACAATCATTACATAAGGTTAGAAAGTGTTGATGGTACTGTGTTAATGATTCAATGCATGCCGTTGAGAATCACGAACATCTTTTAGTGAGGTGTAATCGTTTCATGCAACCGAAACATTCAAAGTAACGTTCCTCATTAATAGATAACTTACATGTAGAGCAGTTTAAAATCTCCATCAGGAAAAATTTCTTATAGATTAATGAAAACAACTAGAAGCGCGTTATTATATATTCACATTTTAAGAGATCATGTTTATACATTAATACAGTATTACATCGTTTCAAATTTTTAGATTTAGCTGTGTTATGAGATGTGCCTACCTTTCATACAATCACGATCTTTGTTGCCTGGACTAAGAATTCGGATTTTGAATGCTGTGAAACTTGTAAGTATATCAAAAGAAAATAGTGAATCATATATGCAAGGCAAGAGGAGTCACTGTGGGGCATGTCCACGAGCACGTAGCAAAAAGGTTTCTGTATGCAAAGCACATGGAAATATAATTACAAAATGCAGCAGCTCATGTGATAAATAGAATTTGGTTGTTGTCTTATTTCTAGTCATTCTACTAACCAAGAAAGAAAAACTATGAAAAATTTCTTAAATAGAAATTAAAATATATGGGTGCACACAAAATCGCATATTGTGTAATTCACAAAAATACTTTTGAGGTAAATCAATGAATTTGATATAGATTTTCCTCGCTATAAAAAATCATTCTATGCATTGATATGTGCCCTCTATGAATGCATATTTACTACTATACACGTGCATAAAGTTGGCTCTAGCTCCCAGAAGGAAATTGGGATCAGTCTGAAAATTTAAATGAATCTAAGTTACAACAATATATATTTGGAGATGTATTTTCATAAAAATCCATAAATTACCTTTTGAGAAATCTTGCTGACAAATAGAAAAACAGTCAGACAGTCAAACAAACAGAAGCGAAAATAGTGCTTCCTTGGTGAAGGTAGCAAATAAAAATACCAATTAAGATATAGGGATGGATACAAAGTCACCCATTATTGACTTCAATGTGCAAAAAAATTAAGTTAGCTGCACCTAAATGGCAGTTGCATTATGCTCGTCAGACTGGGAAAAAAAATACCCCAAACGACTATTAGTTAGTATCTTTTCTCCTGATGATTAACCGTAAATGAACTTCTTCAATTAAAACTGTCAGTATGGTGTTTACAATAATTAATACGGGAAAGATTATAGGTTTGATTGACAGAAACGCATGCTTAACATTGTTTAACATTCTTTTGATAAGTGGTTTAGTAGTAAAATAAACAATAGAGAAGTTACTTTGACAGACCGACATTGGCGCAGCCAATGAAACTTACCTACAATTCAGATTTTTCGGCCTGGGAATGCATTCTAGATTCAGAGATCTTTCTATTTCTAGCAAAATACTACAAGGTAGAGTATAATAACAATGGCTCCCAAAAAACCACTGAAGATGAGAATGATGAAGATAAATGTAGATAAGAGCATTCTGAAACACTCAATCAAAATCAAGGATGGCAGCAGAACATACACAACACTGATGGCGGAAATAAAAAGCATATGTCTCACCACATTTTGTACTAGCGGCTATTGACAAGTGGCTCTTGAAGAAGATGCGAAGCATCTTACTACTTTTGAAATCTCAGGCGAACTATATGAATTTAATGTGATGGCCTTCGGATGGTGAAACGCACCTTCCTCCTTTCAAAGAATTATGAACATTGTTTTAACTGGTCTCTCTGCTGTTCCCTTTACAGACGACATCGTTACTGCATCAACTTGATTCGCAGACCACCTGCGAGTCTTAAAACTGTTCTTACAACAATCAAAGTGTGTTTTCGTAGCAGATAATATGGAATAATTAGAGCATACCATCTCGAAACAAGGGCTGTCCCCAAGTGCAGAGAAAATAGCCAACATAAAGTCAATGGAAACACCAAAGTAAAAAAAAGTAGCCGATCGATATTGTGGATGCAGAAATTACCTCTCCTTTTATCTACCGATGTTAGTAGGCAAATTGAAACCTATCTTTGCTGCCAAGAGTGCGAAAGAAAAGTTTGCATTTACCGAATTGTGTCAATCCTCCTTTGGCAGTATTACTAAAATGCTGAAGGCTGATCTCACCTTTAAATTCCCTGATTTCTCGAAAAGTTGCACGTTGACGCAAGCAATGTTGCTATGGGGGCTCATTCACATAAAGGAGTAGGCTCATTGAGATATTTCAGTCGCACTTTTAACGCTAGTGAACGCAATTGTTCGGCAACAGATTTAGAGTTTTATGTTTTGGATAATGCACTCAAACATTTTCGTCATAATGTTTACGGCTATAAAACCACGGTTTAACGGATCACAACAATTTGATTGGTCTTATAAACAAAATACCAACTGCAAATGGACGACATGTCAGATATTTGATGGAAATAGCAGACTTCGATATAAACATTTTCCTTATGTTCGTGAGGACGTTGGCAGATTTCTGCATTTACTTTACAATTTTAATAAATTGTACAATAGTGGAACAGTTTGAAAGTGTGAAAGAACATCTTCGTAAACACATAAATACAGAAATCTACTAACATCCTGACAAGCTTAAAAAAAAATTTTAATAAGAATAATAATAAGAACAACGAACACTACAATAGCAGAAGCCATCATATAAAAAAGAAGATCATAATTATACTTTAAATAAGCAAGTTAATTACATCAAACAAACTTCTTTGCTTTAATTAATGCATGCATATGTATTGTCTATGTATGCTTATCTATAAGTTCTTACCAAAATAGACCATACTTCTAGGTGAGCACAGCTACAAACCAGTTTTAGAAAGGATGTGAATTCTATTGTTTTTGATTTGGTGTTTATTATTAATTGTTAAGTGGGATTAAAATTTTATAAATGCCTTTGTGTAATTTCAATCCAATTTGAACTAGATTGAAATTAAAGTTTTTTGATGTTCGCTATTTTCAGCTTTACGAAATTTAAAATCATAAATATTAATGCAAGAAATGCACTTTAATACAAAAGTTTTCATAATTAGAATCGCTTTCAAAACACGGTAGCATTTTAGTAGAATAGTTAATCATGTGTAGATTTTTGAAAATATATTTTTGTTCATCTTTTTAATTCAATTATGAACAAAATATAAATTACAAAATTTGTGAAAAATGCCATCAAATTTGTAGCATTCGGTGCTTGCAAAGAAATTTTTAATTAGTAGAAAAAACTGAACCTATATATTCTATTTTCCCTAAATAATTATAATTCCTTTTAATGGAAACTATTGAATTATTTTATAACAAGTCTTTTTCAAAAATAATTGTAAAAATTAAATGGCTTGAAAATTAGTTCTAAGCACTTAGATGGCCAGTTCTTGGGAAAGGCAGCATTTACAAATAGTTATTAAAATCTATGTTAGTTGCGGTTGATGCGATTCTCCGTCAAATTACATATTTTTTTATGGAAGACGTAGAATATTTGATAGAGTTGTAGTCCCCTTAGTGACAAAATTTAACGGGTATGCTAATTTCGGTTACATACTAATAACAAGAGAAACCCATAAAAATGATTCTAGAAAGAGTTTTATTGCGTTTTTAGCGACTTCAACTACTGTAATATCTATGTGGCTGTTGAAAGTAGATCGAAATTGTTCTTATTACTTTTATTTGCTTTGAAACGTTATAATAAGGAGCTTCCGGACACCTAACGTTAAGCTAGGCAAGATCATAGCAAACTAAGGATATTGAAAATCGCAGATAATATCTTGTGAATGAAATTTTCAATTTTCTTATTGTTTTGACGTGAGTTTACTTTTACTTATTAACGCCATGTTGTGTTAATTTTATAGATACACAATTGCCAAAATGTTCCCTTAGTAATTTAATAGAGGCATAGGAGGTTGTTTCTTTATGATTATTAATAAGATAATCTTGATTGCGAGTATAAAACTGAGATTTGAATTTGGGTAGTTAGAAACAGGCCTATTTTAAAAGACTAATCTTATTCAAAGGCATTGTTCTTTCAAAGCACAAAGATAACATTTGAAAAACAGATGATGTTGAAAATAAAATTGTTCTCAAACTTAAATTTCATTTGAAATTTTCCAGTTGAGTTCAAAAAGTGATTGTCTAAATGACTAAAGCTGTTTATAATAGAGTATTCTAGAATATTTCTGAATGCTGTTATGCCTCAAGTTCCTGCTTACTATTGTTGACAATTGTATATTCTAGAATAAATCAAGTTTTTAAGTCTTAAATTTAACAATTGTTGGTATTTCTACAGAATCTAATGATCAATAATGAAAATAGCATAAATAGAACAAAGATCTTAAATGTTTTTCCAATAACAGCCTATCTGAGACGTTGCTGAGAGTGCTAGGTAAATCATAAATCAGTTACTGTTTCAATAGGAATTCCACCAAATGCTGATTATACATACAGATTTAGTTTACTAAATATTTAAATCTATGATGGTGAAGAAATTTTTCTACAATAAAAATGACGCTTTATATTATAAATTTCTTTATTTATAAATTAAGCTTGATTTAAGCAGGCTGTACATGTTCTATATCCAGTTGGGTAACGGGGAATAACTATTTACAAATGCATGGCAGCATATTAATTTCAATTTAAATAAACTTTCTTTCACAATAAAAAATATTATGATTAACAATCATTTAAATAATTTTGCTTACTTTTTGTAAGAATTTCGCACTCACTCAGTATGAATAAATTTCTACAGCTTATTAGAAAATAGTAAGTACTTACGAATAACACATAAAATCTATATTCTCAGTGACATGTGAAATGACATTGAGGAAAATATTGCAATCTACTGAAAAGACCGACTATTCCACACGGATAAAAATTTTAGAGCCTTATATAGTGTGTAGTGTGACCAACATCAACCAGTTAGTTTAATTTTTTTCACAAATGTTTAACAAATTGCTTTCATTACCTAAGAATAATTTACATATTTAGACACTCTCACAGAACACATCAGAAAACAATACTTAGCCGAGGGCAGAATTTTTCTTTGTCGAACATCTATTATTAAACAATATACATCAGAACCTCATAAATTTCAAAACGATTTGTTGATATTTAGCTTCTTGTCGGCGATATGAACGTATTAATAAAAAAGTAGTTAATGAGCGTTGCAGATGCGAGAAATCATTCTTATTGCTTTTAGGTAAACTCCTATGACTAGGGTTTCCAGATTTCGCACAATAATAAAGCATCACATGAGACACTTTTAATGTGAATTTCATTGCTTACAACTCAGGAAAAGCACTCTAAAGGCCTGTCTTAACTACACGATTTAATCGAGCCAATTAAATCGTGTAGCTAAGCCGAAAATTTTTTTCATCCACTCAACTTTGTTAGGGTGTTCTAAACACGCAACTTTTACTATTTTTCAATAATAAACTTGAAATATATAACTTGAATTAATAAAAAATTATATTGCAGATATTGAATTATATTAATTGAAAAATTCTTCATTTTTGTTTATTTTCTACATATAGCTAATTTGACAAAACATTTAGGGTACCGGTACACCTTGTATCATGCACTTCTTATAATATTATAGCAGAATGAATTTCTTTTTGGAACTTGGTGATGTACATTAAACAAACACAGAATTTAATTCCAAATCCAAACACTTGTCCATAATTATAGTTGAACGATACAATCTTCTCAACTTTCTCAAGATTTTAGAATGCAAATAATTTATTTTTTAAATTTGGGCAATTACTTTATAACTAAAAATATGAAAGTTTTCACAATTATGTAAATCAATATAAACATTAGCTAAATGTACTAATGAAATAATACAATATTAATTTACGCATTTTGATGAATATGACATGAAAAAAACTAAGAATTTCATACATTGCATTTACGTATGGGCATACTAATATAATATTTATTTCATTACCATGTTTGTATTTGGAGTGTGCCAGTAGTGTTCCAGATCCCCTAGTGGTGCAGTGCAGCCACATGTGGGAATCCAGACCCTCATGGTCGCCAGAAGTGGACGTGCCAAGGGAGTGCTCAGTGAGCTTTCCTCAGAGTAACTGAAATTTTCTCTCCTATTTATACTAGATTTGGCAGATACCTGTTAAATATTTACTATTGTTTACAGGTACCTGTACATATTTACAAATATTTGTCAACACTAACTATACCTCATACACAAACCTTGAGAGGACAAAGAGCCCCCTCCCCACTTCAGGGGTGCTTTGTACCTCTACTAGCCCCATTGGTGCTTTTTAATTCAAGTCATAATTGATTGCATTAACAATGATTTTAAGCAAAACCACTAGATTAATTAAGGAATTAGTGCAAAATGAAATATACATTTATTACAAATACAAACACTTGTATTATTTTAAATGGCCTATGAAATCTAGTAGCAAATAGATAACCATTTGCATTTGAAAACCAAGTTAATACTACCAAAAGTTGCAATATAAGTGAAACCTTTGCCAGCATTAACAATTTTGATATTTTCGCATGGAACTAAAAAATGTTGTCTGGTTACAATTTAAACTTGATTAGTTAATACATTCATTGTGGCAAATAGCAACAGTATTATTTTCACGCAATTGTTCATACATCTTTTTCATTTTCGATTAATTATTAGTAATTCTATTTAACTTACAAGTATATTTTGCTTTAAAATGTATTTATAAAAGCCGTTTGTCTTAGGATTTAGATGAACGCTTAGAATAGGGTGGCCGCGGAGAAAATATACATTAATATAGGGTAAAAATCGATAAGAAATGCATTAACATACGCAAAAAGTTTATAAAATAATATATCTAGACCGATAGCTTTGCATTATTAACCAAATTCGTAGAACGGGGTATATATTTTAGCACATTTGCGCAGAAAACTCGAAATTCATAAAATAATATATTATTAAACAAATTACAAGATATAATAATATATTTATGAAAATCTACAAATTTTTGGTGCAAATAAATTGGAACTGTCATACTTTGCAACCGCTTTGCATTTTCAGAGGATTTGTTCTCCCGATCTATATCCACATGTTATTTACTGATTAGTACAACAAATCTATAGCTAGCTTAACTGCCTTGCATAAATTTTTAATGCATAAATATTACACACTTCCGCTATTGACTTTATTATATTTTACTCAACAAATCCTCATTGCTTAATAGATTTAATGAAGTATCCCATTTCGACATTTAAATCTGTTGGTTAATGTAAGGATTTTGATTTAAATTAAAAACGATAGACTTGCATAAATGTACTTTTATACCTTGCAAGTTGTTAATTAATTGATAAAAATTTTTAATGAGTTGTAAGTTTTCTGTGCTAATGTCCTTTCCACGAATTATGCAAAGTTATCAGATTACATCTATTAATTTTTAAAATTTTTACGTATGATATTGCATTTCCTGTCGCCATTTGCTCCAATGCTACGGTGAGATTGTCTCAAGTAACTTGCAGAAATCAATTTAAAAGATAAATTCCATAAATTGTATTAATCTATCCTGAGTATACCACTATTTTTCAATATATTCATGGTTTAGAATTCTACAAATCTTTTTTCTGTATGATTAAATGCTACAAATGTTCTCCTTTATGTAGAAGAGCAACTAAATTTCCAGATTGGTTTTCGCACTTTAGCAATACATATTTGTAATGAACGTACTTTAATTTCGCAATCATTATCTGACGCTATAATAACATTCAGCGCTCCAATTTTGATAAAAACCGCGGCTGTTATGCCTACGAATGATAGGTGTAAACTGGTGATTAATCTTATATAATTTACTAGAAATCACTTACATAATAATCACAAGTAATATATATTAGATAGCAACTACTGCACACTGGCTTCTAGTACATGCAAGCCGTCATCATTATGTCTAGAGCAATTCTAATATCAAGTATTATGATAAGTAAACTACGCGCATTACACGTAAGCAACGAGAAAAGAATACGAAGCAACATTCTTTTTTCATTATAAGAATCGTTATAGTGTTATTTTAGATTAGTATTTGAACACTGCGAGAAGACTAGCAATGTCAAACAATTTACTGTTAACTATGTCCAATTCGTGCAGAAGAGATGACAATTCCTCTTTGTAAGTCACTTACAGTGTCTTGATTATTAATTCATTATTGAACATGTAAATATATTTATCGGGAAATAATAAAAGTATCCGTCAAAATATCATTTTCAAGTCTCTAGTATTTATCGTATTTTTTGGATAAATGATAGCAATATAAGTATTGAAGACATTAACTTTCTTAGAATGCAGCAATATCATACATTAGCTAATTGTATTATTATAACAAATAACTGATGATATTATTGTGTATCATTTTTATTGCAACAAGATTTTACATATGTAGTGAATGTGTGCACCCTACTAAATATTTGCATTTTTACAGAACAATGCGAAATTTTGGGAAGGTTGGGAGCAGCTGCGTGCATGTGCTTTATTTCCCACGTAAAAATAACAAGATTAAAAACTACTTTTGAATTCTAAAGTAAGTGAAAAATTGTTTCATCCTAGCTGTTAAGAGATTGTATAGTATCAACCCAAGCGCGTCTAATTTACCATCTACTTTATATAATAATAATAATAAAATTCAAGAATTAGTTGTAATATCTGTATTGCATAATGAAATGTACTTAGTTCAAGTAAACTTAGTATTGCTTATACGGAAACGATAATTTACTTTAGTTTTTGTATTATTTAGTTGCACTAGATTTACTTATTCATACCTTAAAATTAATTTAACTATTATTTTTCGGCGTTGCATAGCAATGCACTCAATAAAATTTTATATTTTTTACACCAATTTTAGAATAGTTCATCATGCCTCGTTGGAAAGAATCACTTGTGTCTCGAACTACTCGATGGCGTCGAGCAAAAGAGTTCAAATTTATTGCAGTTGATTCTGATATTGAGTCCCCAAATGATTCAAATATAGATTTATCAAATGATGAAAGTTATGAGAGAGGCAGTTTGCATGATTTAAATTACTCCAGCGTTTTGTCATCATTAAGGACATGGGCAATAAATAATCATGTTACCAAGATGTGGTTAACACAGTTATGTGATATTTAAAAAAAAATGGGCATCCATTTTTATGCAAAAGTGCCGAACCTCGTCTGCGACCAAAATTAAATTTGCCAAACAAAAATATTACCATGAGTAATGGATCATATAGATATTTTGGTATATCACATGGCCTCAAGTTACTTCTCGCTGAATGTGATAGAATCAAGAGTGGTACGATTGACTTAACTATTAATATCGATGGTCTAGTAGTATGCAACTTTGACCAATTATTTGTTCGACATCACTAGATGAAAGCAAGGTGTTTGTTTGTGGTGTTTTTTGTGGGTTGCATAAGCCTGCAAATCTTGTTGATTTCATTTCTCCATTAGTAGATGACATTAATAATTTAAAAAGTTCTGGGTTTTTCTTTATTGAAATCGCATTTGCTGTACATCTAAAAGCCTTTATTTGTGATGCTCCAGTAAGATCATTTTTAAGAAATATAAAGTCACATGGGGGATTTTCAGCTTGGGAAAAATGTAAAGTTTATGGTGAATATCTTCAGAATAGATTTGTATATTGTGAGTTAGATTGCACTTCGCGAAATGATGAAGATTATCATTGTAGAGATGATGATGAACATCACGGGGGAAGCAGCCAATTGCTTGACCTTTCAATTGGTCTGGTATCTCAATTTCCACTGGAAGCAATGCACTTACATATGATATCAAGGTGTTGCTAAACGCTTGATTTCGTTTTGGATGAAAAATAAGCCTTCCTCAAAGTTATCATCTTTACTAGTTCAAAAAAAAATCTCAGAATATACGAAATAATTATTTCCATAAGAATTTGTGCGAAAACCGCGACGTCATTCTGATCCGTGGAAGACCACTGAATTTAGAATGTTCTCATTGTACGGTAGAATTCGTATTTTGCAGCCGCTCCTCCCTTCTTCTCTTTTCAAGAATTTTAGTTTATTGCATTGTGCTGTTTATATTTTGAGCACTTCTGAATTTTGGCTGCGATTCAATTCAAATGCCGCAGAATTGATTAAAGAATTCATAAATACATCGATGCAAATGTTTGGAAAAGTTTTTTCTGTATATAATGTACATGCTTTTTCGCACCTGCATCTTGATGTTTTAAAATTTGGAAATTTAGAAAGCTTTAGTGCTTTCAAATACGACAATGCCTTAAAGTCATTAAAAATCAATTCATGGGCATTATAAACCACTTGAAAAATTATGTAAGCAATTAAATCAAAATTTTTTATTAGATAGTCGCCCGAATAATGGTATTTCCGATGTTAAGTGCGCATGTCAATTTTATGCTTCTGAAATATTCGAGTTCAATCCGGATAAAATTTTCAAAAAACTATATTTGAATTCCTTCATTTTGTCATCTAAAGTTAAAGATTCTGCATTTCTGAAAAGTGATTAATCCCAATGAACTGTTCACCTATCCTATAGACTCTTCCTCTTTAGGAATATTCATTTTCACTGCCGTTAGTGATTCATATTCAGTACTTGACATTGAGAAAATTAAAGTGAAATGTTTTTTGTATAGTGATTCACTTTGTAATCAATTTACTGTGATTCCCTTAGTCCATAATTTTTAGTTTGTTTAATTTCTAGAATAACATGTTTTAAGCAAAATTTCCCTTGAGCTGAATTAGAGTTTTGATGAATAAATTTACAGATTTATGCAATTTCTTTGAAAATTATTTAACACTGCTTTGCAATATTTATCTATTTTTTGTAAAATTGTTCAAGGCAGGCTTGATTATAAAATTATAAACTTTAAGTTTTCAACAGTTATATTTAAATAGTTTCAATTTTAGAATGTTATATGCCATTGTGTTGTTTATAAACACATCAGAAGTAAGTGCTGTTCCAATGAATTGGCTGAAGAGTGGGTGTGTATGCGCTTGGCCCACGACTAAAAAATCGATGATAAACGAAAAAACTCCAAGGAACCTCAAGAAAATTGGTCTGTTTATGATATTCGAGTTTTAGAGAGGAATATTAGTATGTTTGAGCATTTAATGTAATCATTTATAATTAATTTAGTCGGCTATCAAAAAGCTTTGCGTAAGGAAGCACGTGCTGAATACACGAGTGATCTAACATCCAATGATGAATGCATGCTTTCTAAAGATCACAAAGTCTAAATGTTAACACAAGTTTTGTGGAAACGTTAAGCAAACAAAGTGAAGATGACCAACCCTTGTTAAAAAATCCTTCGAAAAAGTGTATGTTATTTTTTTGTTTAAATGTTTCATTATCTAACATGAATGCGCTTATATTATTTTGATTGACCTCTATGATTGTATATTATTATTTATCTTTTAAATTTTAGTTATACCCCAATTGATCATTACAAGAAATTTAAACAGTGCCATGTGACGTCAGCAAATAACTAGTGAAAGTGCGGCGTAGATTATGCACTATGCTTAACTGTAAGTGAAAGAGGTTTTTTACAAATTTATATATCTTAAAATTAATAGATTATCTAGCTCATCATCAATTGTTTAAACGCTATTGGTTTACTATGCAATACAAAAAAAAAATTGTTTGTAGCCATAGTTGTTCATCCGTCAAAATTTTGCAAAAAATTTTATCCCATATGTCAATTTATAAAGGGAAAAATGAAGTAGATGCAATTGAATATAATTTCATGAAAATGTCAACACGCGAATGTTCAAATACATCATCAATTCTAATTGGTTAATGCTAATACTATAAAATAATGCAAAGATCATATCTATATCATTTGAATTTCTCACGTCAATTTTGCATTTAATGAATTTAAGAGGTAAGTTAAGTCGGGCGAACAAGGGAAATACCTTAAATTATATAATATTGAAGAGGATCAAGACAAATTTTTTCTGGCAATGTGTGTAATAGACGCATTTAAATTATATTTTTCAAAATATATATTAAATTTGATATAGATTATATATATATATATATATATATATATATATATATATGCATAATTTGAATTAAAAATACCATGCAAGACAAAATGAAAAAATAAAAAAATTGCACAAGTCAGAGTCGAACCCGGATCAACAGCTTGGAAGGCTGCTATGCTACCACTACACCACCTGCACTCGAAAATATTCTACATTATTTCGAGTTTAGAATTGCTTTTTAAGAAAGAAAACAATATTCATTTCAAGTATGTTTTATTATCATGTAATTGATTGCGTCATTTTGTTTTGCGGTTAGAGGGCTACAACAATTTGTGCTAGAATTTCTTGTAATGTTCCAGATATTTCGCAATCCACAAAGTTCTTCTAGGTTTATTTACTTTACATTATTATTATGTGACCGTATTATTAGTGCAATCAAAGAAAATTATATTGCTGAAACATCTGCAAGCTCTTCGCGATCCTGCACTTTAGTTACACCTCACGTTAAAAATTGTTATAAAAATTTTGTTTAGCTACTCATCATGATTGATTGGTGCAATTAATACATAGCATTGGTTTATTGCGGGAAGAAATAAAGTGCCTGAACTCCAAGGTTGATATCTTATTGCGAAATACTGAGAAATCGGTGTACCTGATGAGGTTAAGAATTTGCCATAATACCCTGCAAAGGATTAGAGTGAATTCAATGTTCTGTGAGAAGCCATTACAGAAAACGTTCATTTTATAAATTATTTGGTAAGTGACGATTTTCATTTTTTTTATTTCCCAATGTTTGTGCTGAATTTGTGCATTATTTTTCAAATTGTAACAGTTGAAATCTTTAGATTGGAAAACTAAATAGGCTAGGTGGGACGGATGTCGGTGATGTTGTCTATCGCTCAATGCGATTATTTTTATCTGATAATGTTGGCCAACATTTCTTCTGGTCTGGGAAGAACAATAAGAGTTCTTTCCAAATAACCTACGTAGCTTCTGTGATAAAAGGTAAGTGCTTACTAAGAAGAAGCGCTATACAGAATACATTGATTCTATTTACAGTAGTAATACAAATTAGTTTGTGCTAAAGTTGGACTAGAGGATATATGATGCCAATATAAAATTCTTGTGATGATGAAAATGACCAGCAAGTATTCTTGCAAGAAAATACCAATCACACTGGCGAAATTATACATTGAAAATGTAATTTGTGTTAATTTTGGAGAAATTGAGAAGATCTAAAATTCAGTGTTTCTTCAGACAGACAGTGAAATACTGCATCATTCTCATTTTTTGAACAAGAAAATATCAGTGATTTCAGTTTTCATTAGATTGATATATTATTTTGTAATTGCACATACCTAAAGCTAACTGTCATTATACCTTTATTATACACTTTTGCAATTTATTAAAACACTTTCACTGTTCGTACTCACCCCATTTGACAGTACTAATCAACCTTCGTTTGAAAATTTTATTGCACAAATTTAATGAATTTTTCTAATTTTAGAGGGGGCCCGGGCCCCCTCGGCCACCCCTCTGTATCCGCCCTTGGATCGTTTTTTGCAATATTCTTGAAAATAGCAGGTTTAATATATGTTTTCTGAATATAATTATTTCCATTTACTTAAGATTTTATAGATAAAATTCCAATTCGAAAACAACAATTTAAAACTCACAAGTGAATCAAATATTGAAGTCTTTTTGTGATTTAACTATTCTGTCCAGGACCATGGCTAGGGGGGCCAGGGGCATGGCCCTCCCTGTTAGGACACTTAGCTCCCCTTCCTTTTGGCATCCTGGATACAAAACTCCATAGTATTAATTCTAATTTTCTGTAACTAAGTTAGAGTGAATATAATTTAGTTTAAATACATAAAATACTAATGCCATTCTATTTAAAAATTCAATGAAAATGTGCGTAAATATTTCATATGAGTAAAACTTTGATTATTTTATTAAGCTTTGCGGAGCCATGCCCCCCCCCCTAACTTGCATATGCGAGCCACGGGGTTTGATTCTGTCGTTTTCAGAATCTTAATGTAATTTAACCCTTTGTATTTTAGCAGTGATATAGGTGTACCTGTAGGGTTGGAGTGAATTTTCACATAAGTGGTGGATTTGGGAAAGTTCTGGGCTTAATAAATACAAAATAGATGAAATATGTGGTTTTATATATTAAAAAAAAATTGGGTTTATGCAAGGTTGGACCAAGCCAGTGAACAAAATGTCAACAAACTTACAGATTACCTAAGCTATACTGTTTTGAAAGATTATGGACCGCACTTCAGCTGACATTTTGTCTTTTCGCCAACCCGGTTCGGGTCACAGCCCGCAAGCCCGGCAAAAACGAGTTCTGCAAATATTAACCTAAACAACTGACAAATCTTAATCTCCTGTGAAAATATTTAACAATCACAATAATCCTATGAGATTCCATGTTATTGTGGGCATGCATCCCGTTTCGTATTAAGCTTCATTAAAATCACCGTCAGTGAGGTTATTTATATACTATATAAAAAAATAAATACAGTATTCGAAAAAAGAATTCAGCCACCCATGATGTGTCATAAATATTTCCATAAAATTGACGCCAAGAATGTCATTTTTAATTAGATTTGGTGTTGCAGAGAGAGGAATTCATAAATGTCGACAAATAATTATCACTGTTAAATCTCAAGGAGAAATCCTACAATGTTCGTGGTTAGCTAATTTTCTCTTGGAAAAATGCCTTCGGCCACTTCAGACAAAATCAGAGAATCTGTAAAAAATTTCATTGGCTGAGTTTTTGTCAGTCTCTTTATTTTGAAAATATCTAACAACAGTCTTTCTTCGCCATATATGAGGCCTGGTTATATACCTATTGCCATCCACGAGTTGATTATCCCCAAAAATTTGGAAGGGATGAGTCAATGTAATATAGAGTGACGTTTCACTTCTGAAAACATCATTGCCCCCAAGCCAAAGTACGGAAGACAAAGAAGACCTCCAAAACTTCCAGTAAGCTCTTGTGTGCCTGTCAAAGCGAAATTTCAATAAGACTTCAGAAGAACTTCGCAATGAATGGACTAATGGTGACTCTCGTAAGGCAAAAACTGTGCGAAACATCCTGAAGAATTATTCAATTGGACTTTGTGGCGTCCAGAAACCCATTCTTAACCTCAAAGCAAAGATTACGCCGGATGAGGTGTGCCAAGTTGATGAAAGACAATTCGTCTGAATATCGGTGTAATATCATATTTTCAGATGAGTCAAGATTTGAGCTATACTCAACTCAAACAATGTTGATAAAAAGACAAACAGTGCAGAAGTTCAGATTCTTGCCTCAATTTACTCGGGCACCATGAAGTATGGTGGGAAGTCTGTCATGGTATGGGGTGCAATATGAAATTATGGCCTTCGCAAGATTGTTCACATCCCTTGTACTCAATATGCCTTGATTCTAGAGAAGGAACTCTTGCCAATACTTACAAGTGATTCAATATATCAGCAGGATGGTGCTCCATGTCATACGTCAAAAGAAATGAAAAATTTCTTCCACAATAAGGGGATTGCTATCCTTGCTGACTGGCCTGGTCAATCTTAACAGTGAAAATATGTGGAAAGAGGTCAAGTATCGGATTAGACAGCATACTCTTCACGCTGAAGACGAGATGTGGAGCACAATAAAGAAAGAATTCTATGCAATTCCCAACAGCTTTATTGAAAGATTATTTGCTTTAATCCTTGATCGCCTTGAAGCTGTTATTCGCTCAAAGGGATATCCTACAAAATATTAGAGGAGTACTAGGTACTTATATTGTGTCAATTTTTAATTTAATTCTCCTATTTTGAATTTAATTTTTTTCGATTTGCTCACTTGTTAAATTTTTTTCAGATGACCGAATACATTTTTCCAATACAAGTTTGCTAATTTTGATTAAAAATAAATAGCCAATTTCATTTTACAAATTTTATGGTAATAAGTATACAGAATTTCCTTTCTCAGTCAAAGTAACAATCAGTAATAATTTCTTGTACACTCTATCTAATGAATGTTCATTATTTATTCAAAATAGCAAGGTGGTCGAATACATATTTCCAGTACTGTATATTTTTAATGTACCCAGTATATTTAGAAAATTAAAATGGAAAGATAGAAAATGCATACCGTAAACTGGGGCAACATTGAATACTTTACACACATTCCTGTTTATATATTTCAGAAATCAATACAAAACTGCAAAACTTTGCTCTATTGTAATGGGGGTGACCTAATAGGTGATATTCATGCATATGTAACATATCCATAATAACATAGCATTTTCAAAAAGCACAACAATATGGGCGTTCAAAGTTATCCCTGAATTAGGGTAACTTTGAACACTATTTATAATTAGATCTTTTTGGTAGCACATTGCCAAAAATCTATCCCAAGTTCAAAGCTAAACAAATAAATAGCATTTCCAGTTCTAATTTAAACATTTTAATGACCAATGGAACAAGTTATATCGGGGTAACATTGCACACCCCCTTCAAATATGAAGAGACTAATTATCAAACACAACTATCAACTCATATTGAGAGGATCTTAATTTTGACAATTGTACTAGGTAATTACTTGATTGCTAAAAATTTCGCTGTCACGGCCTAACTTTGAACATGTTCGAAGTGACCCCGAAACAAAGCCAGGATACGATTTGAATTTGAATACGGTCAAATACATCAGTTGTTAAGCTTGTGACATCAAGTTTATGTGTAAGCCGCAGATGATTATAAAGAAGCCGATTGCTTACTACCATCAGCTAAAGTAATGTTTTGCATAAAATTTTTATGAATTGACGAAGTGAAGATTCCGTTTGATAGGAAAGTCTTTACAGAAAACTTTCACAATCAGCATTATTTGTATATATGCCTTCTACCATTGACAACTAGAAATGTAGTCATCGTTATATTTGTAGTTGTTGATTTTAGCGATCAATCAGCATATTTGTGGTATGAATTTAAGCATGGAAATTTATTTCAAAGCAATAAGAATTCATGGACCATTGATGGCTCATTATTGTTTCCATTGTTGGCCATTATTGGCGTTTGGCCGCAGGGCCATTAATGGCCCAATTATAAATCCAACAATGAGTAAATAATAAAGACTTTATAAGCATTTTTACTAAATTATTTATAAGATACAAACTACAGTACCTAAAATTTTTATTGAATAACATTCTATAAAATATAAAACAAACGTATCTGAACTAACTGCAATCAATATGGTGATATTTTTTACATAAACAATAATTTAATACAAAAATAATTTACATTCATTGTTTATAGTGTAAATATACTTGAAAATATTTGATAAAATTATTTTGAAATCATTTGAATTTGTTAAAAAAACTTCATTTTTGGCTTATTGTTGGATATATGGCTGGGCTAGTAATTGCCCAGCGGCCAAACGCCAATAGCTTCCAATAATGGAAACTATGATGGATCATCAATGACCCGTGAATCCTTGTTGTTAGGGTTACAGTCTTGCCCATTAATATTTTGTTTAATAAGAACATTTTAAGAATTTATGTATAATCGTCTAATTTCATTGTATATATTTTGTACGTTTTGCTGTGAAATTCTTTTGGTAGTACTCATTCTAGGTGTGATCTCAATCTCACAACAATATATGTAAATGCTCTATTATAGGCATTTACCAGAATGGTTAGTCAAAGATTATACACCTTGCATTGGAAGATTTGAGCCGTGGACATCTTAATGCCATGCTATTAGGACAGCCATGATTTCATCATTTGTGTTAAATGAGTTTGCATAAAGCAGATGTTTGCACTTACTGTATTTATAAAACATTGGTAATTTAATTTT
>CABFPE010000128.1:752429-776648 GCA_900660155.1 Hofstenia miamia | reverse complement strand
TCTTCCAAAGATACATGCACGTACTTTTCGTCGACTACAATTTTGCATTGATATTGATGGGTTGCAAGTCGACCCTTACGATTAGTCATTCTACTTGGATTACTTTTTGATGTTAGTTTTTGTTTGTTAAATATAGATGTATTGATTATATTAATGATAATGTCTGTTTGTATTATTGATTAAGTGCAGTAGTAATTTGGAACGTAGGGACTTATGGAACAGACTGTATATATATATATGCAATTGAATTTCCAGCGTATAAGAAATTATTTAAACATGCTTTACTTACAAATATACATCTTTCTTAAGCCTTGGGATCGGTGGCACGATGCGCTTGTTGATATAATTATAAATCTTGAATGCGCAAGGTGGCAAGACATAACATATGCATCTGTTCTAAGTTAATTTCTAAAACGATGTAAGCTGTAAATGCATCATTACTGCTCAATTCTACAGTAACTTTGGTCATTACTAACATTACTAAACAGGCCCGTAGCCACGGGGGTTGGGGGACTACCCCCTAGAAGGTTAGGCAACCCCTCCTGGAGAATAATTTAAAAGCAAAATCAGCATGTAAAAATTAAATTTTTTAATTCAGTTGGTTTTCAACAATGCTGTGAAATGCATTTCTAAGGTGCATTTTGTGTATATTTTAAAAAAATTGATACTTAGGTAATCACTGCTAGATGACCTCTTCCGTCAGAAAATCTCACCACGCCAATGCATACAACATAGAATTAAAATAATGGTAAATTTTTAGTTTAAAATTTAAGGAAGGGACTGCTACTAAGCAAGCAAAAAAGAGAAATAATATTATATCTATAATTTGAAAGAAGATTTCGCCTTAATTTTTTTTAATTTCACTACAATTTTGTTACAAAACAGATATCTAAAAATAGGAATCATACTTTTATTGTTATCCTAGTTATACGCATATTCTACAAAAGAGTTCCTATATTTATTGATATCTTCATCAATAGATTCAATTA
This sequence comes from Hofstenia miamia, assembly GCA_900660155.1. NCBI lineage: Eukaryota > Metazoa > Xenacoelomorpha > Acoela > Hofsteniidae > Hofstenia > Hofstenia miamia. Next base: position 775,659 of record CABFPE010000128.1, on the reverse strand, counting down.
AGAACGTCAGATCAGGATGACCTTGGATCATTCTTTTCTCAAAGTATTAAGTATTATTTGTAACAACACTAACAAGATGCAAAGTGCGGTTTTACCATTGACCAATGCAGGCTGAATGTTAGTAAGAAAATAAGGTTAACATGTTTAATCATTGATTGAGTTTTACTATGACTTAGTGTAAGTTCAGCCTGTACGTTTACAAATTTGCAGCTTGAATCTTGTTGGTATTAAGGACGTTACCAAATGTTAGCCGTGCCAAGTTTTGCTGTTCGCTAATGAATAGAGCACTCTCGATTTTAAGAATGAATTAAAATATTAAAAAGATAATGTTTGCAACATGTTTAGATATATTGTGATACAATGTTAATGATATCGAGTAATTTCTTTGAAATAAATTTTATTAATGGGCTTACAAAGTATTTTGTGTACACAATAAAATTCTAATGAGGCTGGTTTTCATGCTTAGATAGTTTGGCTCTAGAAACGGATTTTGTATTCAAAACGGAACTTATAAATTCGCAATATTGAATATTTCTAGTCTCAGCAACAAAATATTTGACATTCTTAATTATTTCATATCATATATTAAAAGGAGAAAAAAACAAATAAAACGCATTATTTTTTGAAAACATCTGGAGAAATTTTGATTGGGTGTAACCAAGTTACTAAATTTTTGGGGAACATTCTTTTCAAATGTAACGATCAATTTGTAGAACATTACTGATGCTTGATTTGCAACCTTTTAACAAATTTGTTCGCGGGATTATTTTTTTACTTCTGTTCCCATTTCCCTTCCAATGCAGTTTTTGATAGATTTCTTAGAAATTCCCCACAGATTTATATGATAACTGCATATAGCATGTTACAAAGTATGGCTAATAAAAGCAGTATAGAGCAGAGTTTGAACCGACCAAGAATGCCAACACTGTGGCCCAATAGTTAGTCGGCGCTTTTGGACAGTAAATTATATTTCCATTGAATTTCAAACAATTATAACTTTATTTCTAGCAAAATGTTTTGATAGTTTCTATAAATGCCAATTCTTTGCATAACTTTCAAATTTTGTCATTTTTAATGAAACTAAATTGTGACGGCTCTAGTTAGTATAGTTAATTTATATTTCAATGATAAGTGAAATGCATAAAATTTAACGTAGCATTGTAAAACATTAATACGATTTACATTGCTTTGATTCTTAGCCTCACTTAGTATTGAAAAATATAAAGTAAGTAAGCAAATATACATGTAAAAATTTTCGCGAATTCCAAACATAACTGCATCCTTAGTAGTACATGTATGTATCAAACTTCTCAACTGCTATTTGCGTCTGAATATGTTTGCAACCGCAAGTCATTCATATTAGTTTTGACACCGCTAGATTAAGTTTTTCTTTTTGACAAACACAACTTCTCTGAATATTTTTAATGTTATTTTCATAAAAAACTAGAATAATAATACACATTTAAAAATTAGAACTCCATTAAATGCAAAATTAATGGGAGATTGCAAAAAACGAAATTTAATTATTATTCTAATTGCAATACTATCGATTATTGAAACATAAAATTTTCATATCTTTTCAAAGGCTTTTCTCCCAAAGTATGCGAAATATTCCCTTCTTAGCAGATAAAGCGTGAAATATTTTTTGAATTTTGGTCTGTAAGCGACCTTTTTTAAAATTTTCCAAGCGACCTACCAGCGATAATTGTCGGCCAGGTCTGTTGTTAGTCCGTTTTATCTCTGATATAGAGTACGACAGACATTTAAAAATATTTCCTCAACTTGATTTTTGTAAAGTAAATTTTTAGTGAATTATTTTAAAGTCTGTAAGCTAGCAGAATTGTTGGCCCAGGGCGTTTTCTACAGTTTTGGAGAGGCTTATACCCCATTTTCCTCTCACTTAATACTTCACAAAATGCTACAATAGGAGGGTATTGTAATTTTTTTCTAAATTGTCCAATTTTGAGTATATGTATAAAGAAGCATTTATGTATATCTAAAAAGTTCTAAATCTAGGTTAAAAAATCTTTTGGCTTAATTCGATGTAATTAGAGAGCATTCAAACATCATAATCATGATTACTACATTAAAATGAATGAAATGCAACATTTACAAATCTCTAAAAACCCATGCTTGTGACGCTATATTGATAAAATATTTTAAGTACTAATCAATCCATTTTTGTAGCTGCACTCTTGATAGTCACCTTTCATAATCTTCTTCAGGTGTAATCTCAAGAAGTTTCATAGGTTCACTAAAATAGCATATTTTAGAACTCCAAAAAAATATTTAAAGTTTTTACAATATAAAAATTTATGGAATGTGGACAGTGTACTAACTGATCTTACCCGTTTAATTAAAACGTCGCTGGATACAATTGTATGTGAAAATGACATTTTTCTTAAAGTAACCCCCCCCCAGAAGGAGAATTCTGATGATGGTATGCAATTTCTTTGCCGCTCTTTGGAGTTTTTTAAATTTCTGATTAGGGTTGTTCCGAATTTTGAAAAATATAATATTATTTGTGCAGTATTTGTGACAACCAATGAGAATCCGTTTGATGTATATTGCTGTGAAGCAAAGAAAAAGCCAACTTTGAATTGTTTTGCACAGTTATGCTTTCATTATATTTAGTTTTTTAAGAATATTAAACTAATATTTTAACATTCCTTTAAAAAAATTGAATATTAAGTAGGAAAACCAATAAATACATCGCAAAGTTCCTATTTCTCGCAAAAGCAAGAACTTGCTGACAATGATCCCTATTTGTTTCTATTAATAGTTAAAAAATTCGTGCACTTCACAAATTAATGCCATTGTATGACATGGAGGACATTGAAAATAAATATTCTTAGAAACTATAAATTATCTAGTTGCATACGATCCCCAAAAATTTGGAGATTGAAAAGAAGCTGTACATGTATAGAATCATGGCGCGAAAAGTATAGATCTTTGAAAAAACCTCTTCACAGATAGAAGAACTGTTTTCATAAATAATAATATTATCGAAAAAAAATTAACTTTATTTTAGCATTGTAAATATATAGAATTTTAAAATCTCTAAACAATGTTAGTTTTAGCGAAAATATTTTACTAAACTTCCTACATTTTGTGTATTGAAATGATTTAATTCACGTAGTTCCTAATAAGCAACTTAATTTGGGCTAGGGAATGAAGCTTTGGTCCATTCATAACAATTTTGCTATATTAGAACTCACTTCAAATATATCAAACATATGGTAGAGCGTTAAATAATTTCGTTTGATTACTAGTGTAAGCATTAGGTTACTTTAATTCTAAAAACAAAAATTATTTTGGAAACTTAATGCTAAGATGTGTCAAAAATTTACCATTTATTTAAGTTTTGCAACAAATAAGTGAATAAGTTCTATTGAATGAGGTTTTTCCATGTAAGGATCTCAAGAAACGTGCAAACCATAATCTTAAGAAACGTTTAATTAAAGTTTAAATACAAATTTTTTTTAAGCTCAAAAACTAATAATTTGTCATGCAGTTATTTCCAAAAAAATGTAGGGGTGACATTCAGTTATTATAGAATTTTAGCATTTGCTTGATTAATCTTACGGAAACTGAATCTATTTTATGTTTACTATTTTCAAAAATTTATACTCACAATATAGTTACCATTTAAAACAAAATATTGAGCTATTATTTTGAAATGGTTTTTCATGCCTAATGAATTCAAATAATTTATGAGATTTTTATAAACATTTGAATAATTTGAAGGAAGCTAAGATACCTTCCAGTCAATAAAAGTTTCAATAAGCCATCTAAAATTTTAAATATATTTTTACAGATGTATTAATGAGAATTTCTTGTTATTAGGCATGCATTTTGAGGTATCTTTATGCTTAAATTCAATCCCTTGAACTTATGGTAGTGTGTCTGTGGCTCCATTTCATAGAGTCATGAAGAGTGAAACTCCATTTGCTATTATGTACAATTTACACCTTCAATAATGAATTACATCTGATCATTATCAGGGCTAAGAAGAAAAAACAATAAATGCATTTTAGTTCTAAGAATTATAAGGCTGGGTCTTGAGAGAGAAGGTAGATTTGTTAATTATAAGCTAATTCGGAATTTCTGCTTGATGACAATATAAACTCTTAAATTTGTATGTCACTGGAGTTTATGTTATGGGTGATAGCATGTGTGAGTTGCCTTTGTGTTGTATTCCATCATTTAACTAATTTTCTGTCGTTAGATATTGCAGAATGTATGATGGTACAGTTGTCGTACTTTCATTAATATTTATAGTGTCAGTTTGGCGTGCTCACTAAGTTAAAAATTGGTCAGTTTTTCAATGACCCATTTGCGAAATGGGTTGCAAATTTTATAGGTCAAATAAATGCACAGTGTAAAAATGATAAAAACTTCTATAACCAAATGCAAGTATTAAAAAATTCCTAATATAATAGGAAGGAATTTTATTTCTAACCTATAAATGCATCATTTTTAAACAAAAAAATGTTGCTTCTCAAAGGCTATCTTAATGAGATGCTAGGATAAGGCACATGAATTATTGTGAATTTGTATCATTTTTCCTATATTTGTAGATATAAATGTAGTTACTTTTAATTTTGTGTATTGAGCAAAAAGCATTTTTAAGATATAGGTCAAGAAAGGTCAACAAATACTTGGTAGGGCATAGGTATTTCACTTTGGGTAGAGGATAAAAAATGGCTTGGTTAGTTTAAGTCATGACACAATTCTCATGTTTCTTTAGCATTCATGTGTTGGTTTCATAGAAAAAGATTAGATAGGCCTTTATTTTGCTCAAAATGCTTCAAATTCTGTAAAGTGGCTTGATCCTACTGGAAAGTCCTATTATTTATTTTTATTTATTCAAAGACATTAAATTATGCACTTCAAAATTTCAAGCATCAACCTACACAGAGTCATTGTTTCATAATAAAAATTGAAGCAACCAATGCAATATATATTCATACATTATTCATGGATTTGATTAGTTGTGGCGCAATTTGCCATATTTATTAGCTCCATATATTATTTGCTGCCACAACATGTTTTCAGTGAGTTCATTCAGTTTCTAAAATTGCCATACATCAAAATGACCCTCTACCCAATTAAGTGAACTTAAAATGCAATGATTAATAGAATCATTTTGATAATTTGAATTCAAACTAGAAACTTTTTTTTTAATTTGGTTAATGAACTTTTGGTTAGTGGATGCTTTAGTCAATGGAATTTGCTGAGAATTTGATGCTAGTTAAATAGGCATGTATGCTATGTTAAATATCATATCAAATATTAATATTTTAAAAATAACAAATATAATTCCATATTTCATTTTATTGTCCTTGCCAAATGGGATCGGACACGCAAAACTGAACCATCAATCGAAACCGAATATTTCTTTTATAGTTTTTGTATGAGTTTTTTTTAACCATTGTCAGATTGGTCAATTCAAGGCTATTCCGACTCTATCTTTGGATTTTATCAGTTGACAATAATGGACGAGATACCGTTTGTCAAACATGAGCTCTCCCCTGCTGAAAAAATTCTAATTGTGCGAGTCCATCAGTATTTCATTAAAGAAAAGCATGAAGGAAGGGCAGGATCTCAAAGACCAGTACGGAAGCGTGTAGCTGAAGCACTAGGCTTCTCAACAAAACTGTTGCTAGGACTATTGCTCAGTGGAACAAGAATAAGGATCCATCATTTTCAGATGAACTGGTCGTCAGAGGGAAACCCTCTGTATGCTACTCTGCTACTCTAACTACGTTTCTACGCCAAAATTTAAGGGCATTATTCGAAACATTCAATGCTTATCACTTCTAAATTAAAAGTAGTTTCTAAAATATATGGATGGTTCAGCAACGTTCAAAATTTTGTACTTTTGACAACTGTTTAACCAGTGTCAGAGCCCAAATGACGAGGACAATAATATACTCTATTTCAATATTTTCAATGTACTATTTATATTGATGCAACTCTTTCAAGTATTTTAATAATATATTAATGAAAAAGAGAGAATCATTTAATGTATTGCATCCATTCAAAGGTTAATGTTATTAAAATTGAGCAGTCTGCAATTATAATGTGGAAAACCACACATTTATGTATTCCATACATGCATACATATGTTGAAATGGTTATATAAAATATTTATAAATTTGGTCATGCAGAATCAGTACCTGGCTGAGAAGGGCTTAAATTAAGTGATGCTTTACAACTTCCTCTTCTTAATTATCCTTCTTGGAGTGGGTACAACTCCAAGATTGTTCCTGATTTTCGATTTATTATTTTACTTACTAAGACTTTTATCTGACCTAAACAATTGTAATCTGATCAATAGTGGAAATCTATTTAGACTGACAGCATTAAAAGACAGGGCTGAAACCTGAAGCTGAACCATGCAATGAGTTATGAACCAACAGTTCACAGCAATCACAAATTATAAAGTATTTTGTTGTGACTCATGGAGGAATCTCAGTGACAAAGTATATTGTGTATTGTGGTGTTCTCTAGTGTTCTTCACCTTTACTAATTTTGTATCAATACATTGATTGTTCTTATTGTCATTTGCAATAAAGGGAAGTGTGCAACCTAACTGCATTGGCTTGTTATGTATTTTACATATAAATAACCCTACATATAAATATACAAAATTTCTATGTACATGTGATCAATCAATGTGGGAAGCAGAAAATAGAAGCAATATGGTAAATGATAAAAGACTCCTAATCATAGTGTAGCATAACCCATCAAATAAGCTGCTAAAACTAAGATTGAAGAAAGAAGAAAGAAACAGATGATTAAAAACAACCAAGCAACTTAAATGATGAATTGTTCTCATTAAGATTCATAAATTGAAATACAAAAAAAATTATAAAAGCAAGTGCTTGCTGATTAACTGATTTGACAAAATGTTGAAGGCAAAATTGCTTCTTATTATTTTTAGCCAACTAGGCAGTTAATTCAAAAATTCAAATCAACAGCTACTATTCTGATTTAGAGTATAAATAGGATTGAAACACTGGAATAATTGTTGAAGTATATTCCTTGGAAATCTTACTTTAATTTATTACTTAGTTTGCATAATTATTACCAATGTGAAGCTAAATGGTTCATGTTGAGTAGTGGTCAGGATACCATGATGGAAACAATTCTAGGTTATTTGAATCTGATTATGAAATGCCCTTAAGGTAGGTGTATGACTAGGAGGTTTTGATTGCTTGTTTAGCTGACTATTGATTGTATTCAAATATGTACTTAATAAGAAACTTGATAAACAGTTAGTTAGCCAAATGTAAGTTATTTAATAATTCTTTTTCTAGATCCAAATTGTTAACTATAATTTGACTGATAATGAGACCCTTTGTTATATTAATTATATTACATGTAGGTTAGGAAGCTGCTAATTATCTACTTAGAAATTTGAATGCCAATAGATTTTTAGTAATGGCAATACATTAATTATTAACAAAACAGCTAGTGCAGAGTCAGGTTGCATAAAACTTATGCCAGTCTATGTGTTTGTGTTAAATGAAAACACTACAACACAAATTACAAAAAAATTTAAGTCAAATTGTGTCTAATCATTAGTAAGCACTATCATAGGTTAAGGCACACATAATTAACTTTGTTGAGATGAGTGCTGAAGACACTTCAAGGAACTTGGATTGCTGAATTTGTTGCTGATAAGGAGAGCTGCATCAGGCAATGCCCAATCATTTGGAGTACTGTGGAGCTACTTCACCTAAATAGTGGTTGTTAATGTATCTGTTAATTACAGTTATCAGAGACATAAAGTGCTAAGCAGTCAAGGACAGTTAGGTCCCTGCTTGCTGAATTACCATAGAACCAAAGCACTAGATTAGGATAAATGGACATTGGGCCTGGTAGGAGATGCTACATTATGACTGTGACAGGTTACAAAGATCCTTGGAAAGTGCCATTAAGATGGATTTCTTTAGCATAAAGGAAAATAACAACAAGGAGAATCATCAGCAAAATTCAGGAAGATGAGAACATTTGTTACCAACACTCATTGAAAAAACCATACTTTCTGAAAAATCAAAAGACAGCAAAAAAAGTCAACTAGTCAACACACCTAACTAAGATGCATCACATCAAACAGGAAGAATCCAAACTGGGAGAGAAAACCACTACTTATAATGAAATAATAACTAATGACAAATAGAAGCAAAAAAGGCAGTGCACAAAAAACCATCCCAGAGTAGTAGTAACTCCAGTGGCATTGATATTGACACTGCACACTGATTGAATGATCAGTCCCTTATGATGGAACTGCAAACAATTCATGTGTCTGCAGAAACAAGTCCACAGGAAATTTATGAAATCCTAAAAAAGAGTCACAAAACAGAAACTATGCTGAAAAACAAAATATGGCAGTTGACAGGAAGATTTGAACAGATGGAAGAAGAGAGAAAACCTCATGAAGGAAATTAAAACAGATATGAACTCAAAGTTGGATAGACAAAGGGAACTATTCCAACAAGAGGTAAAAAGACTAACTCAGCAGTTAGTGAAGTTGAACAAAAGGTTCCTTGAACAAAATGAAAAGTGGGAAAGATGTATTGGCACCTAGAAAGAGAAAACAGACAGCTAATAGAAGATAAGGATATCCAAGCACAGGAACTCATACAGTTAAAAGATAGGATCATGCTAATCCAGCTAAAGGAAGAAAAAAACAAGGAGTGTTACAAACACACAAGATGGAATTAGTACAAGAAAAGGAAAAAGAATTATAAACAATATCTGAAAGGAGAGACAAGCATGAGATAAAATATGAATATTACAAAGAAGAAAATGAGAAGGAAAAACAAAAGATAATACAAAATAACAAGAGCAGTGGTGAGAAAAAATTCAAAAATGAAGATAGGAAGAAACAAATGAAACCAAAATTCAAGAAATTGATACTACAATACAATAGAAACAATAAGACAACTTCCTGCAAAGTGACACTTCCAAAATTTAACAGAAAGGTAGATGGGTATAACCCCATAAAATTATAAGAAAAGAGGTCTACATACAAGCCACAATTGAAAACAATGAACATATATACAAAAAGGTGGCATGGCACAGAGAGATGCCAACATGGAGGAATAACTTAAAAACACAGACAACAAATAGAAGCTTTGAAGAGAAGAAACCAGAAAAAACAATCAAACTTAGACTGAAGGATGGGAAAACTAGAAAAGCAAAGGAAAAAGACGTGAAATGCTACAATTGTGGACAAAAATTTCACAAGAAACCAGAGTGGAAAAGCAAATAAATATAATAGGAGACAAAGGTGCATATTATGCAGATGAAAAGACTTAATAGATTCAAACAGAGAAATTGACAAAGCAGAGCAAACAGAAGAAAAATCAGAAAACTAGGAAGAGAGCTGACTCAGAAAACCATGCACCCATCAGGATACTGACAAATCTGAACAATAAATACAATTACAGTTGTAGTCAATGGAATGATGATGAAGGCAACAAATGATACAGGGATAGCAACCTTGATAATTACAGATGAATGCACAAGAAAATTGGGATTTAAATGTGAAAACTTGAAAAAATCAAACAAATGATTAATTAACATACCAGGAGAGTACACTGATACTAAAAGAATAATAATATCAGTGCAAATGAGGTTAGCTAATATGACATTTGACCAAATGTTAGTAGTGGTGGATACACACAATAGCCTACAACAATACAAGGTAATACTTGGTGATGATTTCCTGATGAAAAACAAGTGCATAATAAATTATCCAAACAAAACAGTAAAAGTACAGGAGGAAGATATAGCAATTCAAGAGGAAAAAGGAAAACAAACAACAGTTACATTCAAACTGGAAGAAGACATAAAACTACAACCATACCAGTGGAGAATGCATATGATAAAAACAGAACAGCAGATAACAGCAGATATCAAGTTATATGAACAGAAGGGAATCAACACAAAGAGAGTATCAATGCCATCAAGCATCTGAACTATTAAGAACAGAAAAGAAAAAATACCAATCCTGAACACAACAAATAGAAATGTCAACATGAAGAAGTCAAGCATGAAGATATATGGGAAATATATCAAATCCAATGTTAGACTAATCTGGAAATCAATCAAAAACAAAGATGGAGTGAGTAATTTGCAAGGTCAATTCAAAGACCTAGCAAATGAAAGCACAAAGTAATGTAGCATCCTCTACCAAGCATTATTACTGTTCATCCTTTGTTACTCTATAACATTGGTCATATATTTTTGCAGGTAGGGATTTACAAACTAAATACTGTTTAGCTTGTGTATATTTCCATTAACATAACATAACTAGATTTAACCATTCACTATTTAGGTGATGAAGCCATCCAGCATTTACTCCAGTGATTGATAATGGGCATCTGCCTGAAGCTGATCTCTACATCCAGTTTCACTTGTTCACCAAGGATCCATTTGGTTGAGTTCCACCTCTCAGCTCAATGATGTAACTTATGTATACCCTATCTGGGCTCAGTGTATACTCAAGACAAAACACAATTCAACTTAGTCTCTATTTTGTAAAAGTGTTTTATGAATATGCAACCAGACTTGTTACTAGCTGCCTAAATAATGTTACATGTAGCCATTACCAAAATATATTGGCTTTAATAATCAGTTTAATATTTGGCAGCTTCCTAACCTACATTTATTAATTAGTACATGCTCAGTCACTTCATCAGTCATGTTATAGTGAGTAATTTGGATCTAAAATATTACAGGTATAATTCCTAGGTTTTGGTCATCCAACTGTATTTTGAATCTATTATTTTTAATACATGTACTAATGATCAGTAGTCAACTAAACAAGAGAAAAACCCCTATACCTAACCTTATGGTGGATCCAGACCACTACTAAACACAACTTGTTTACCTTGACATCATATTAAATAATCAAACCATATCAAGAGAACAAAGTAAGAATTCCAAATAAAATTCTTTATCAACTGCTTACAGAGTTTTGAATCTATTTATAGTAACTTCAGAAAAGTACCTGTTAATTTCAAATTTGAAATTTTCATCTGCCAATATGGCGGCTAAAAATAATGTAAGTGATTTTGCCCCCTTTGTTTTGCCAAAATTATTGTTATNCCACCTCTCAGCTCAATGATGTAACTTATGTATACCCTATCTGGGCTCAGTGTATACTCAAGACAAAACACAATTCAACTTAGTCTCTATTTTGTAAAAGTGTTTTATGAATATGCAACCAGACTTGTTACTAGCTGCCTAAATAATGTTACATGTAGCCATTACCAAAATATATTGGCTTTAATAATCAGTTTAATATTTGGCAGCTTCCTAACCTACATTTATTAATTAGTACATGCTCAGTCACTTCATCAGTCATGTTATAGTGAGTAATTTGGATCTAAAATATTACAGGTATAATTCCTAGGTTTTGGTCATCCAACTGTATTTTGAATCTATTATTTTTAATACATGTACTAATGATCAGTAGTCAACTAAACAAGAGAAAAACCCCTATACCTAACCTTATGGTGGATCCAGACCACTACTAAACACAACTTGTTTACCTTGACATCATATTAAATAATCAAACCATATCAAGAGAACAAAGTAAGAATTCCAAATAAAATTCTTTATCAACTGCTTACAGAGTTTTGAATCTATTTATAGTAACTTCAGAAAAGTACCTGTTAATTTCAAATTTGAAATTTTCATCTGCCAATATGGCGGCTAAAAATAATGTAAGTGATTTTGCCCCCTTTGTTTTGCCAAAATTATTGTTATCAATAGATACTAATCTCTTATAGTTGACACTTATTTTTGCTTAGTTGCATAATAAAAATTAATCTAACTGATTTTACAATTTTATAATATTTTTAATCATCATTCTTTTTTGATCTTATTCTCTTCATTTATTTGACATTAGCAGCTTGATTTATTTGAATGAATGTACAGTAATCCACATGGCTGACTCAAGGGCAAGTGAATGAACACCCTCAAAGTGATGAGTAGTCCTGAAGGCTGATTCAAGAGCATAGTGATGAAAACTGAAGAAGAAGAGAGGACTATAAAATACCAGAAATAAAAAATGAAGACTATCAACATTTGGAAAAAAACAAGGTAAGGCAACTGAAAGTACTGTTGGAAAGACTCAGAAGGATATTGAATTATGGAGAAATTAGTGTGGGACAAGCAATAAGAGAAATGCACAAGATAGTGACAACCACTGATAAACCAATAAAATTGTGGTGAGAAGAGTACCAGAACAATTAAAAGAGGAATACAATAGAATATTGAATAAATTGATTGACAAGAAAATAATCTGACCAAGCAAAAGTCCATAAACAGTGCCAACAGTGTTCATAAAACAGGGAAACAAATACAGTTTATGCATAGACTTTTGAAAACTAAATGAAGTAGTGAATAGGGATTCATACCTACTACCAAGGATAGAGGATATGCTGTACAAAGCAAGTAAACACAAATATTTTACATTGATATACTTGTGTAAAGCATATTGGCAGGTAAAAATGGAAGAAGAAGACATCAAGAAGACAGAATTCATAACATCATACAGGCTATGCAAATGGATCTATATATGGCCTTTGGCCTGTGTAGAGCCCCTGTAACATGTCAATAATACATAATGAAAATATTGAAAAATAAGTCACACAAAATGGAGGATGGAGTAAGCACATACATAATATTATAGCAACAAGTGACACAGTGCAAGAACACCTAGACAAATTGGAAACTCTAAACATACTAGAGAAAGCCAGACTAAGAATAAATGGAAATAAATGTAACATATTGAAGGAGAAGATATTATTTTTGGGTAGACTAATCAAAAAGGCAGAATATGTATGAAGGACAATGCCAGAGACATGATTTGGAAGATAGAGAAACCAAATAACAAGTAAGACATTCAGAGGATAATGGCATTCTTCAACTATTATGGAACATTTATTCTAAACATCACTGGGAAGACAGCAAAAATGATTAAACTAATGAGAAAGTCCATACTATTTGTCTGGACTTGGGAAGAACAGTATAAGTTTAGATAATATAAAAGAAGAACTGGTGAAACTACTGTCATGCAACACACCAGACTACACAGAGCATATCATTTTAGACTGTGATGTGAGCAAAGTCATGATAGAAGCAACACTAGGGCAAATGAAAAATGGAAAGGAGGTACTTATAAATTTTTCTAGACAGAAACTGAAAATGAGCAAGGAAGACAATGGTGCCACAAAACTGGAGATGTTGGCACTCATTGAAAGCATAAAGAAATTTAGACATTTCTTAATTGGAACAAAATTTTGAGTACTCACCAGCAACAGTGTACTGGCTTGGCTGGAAAAATTTTTGAAAGACAAATCCAGAATAGAATCCAACCTCCTAACCTGGCTCCTCACACATCTAGTCAACATCCCCCTCCATTGCTTGGCATTTTCTAATACTCAGATTGTTACACTGATTTGATCTGGAATGAATGTGGCCTCTTCCTGTAAGTTTCTGCGACTGCTATGAGGGGTAAGTAGTATATTGTCCATGGGGTGAATTATAGTGATTGTAGGAGGTGACAGGGATAAGGTGTGGAATGCTGGAATATTGGAGTTGTCCATCTGCTGTGGTGAGTAGCACATGGATACGCTAGGTGGGGATACTCTACTGCTGCTGAAATTAGACGTCATACTCTTTGATGATAGACTGCAAACATTCAAATTCATAATTATCTCGATTTGGGGTTCTGGACAATGCAAGCACTCAAGTAATTTTTTCACTGACTGTAACAATCTGAGTATTAGTAAACAGTTCGTCCTCCAAAAGCATGTCAAGTGACAGAGGGGATGTTGACTAGATGTGTGAGGAGCTGGATTTGGAGGTTGAGGAGTAGCTGCTGTTGCTGCGTTTGATTCGAACTGGGCAATTGTGGTTCTGATTTTGTTGAGGATGGTGACAAGCTGTTCATTATAATCAGTGTGGTATACTAGCAGGTAGAGATGTACTAATCTTAAACTGCTTAGCTTCTATATCATCAAACTCCAATAACTATAACTAATGGATGATATAACAAGCACTATTTAGGTGATAAAGCCCTGCAGCATCTTTACCAATTGTTGATTGGGCATCTGCCCAAAGCTGATCTCCAAATCAGTTAACAACCACTTCCTTCCATTCCAAGTGAATGAGTTCCACCTCTCAGCTCAGTGAAACAACTTATGTGTNACTGCAAACATTCAAATTCATAATTATCTCGATTTGGGGTTCTGGACAATGCAAGCACTCAAGTAATTTTTTCACTGACTGTAACAATCTGAGTATTAGTAAACAGTTCGTCCTCCAAAAGCATGTCAAGTGACAGAGGGGATGTTGACTAGATGTGTGAGGAGCTGGATTTGGAGGTTGAGGAGTAGCTGCTGTTGCTGCGTTTGATTCGAACTGGGCAATTGTGGTTCTGATTTTGTTGAGGATGGTGACAAGCTGTTCATTATAATCAGTGTGGTATACTAGCAGGTAGAGATGTACTAATCTTAAACTGCTTAGCTTCTATATCATCAAACTCCAATAACTATAACTAATGGATGATATAACAAGCACTATTTAGGTGATAAAGCCCTGCAGCATCTTTACCAATTGTTGATTGGGCATCTGCCCAAAGCTGATCTCCAAATCAGTTAACAACCACTTCCTTCCATTCCAAGTGAATGAGTTCCACCTCTCAGCTCAGTGAAACAACTTATGTGTGCCCTATCCTAGCTTGGTGCTTACTTAAGGCGCAACACAACGTGACTTAGTCTCAATTTGTAAAGTGTACTATATACTTGCAACCTTGATTGTCACTAGCTGCTTAAATAAATAAACAATTAGCCATTACCAAAATATATTAGCTTTATTTAAATAAGATAAATAAATAGCAGCTTCCTAACCTAAATGTAATAAGCAATACATAAAAGGTCACATTATCAGTAAAATTATAGTCATGAATTTAGATCTAGTTTAATATAAATATAAAATCCTATGTTTGGCTTACTAGCCTTATATCGAATTTATTATCATTCACACATGTAAGAAATGTAGTTAGCTAAATGGAAATTAAAACTCCTAATCATACACTTAACCTAAGTGTAGGTTCATGGCTTGGAACAAGGAACCTAGAATCTTTCCTATTATGGGATCCTCGCCACTACTGAACACCAACCATTTAGCTGAACATTGTAGTTAATAATCAAACTGTAATAAAACTAAAGATAAAAATTCCGAAACATTTCCTTCAACAATTGTTACAATGATTCTTTCTCTATTTATAGTAAAGTTCAAAAAGTACCTGTTGATTTCAAATTTCAAATTATTTGTCTGCCAAGATGGCTAAAAATTTTACCTCTTGCATATTTGTTTTGATCAATATTAATGCATTTAGAAACACGCTCTAATGCAAATAACACATCATTTTTCATTTGAAATATTTGGATCTATGAATTATTTCCCTTGAGACATAGTTTTGCATGTTTAAACATTGTTACAACAAACATGCTGTAGTTGAAGCTATGCCTGTGTGAAGTAAACATTAAATTATCAAATTAGTTCTTCTCATCAAGGATAGCAATCCTTAACTTTTTCATGTCATCTTTAGAGAGAGGCATTCTGATGTAGACAAAGTTTTCGACACTTGAGAATCCTGGCTGTTTCTCAATGCACTTCTCAAGGTGCTTTTCATCTTTGCAGAGATATAATGCCTTTTTGTCGTCTTCAAGTTTTGAAACTTTTATTTTGTTGAAATATTATCCTTTTTAATTTTAAATAATTAAGCCAATAAAGATGAATATTAATAGTACATACTGCATTTTCGGGTTTTCGGTAAATTGTATGCAAAATGTTCCACAAATTTTATCAACTCAACGACTTCAAGCATTCAATGCTGAAAGCAAAATATTTCAAGCAGACTTGTAGCAATGGAGGGATTAGCATTGGATGGTCACGCAACCCTTTCTGGACAATAAAGCTAATAACAAAATCAACATGTAAAAACAAAGTTTATTAATTCAATCGTTTTAACTTTGCTTTCAATAATGTCATGAAATGTATTTCTAAGGTCTTCTACTAGATGTCATCTGCCGTCTGAAAATGTTGTATACGCCCATACACAGGGTCATAATATATGGTAAGGCAATGTTATGGTATTGATATGGTGATTATGCTCACAATTAATATTTGTAGTAATGACCATTATAGAAAAACAGTGGTAAATTATTAAAAACCATGAAATCAAAATTCAAATTGCTAAGGAAAATAAACGCAATAAGTCTTAGTTTCTACACCAATTTCATCCAAATTCCCCAACTATGGCATCGTCCAAGCAAGTATGGCTGATAGGCAAGAAAGCCGCAAATGCTTCGAAATTCAATTGGTTCAATTTTTAATATTACTTAGTTTGTTAGAAAACCCAATGAAAATCTAAGGTTTGAGAAAATTTATTTTTCAGCAAGATACAATATTGCAATTAGAATAACAATTACATTTATGGCACTGCAATCTCTCATTGAATGATTGCTATTAATTCCGTTGTTCTGCTTTTTGAATTTGTGTTTTTCTTCAAATTTCTTTCGGAGCTATCAAATAATATTAAAAAAGCTACACTTTAAAGTTTAAGAAACTTCATTAAGCCTATTTTCAATAAAAAATTAACATTTTTTCAGTAAATAGCAGAACTATTGCAAAGTATATATAAAAATTACATTATTTCCAAAGATGGTAAAATAATATTGCACTTCATGTTCTCAGTATTAATAAATATTTGTTCAATGCATAAATATTTAAGAAATAATGGTAGTCTAAAACCAAAGTTTGAAATATACATTAACAGTCAAAATCATGTTTCATTAAATTTATGTATTAATAAAATAATATGCTTGGGGAGAGGCTTTTTACTGATATTAATTTAAAAAATCATAATTTGGTAGCATTCATAATTTTTTTGGCAAAAAAATTTGAGTTGTGGTGCAAATGCACCCCAAACAGTCACAACATATAATTTTTTTTTCAGTCACGAACCGTTAACTAGCAACAAGAATGATAGAAAAAGAAATGAAAAATGTTCAACTATATTTTAACAAAACAAACTGACATTAAACGCTAAAACAAAACACAGTTCATAATATTTACTCCTTAAGTATCTAGAAAATATAAAAAATAACATCAAGTTAGAGCTTCTAACTAACAACAACCAGCAGAGCAAGTAAGTGCATGGTGTTTTGCTATATTACATGGAGACAAAGCAAAAATTTTGTCCTTCCCGGATGAGGCAATTGAAAGTGTAACTGAAATATAAATCTACTTATTATTTTAAAAACTTATTAACTAAAATACAATTTAACCAAATATAATGAGATAATATCAAATTTAAAGTTAAAAGTAAAATATTTGCAAAAATTTATTCAGTATTATTTTTTATCCACTAATTTTACAAAATTTATTGTTCACATCTTTAGCAAAATTTTCAGCAAAGAAATTAAATGCATACTGAATAAAAATATCTACAAATGCATTTAAATTTTGACATATGCAATCCAACATGTACGAATTTTCAGAATCTTTAATTGAAACAAGTGCAACAAATCTAAAAGTCTTGCAGAGACAATCCAGTGAGACAAATGTTTTAAATATTTCTTGCTGTGAAGAAATTAAATAATAACTATAAAGAATGGCAAAGAGTGTAATTGAATACATTGATGGCCTAACTAAGACCCCTCTATTAAATTCGTAAAACACATTCAAGCTTTGTCGGAAGGCCTGCAATGGAGATTAAACGTTTAATAAGAAGTGCTAAAGATTTAGATGTTAAAATAGCAACATCAAAATTTTTCCAGCACAATAAATATTCTGAAATATGTTCAACCAATTCAAGTTGCCATTGTTCTTCATTGCAAAAGACNAAAATTACATTATTTCCAAAGATGGTAAAGTAATATTGCACTTCACGTTCTCAGTATTAATAAATATTTGTACAATGCATAAATATTTAAGAAATAATGGTAGTCTAAAACCAAAGTTTGAAATATACATTAACAGTCAAAATCATGTTTCATTAAATTTATGTATTAATAAAATAATATGCTTGGGGAGAGGCTTTTTACTTATATTAATTTAAAAAATCATAATTTGGTAGCATTCATAATTTTTTTGTCAAAAAAATTTGAGTTGTGGTGCAAATGCAACCCAAACAGTCACAACATATAATTTTTTTCAGTCACTAGTCTAGTCTTCAAGTTGCCATTGTTCTTCATTGCAAAAGACCTCAGAGTATTCATCTAAATAATTTCAACATTTTGTATTTAATTTGTACGCTGACTATTCTCCAGCACTTTGATACTAAATCAAGAAAATTTGCAGATAAGTTTTGCTAAATGGATGTTCATTGAGGCACATTGTACGAAATTAATAGACAGTACACCAGTTATAAGATGAAACAAAATAAAATCCTCACACTATTTTTCTACAAACGTTACGCAATTCTAACCTACTTATACAAACGAATCCATAACAATATTGGAAGCAGGCTTCACCGAATAAATTATCAAGTTAATCGTAGAATGTCTAAACACAGTTCAGATTAAGGATAAACAGTGGGAAAATTCATTCATCATCATCAGCATCGGTAAATTGTGGAACAAACTTAACAGCGACATAAGAAATGCAAAAAAATGAACAAAATAAAAAAACTGCTAAAAGAAAATCTTCTCAAAGACCAGCACAAATTAGGAACATCAAATAGATTAAGTTGATGATTATTTTAACATAAATTTTAGCATGTTATTTTTAATTTTTTAAATTAGATCAATTTGAAACGAATTTATTTAGAAGATGCGATTTCGCAAAAGATAATGTAAGTGGACTGTTGTTTTCCGTAATATTAATCTACCTATTATTTTAGTTATTTGGTAATCAAATATCATTACAAAGGAATGCTCAAAATGGCATATGATCATTGTTGAATAAATATTTGATAAGTATGTTAATTCAACGCTACCTCTAAAGAGGTATCTCTGCAGAAGTAGAGATGAGTTAAAGTCGATCTTTAAATGGATCAATTCCCAACAAACGCATATGCTGAGGATTTTCTGTATGCTACAGCGGTTGATTCATTCAGATTGCAATAAGTATACTTTTAAAAGGAAAATCTTTATATATCCCACATGTAATTAGCTTATATAGTGTAATATGTTTCCAGAGATGGAATCGGATCTAACATTTTAGNTTGATAAGTATGTTAATTCAACGCTACCTCTAAAGAGGTATCTTCGCAGAAGTAGTGATGAGTTAAAGTCGATCTTTAAATGAATCAATTCCCAACAAACGCATATGCTGAGGATTTTCTGTATGCTACAGCGGTTGATTCATTCAGATTGCAATGAGTATACTTTTAAAAGGAAAATCTTTATATCCCACATGTAATTAGCTTATATTGTGTAATATGTTTCCAGAGATGGAATCGGATCTAACATTTTAGCATCCGATCCGATCCAGATCCGAAACTTCATGATCCGGAACCGATCCGATCCGAATTTTTAAAAGAATTTTAGTTTTCAATCCGAAACAGATCCGAATAGAAATAAGTATTCTAACAATAAATAAACATGGAATTAGAATATATTTGTTTTTTCAAATGCGAACAGAAAATTTTAAGCGCTTTAACACTGTCTTTAGTTTAAAAATGGACGTATACGATATACCGGTCAGGACGAATTATGCAATAGTGCATGCAAATCAACTTAAATGTTGTGAATCCTAAACAACTTAGAAGCAATGTGTTGAAGAATCAATGTTAAGTTGTGAAATATTCCAATAGTATCAAATGCTCTTCTAGTACTACAATCTAATACAGTCAAGCTAACCAAAAAATTCAAGAAATGTTTTTGTCAACGATCATAAGATTGGCCTAAAATGGCAATTATATAAATGGCCCAACCGGATTTCGGCTGGGCGTGGGCCTCAATTTTCAGCAAATGTCCATATATGTTTGAAATAGATTGCTTCTTGTATATTTAATTGTCAACCCACAAGAAGCAAGTCCGTTTCTAATTATCGTAACTTTGATCTGCCAAACTCCAATATATTCACTTCCTTGCCTATTTATAAGCTTTTTAGTAATTTAATTGCTAAAATTATTATCAACTATAATCATAACATATTTATAGAGTTTAAATAGTTGAGTTTCTGATGATATTAATATCCTATTAATTTTATTATGTGAAAATCTAAAAATCACCATTTTGCAATGTTACTATGAAATGAGAATTGAAGGAGTTTCAAACAACGAGATAAAACTTACTTCAAAATTGCAGCTAAAGCGGTGAAAACAAGAAAAACACAAACAATCACAATTTAAGGGCGAACCCAAAATTTATATTGCAATACATTAAAAAAATTGTGGCAGAATGTATTAAAATCCATCATAGAAAATTCATTTTTTTCAAGGTTAATTTGAGATGTAAATATATATTTTGAATTTTAGTTTTCATTGAAAGTGGATACTTGATTAGATTAGAAAAGTGACATTAAATAAATTTATTTCCTATTATTGCTATGCCAAAGGTATGGGTCTATAAAAATGCTTATGTTAGTGATTTAATAATCACGAACCTTCTGAAAACTAAATTGATATTGGCATTGCAAGTTGCTTAAAGTATATCTTATATGAAAATTTTTTATTGAAGAGCATTCCAAATTCTATTTGTATCATTTTATTGAAGAGCATTCCAAATTCTATTTGTATCATTAAATTGTGGCAGTGTTTGCAGCAACTAAAGTATTCCACTTGCTTCTCTGTGGTTCTTCTGTTTTTTCAATGTTTTTGGTTACCTTACAATTTTATCTTGATGGGATGTCCTAATATGAATCGCATTTTCACCTTTGAAATATTCGTCACCAATTTTATAAGTGTTTGGAAAGAATAACGCGGAACCTGTTGTATAAACAACGAGAATTTTACTTAGATTATTAACACGCTTAAATTGGGATTCAATGTAAAAATGTGCGGAATTTATAAAGTGTACAAATACACAAGTTTAAAAAGTTTTTGGATCCGAAACAGATCCGATTCTCAAAATGAACATCCGATCATATCCGATCCGAATCTATCTCTCTGTGTTTCATACATACACATAACATCGTTGGATATGTACAACAAAATAGCTGCGAGTTTATTGCTCATTCTAAGTGATTTACTTAAATTGACCAGAAGTATGAATGAATTTATCTGTTAGCCATTATTTATGATCTAAAACAATCAATGAATATCCATAGAAATATTTCTACTCATTTTCCAAGGCTCGGCATCCCTCATAGAGAAACTCGAGGCCTCTGCGGCTACAGATTGGTCCTTCTAGACTGTATTGAACATGAAGCCTGGTCCAGAGCAACAACCCGTTGAGCATCAGCGAGCCTACCGGATGGTAGTCAAGAGCAGCGGTGGGGAATCCTCCAAGTTCATAATGGCTTAGATAAACTGATTGGCCCACTCGTTGTTGAATATCCTTCTGATTAAGTTTATCTGTAATTTTGCTAATAACGCTTACTCTGCGACATAGGGTTGAGTGAACATTTTCTAGGAGGGAGCAGCAAAACAAGTGGAATGAGGAAATAGGTACCAAAGACCAACAATCAAACAAAATAACAACTAACATATTCGTGAGAGACGTTACAACAAAGTATTACAGAAAAATTTGCTTTTCCCATTCACTAAAACTGAACAAGTAAGACGCAAATATTAAAAATTGCGGCTAGTAGTCGCCATTAAGGATTTGGGAATTATTAAATTGAATGCCCTCCGCTAAAAATTCATTTGCGAATTATGACACGGCCTTTCTTTGAGGTGGCCTCTTGCTTAATTCCATAACTATGTATATTGGTATGCTAATATATGTGTGCAAGAGTTATATATTGAAAGTGTTCAGCATTTCATCCGATATTCAAACAGCAATCTAAAGCTAAATTTTTAGTTTGTTTTATGCAACAGCATGTAAGACATTAGTTTACTACAGTAATGGAGGCATAAGTGTTCAAAATAGAAAATGTAAGAATGGTTCTGCATATGTTAATTGTATTAATTTCTGTCATTTATACCGTTTGAATCTTTTGATTCTCATTCTTACATTATTTAATTATATTTTAAGTATAAATAGTTCAAAAATAGGAATAAGCGTACTATTATGAAAATATCGTGATGAATATGCCGGCTGAATTAGTGTACAATTTATTGAAGCGTTTTTATCACAAAGCGATGCATTGTTGTGTAATGTTATTTTCGTGGTGCTTTGGAAGCTTTGCGTTTTGTGGGACAGGAGGAGGAGGAGCAGCGGGTGGGTGAAGTGGGCAGGGCGGGGCAGAGATAGCACCAGCTACCGGCCTATAGCCGCTTTTAAATTTTAAGAAAGGCCGGTAAAATTGCCGGCCGTTTACCGGCCAAAATTATAAAAAAAGTTCTTGTTATATTTTATAAAAAGGAAATATTTTGCTTAGTTTGTGAGGAATTGCTATGAAAATCTGAAGTTTATACTTGGAGCAATCTGCAGTATTGCAATTAGAATAATAATTAAAATTACTCTCTGGGATCTTTCACAGATTTTGCTATAAACTGTGTTGTTCTGTACTTGATTTTTTTATGGAACTTACTAATCATATTAAATGATGCTGTTTATAATACTGAAAGTGTCATCTTTAAGATTTATAATTGAAATTTGAAAGACCTCATACAAATAAAGCAACTTGAACCCTTGTATTTTAATAATATTGGAAGGGATGCTCAAAATAAATTTGATGGATGCAATGTCAGTTGACACATCCTATTAGAGGAGCAATATGTTTAGTTTTAGCAAAATATTTTTTAAATTTTATTTGTGTACTTGTAAGTTATTCAATACTAAGCGGCGTCAAATGCCACAGCAATATGAAACATAATGATTGATAATGTTATTTGCTTAGTTTTATATATTTTAGCTATCATACAAAATAAACTAACTAAATATAATAACTGAAACGTTCACAATTTAAATGCACTGAAAAGTGAAAACTGATTAAAGTTATGCAAAGAATCGATATAGAGAAAATATCAAAATTGTGTTTTGCTAGCAATATAGTTATAATAGATTGAAATGTGCGTTATGCAATATCAGTTTTTGCATTGGCATGTGCAATTTTCTAGATTAAAACAGTATATATATAT
>CABFPE010000128.1:724746-752197 GCA_900660155.1 Hofstenia miamia | reverse complement strand
ATATATATATATATATATATATATATATATACAATATACTTGCATAGATTAAATATGCAAAGCAAGTTAAATTTTCTGGCCAAAACCGACAGGTATTAACTGTTACCAGCCAACTACCAGGATTCTTATTGCTAAAATTGACTTTATAATGTTAAACCAAGATCATTAAAAATCAAGTAAATGAATTGATAAAATAACATTAACAAACTTCTACATAGACTTTATTGAGAAAATCATATCTATGCATGACTACTTTTAAAATTCCTGTTAAATTTTCATGCACATATATTCAAGCACAGCTTTCTTTATTTACACGAAATAATTGATAAAAATGTTTTGCGAAATATTTTAGCTGAAATAATGTAGAATATAAAATTACTACCATGATTGATCATTACATTTACATTGGTTATTCCATAATAAAAGTACAACTTTCCAATATTACGTATGGTATCATGCTTAATATAAGATGCGTAAGTGGCAAATGCATTCATAAAGCCACCCGTTAGCAAGAATGTAAATGATATCAACAGAAGACAGTAAATGAATTTATTGTCTTTATCTGACTTCTGCTTTTTAAAACTGACTACGCGGAATATTATTAAGGTATTCCCAATCAGAACAGTAAGAATTGAAACAGCATATATTGCATGTATGTGTTCCAATATGACGGTCTTGCAAATTCCATTTTCATAGCTATAGGTTATGAACACTGGAACACATAGAATAGCAATGATAACACTGATAACAGTAGATACTCCGTAAGCCTTAATAGGACCAAATTGTAATTTGTAGAAGAGTGGGAAGAATAAACACACTAATCTGTCTAGGGTTAGAAGAGGCACATGTACAGTGGAACATAGTGTAAATAATCTTATGAAATAGAATGTAATCGTGCACGCCCAAAGATGGGCATTTTCAATGTTGATGCCTAAATAAAATGATTAAAGTAGTTAACATTAGCTTAAAATAAGTCAATACATTAAACTTACTTAGGGATTTCTAAAAAATAATCATTAAAATCGAGTTAAAAGTAGTCTGTTTGAGAGGAGAATCTATTCTCTATGGCTACGGAAATGTAGGAAAATGTAATATTCAAAGTTTGATTGAAATGTTTATTCTTGGATTAAGATCAGCAGTTTCTTAGTAAAGACGTCCTACAAAATAAGTTTATTTCATTGGGATTAGTGTAATGGAAATCTCTTAGAAACATGAAATAATTTTGTTCTGACTTTATGACTGAAGTAGAAATTCTGCAAGTTAATGATGTTTAAATAATATCTATGAAATTATCATTATAAGCTGAGAACATATTTGGCCACTATTTTTTTTTCAAAATCTTGTCAAATATACAGCAAAGAACTGCTCCGTTGAAAACAGGTTAAGCGACGGCGAACATGACCAAGCATTCCAGAACCTTTAAAAATATTGTAAAAGTAGACCATTTCACTGCCTTTTAGCAGCACGATTTCAAATTTTTTTTTCCTAAAAAACGTTCTATTTTTACTGGTATAGTCAATTTTGAAAAACTAAGTAGGAACATTGACGCATTGCGGTCTCGGATACTCGCAAATATGGCTTTAAGTGTCTATATCCAGTGAGATCTTAGTTAAAGTCGTATTCCATGGTTAAAGTGACAAAAAATTAATAATAATCTAGAAGCTAATTCTAGTGCAAAATAAGTTATAATGTCTAGACCATTAGACCAATAGCCGATTTTTCAAGCATTTATCTACTACTCTTATTGAAGCTAGTTTCAAAAAAGCATACTGGTGTTATTGCTAACCCTATCTTGACCGGTTTTTTTCTCGTTTTTTACAATCGAGCGTTTTCCACAGCATCCCTCAAAAAAATCGATCCTAGTCATCACCAAGCAGAGAAACTTGGCAGAACTGTAGCTTTGATATAGCTGAACAAAAATCACTCGACAATATATAGCTTTGACGTTAGTAAACTGATTTCAATAGCAAAGCATTTGATGAATGTATTCAAATACCATAAAAAACGCTAATATTTGGCAAGATAGTGGTCAATTGTAAACGAACATATTGAGAAAGCAATGTTTCAAAGCCATGCTAATCTGTGGTCCTAAAGTGAATGGATTTAAATATCAGTAAACATACTAACTAGAAAAATAATATAAGTATGATTCATATTTTAGACATCTGTCAAGCTAACAACATTTTTGGAAAAGTTGAAAAAATTGGGCCCAAATGTTCCTTCAAATAATAGAGATGACTTTATTTATCAGGTGTAAGAGGTGCTGAGGAAGCACCCACAGGTCGAGATAGAGTTAAAGACTCATTTGCAGATAAAATAAAATATTTTTTCGAATAGCATTATACTTCAAAACGATATAAACCAATATATTCATGACATCAAGAATTACAAACAAATACTATTGCTTAAGGCAAAATTTAAATTTGAGAAGGTAGTAACGAAACAAAACATTTAATCCTTATAATAGTATACTATGAAGGAATTAAGTTGTTTGCAAAATTGATATTCTCTTAATGATCAAATTTGATTATCGGCAAAAATTTGTAAAATGAATTGCTGCATATAGCGCACACTACCATAACAACGTAAAAAACGAGTATACAAACCCATTGGACGTAGAAGACCTGTCCTTATCCCCATTGTGGCACACATCAGCCCATCGTACACAGAAAGGACTTGAATAAACACAACAAATGATGATTTCGTCTTTTTGTCAAATTTCCAGCACGTGAAAAAAGTGCAAAAATTTAATGTAACACCAATTATGCTAAGGCCAAAATTGATTCTGTTGATGTAGTTTGACAAGATGAAGTAAAGCTCATTTTCGAGTGAATCTGTAAAATTTGTCATTCATAAATAGTACAGTATATCATGTTTTAGAAACAATTTATAAGAGTCAATTGTGCTGATTGGCTCGCATTTAGCCACACATGCATACATTTTTGATCATTTCGCACTGATTGGTTGAAGCAAAAATGTACTAATCTGTCTTTTCAGTAATACTTATAGTAATATTATTACAAACAAAATATTGATAAAAAGCATTATAAGTCAATAGCATATCTGACAACTCAGTGATTGAATTTGGGTAACGCTTACTGTTCCCTGAATTTCGACAAAACTTTTTTAGTGCAATTCCCGTGGCCATTAGACCGAAGTTTCAGAAAGAACTGGAATTATGTTTGTGTAATAAGGATAAGTAAACTGACAACCTTGCAGCAACACTATCGGCAATTTTTCGATTATATAACAATTAAAAGGCTGAATAACAAAAACAGATTTTCGGCTAAGACTTTTTTTGAGCCTCCAATTCACGGTTAACTTTTTGTAACAGAATCAGCTTAATATATTATAAATTTTGAATAGATTTAGTAGATTTTTAAACAGATTTCATAAAGAATTAAGCAACACTAAGCCGTAGCAAATGCAAAAGTGATATTGTTATAAAGGAAATATATGTTTAACTTTCATCGAGTTTGAATTTCATCAATAGTAATTGTAACATTATCGTAAATCAACAAAGATTAATGCACAATGCAAATCCTTTATACATGCAACATATAGTTGTTGTCGGTTTACCTTATGACAAACTGGTTAACGTAACTAATTAAAATCAATTAGTACCCACTGGTGGATAAGTAGTGGCAGTAGTAGCAATTGGAGCCACTCATAGCCACCAGTGGACCACTGGTTGACCAGTAGTGACATCTGATTTACTCTTAATCATTAATAATATATGAGCTAATGCTTGCAAGTAATATATTATTCATTATTATGCTTCTTAGATCACATAAATATATAAAATTCATTGTGAAGAGCTTTCTTACAATTTTCTGTTTGCAATAATTATAAGATATATGTGCAGAATGAAATTTCAAAATAATTTTTTCATGATTATTCGTGGACCTTGAAATTAATGTCTACATGAGTACTTAAAATTGGGCAAAAGTTATTTTTAATTATTGGAAAAAAATAATGTTTAAAAATTGCAATTTCTTCGGAAATTGAAAATTAAATCTAAATTGGGCATTTTGTATGCTCGTTGTTATTGCGTATAATAAAAAATTCATTATATTTTTAAATTCAATGTAAATGGTGAGTTTGCTAGCATTTATCAATATAAAAGTTTGCTGTTGCTACATTTGAGACATTGCTCTGATGCTTAAATCATATTTTTGCCACCATTGGCGCACCAATTAGCCACCAGTGGACCACTAGTTAGCCACTGGTGGTCCACTAGCGTACGGGCGGCCAAATCCACCGGTGGCCCACCGATTCTTCCACTGATGGTCCACCAGCGGTTGGCTACGTGGGCAATAATTCATATCATTCTTCCTATCTTTTTTCTTTCAATACTGCATATGATAAGGTCCTGACGTTAGCATCTCCAAGTGCTTAGGGGCTTAGATATTCTGGATGATCGTCGTTGGTGAAACAACTTTGACTGCGAAGTATCTTTGGAAGATTTGGAAAATTCCAAAGTGTCATTGCTAGTAAGAACGTCGGGATTAGCACTCTGATCTATATCAGCATAATCCTGGACAACTGTCATTAGATTAGATGACTCAGCATAATCTTCAGCAGAAATCACGTTAGGAGGATTAGATTCTTCCGGTATCTCAACTGTTGTGCATTCCTGGACAGTTTCTGTTTCAGAAGGCGAAAATGGAGACAATGAGGTAATTCAAACAGTGTCAATTCTGCCTCCTGCAGTACCGATTTCTGCAAAATGTGGCGAAATTACATCAAGAATCTCAACTGGATCACCAATAGGATCACTCTTGCATTGAATATGACGATTCAGAAATGCTTCATTGCCAGAATTTAGCCAATAAGTGAGAGAAAATCCTTGTGTACCTTTCCGTTGCAATTTCAAAAACCGGCTATGTGGCGTCTCGCCAGTTGTCGTGCAAATTAAGGAATGAATAGCTGCTAGTACTTGTGGTAATATCTGCTCCCAGTCAGATAAATAGCGGTAATGTATTATTGTTAAAATACCTTTCCAAGTAACAATGTTATATCTTTTAATTTGTCCATTACACCGTGGGTTAAAAGGACACGTCCTTGAACTGGCAACTCCTCGGGAGACCAGAAATTTCTTGTAGTGTTCAGAAGGGAACGCACTTCCATGATCGCTATGGATAAATGAAGGAGTTCCAAGCAATGCAAAAATTTGTGACAAACAACGGATAACAGTGGTAGATTTTGAATGGACTTGAGCTTTTACTAATGTGGATTTGCCCGGTATAAAAAACTTCGGTTTTATTGACTGACATGAACGATATCTGCTGACAATGTTGTGAACTTCTTCCAATGTTGCAGGAATATTATGGTGGGGGATATACTCGCAAAACCTCGTGACGCCTGCATGTGCTAATGAATCATAAAGTTTGGTAAGATCGATGCCAGATTCGTTTGCTGCTGTTCTTGAGAGTGCATCAGCGATAATGTTTTGTTTGCCAGGATGATGCTGCAAGTCATAGTGGAACTCCGAGAGCTCAGCTTGCCAGTGGATCAGTTTATCATTTTTAATCTGCGACTTGTTATCAGAGAAAATATATCTAACTGCCTGTTGATCAGTCTTGACAATTATTGGAAAAGTCAGGAGTTAATAACGCCCTTTCTGAAATGATTCCACAATGGCCATTACTTCTCGCTCAATGGTGGACATTCGATGTTCAGTTATCAATAATGTTCTAGAAAAGTAAGTAAGTGCCACTTCCCCAATTTGTTGCAAGGTTACGCCTATCGTGGCACTAGATGCATCTGTTTTAAAGCAAAGTGGCCGCAGTTGATCATTTGGTGTAGCCAACACAGATTGAGAAATTTCTTTAGTTACAGCACTAATTGCTTGTAATCTATTGTTAGGTAATGGCTATCAAGAAATGTACGTTGGTTAAAATCGTGCTTTTCTTGATCTTGGCCAAAAATAATGACATCACCCAAATATGCGTGTGTGCATTGAAGGTTGTTGTCGGCTATGAAATTGTCTATGACGCGTTGAAAAGCTGAAACAGCATACAGCAAAGGCGTAAATTGGTATAGACGTCCGGCAGCCTCAAATGCGGTAAATGAGCGGTCAGGTATTCTCAACAGCACCAGATAGTATGCAGATCTGACATCGATTTTGAAACAAATCTGTTAAAACTCACTTTTACCAAAGGGATGTCTATTTTTTTAAATGGTTAGGCATTGACTGGTGTGTAGCGATTAATCGTCTGACTGTATTTGACTACCATGCGCTTCCTTTTGTCTTTAACAACGAGGACTTGTGCCCGCCAAAGCAAAATTGATGACTTGACTATTCCCAGCTTGAGCAATCTAACGATTTCGTGTTTGATAAAAAATTCTTCATCGTGATGCTTATGTCGACTAGAGCTAGCTAAAGATTTTGGTGTCATCGCAAATTCAAATAGTATTGATGGCTCAATAAATAGACAAAAAAACAGGCGCATGTTATTTCTAATTTAGGACTACTTCCGCTGAAGACAAATGCAGTCGACTTATGCCTCTGTAGAAAATCTCTTCCCAAGATGCATTGATACACTAATCTATTTGTCACTTTAAACATCTGATTGCCATATGAATATGACCCAAATGTGAGTTTCGCATTGCAAATGCCGAGGTTGTTGCATGAAAAAGCGTCGACTATTTTGGTAGATTCTTGCCAATCCCGCATGATCAGACCAGCTTTTGCGGTTGTCTCCTTGGATAGGAATGAATGTGACAAACCGGTATCCAGCAATTCTTCAAACTTGAGGCGGCCTTTCAAAGTTATAGGCACAGTACCATTTCCCTAGTGAATCAATAAAGTTTATATAAAAAATTCTAATCGATTTGAAGGGTTACAAATATTACGCTTTTATTGAATAAAATCGTAGCATAATAGTAATAGCAACATTATCGTAAATCAACATAAACATTAATGCACAATGCAAAGCCTTTATACATGCAACATCAAGTACTGTTAGGTTTACCATAATCCAGTCGTCATCAGTTTACCTTATGAGAAAACTGGTAAACGTAACTAATTAAAATCAATTAGTAATCGTTCATATCACGATTCAATTGACATTTTCTTTTCTGCAAAATTTGCAAAGGCTTCACTAAACAGGCTTAAACACTTATAACTCACAAACGATTGAACAGTTTACAAACCACAAAATTTCAAAAGATAGAAGTTTATATCCTTTTTATGTATGCATTGATTTCGTGTTAGAAATGATGATTTGCCAGCGGCGTGCTTGAATGAGTCGGGGCCTATCTACCTACAAGAAGTAAAATATTGAGGTTTATTTGTCGCTCCAAAGATTTTCAAAATAAAAATAATTAATGTTTCCACTTACTCCAAGTACAAGAATAATACTTTGTTGACGTAGATATCAAAGAACTATGTTTGTAAAAAAATAGGAATGTAATGGATATAATAGGATAATTGCAACAGAACAGTTTTCAAGATACTCATTCATAACCAACGCGTCAAATTTCATATGCATGATAAGTACTCTAGACTTTTTTGCAATATTTGCAGATCTGCACTCTTTGTCAAATCTCTTAAATTTATTATATTGAAATACACGGTTATTTATTTATGTGAACCCTATCATTTGTTTTGTGGATAATTATTTTTATTTTTAAATCATCCGTCTACTACTTACTATAATTTACTGCGGCAACAATAAAACACATCAATACGTTTGACTCCATTAAGCTTTTATTTAAAATTTCGGTTCACTTCTTAGGAAATACCCATTTTTTTCAAGCGAAATTGATACAACTAAAACATTCATATTAAAATTAAAATCTAATGGAAAATTTTTATATCACAAACCCAAAGTGGTTTTGCTGCATCAATGGAACTAAATGAATGTAATCATAGAAAAGCAAACGCTTAATAATTAAATTTTGAAGAAGTGCTGCTAATGTTGATTTTTCGTACATGTTACAATTATGACATTCAATTTTTAATTTTGGTTTTGTCACACCTTCAAATTCTCTATCCAGTGGTGTTTCAAATGTTAGATGTCATCATTATTTAGTGAGTTGTGAATGAGGCTCGCTTTAGCTCGGTATTTTGTTAAAAATATTGTGTTCGAAGAATTTTTTACATAGCTCTTCCTATTATTTAATAAACATTTCTTAAATAAAATTATGGGAAAAGCATACTGACCGCAAAAAATAAGAAAAATCTCCATAATCAAATTTACAAGCAGAACTATAAACTTGCTTTGCCGAAAATAGGCTCATTTTGATCTCTATGTATATCAAATACTGTGCTCAAGCTCGGCTCGGCTCGTTAGAAGCTCGGCTCGTTGACAAGTCTGATATGAAATGTTCTACACAAGTTTACACAAGATATATTGAATAATTTAATCTTTCTAATCTATATGTAAATTATTATTATTAGTATTATTATTATTTCTTACTTAGCACAGCTTCATGCTGGTATTCCACTCAGCTCGGGGAACTCACCAGTTCCCAGGGAGTCTGAGAGATTTCCTCAGGACTCTAGCTGTTCCTAACAATGCTGCATTCTGTGCTACCGCTCCTCCCCACTTTGGTACTCCCAACTTCTCCAAGTATCTCTTATGCTTCTTACTCACTGCTCCTAGTGCGCCTACTACTACCGGGACTACTTCAACCTTCCTTAACTTCCACAGCCTTTCTATTTCCTCTTCCAACTCTCTGTACTTGTCTATCTTCTCTTTCTCCTTGCTTTCTACATTCCTGTCCTTTGGAACTGCTATGTCTATCACTGTTCCCAAGCTTTTCTCTTTGTCTACCACTACTATGTCTGGCCTCCGTGCTTCTATCACCTTGCTTGTCTGTATGTTAAAGTCCCACAGTATCTTAACTTTCTCATTTTCTATTACGCCCTATGGCTTGTGCTCACACCACTTGTCTCCTGCTTCTAACTCATGCTGCCTGCTCAAACTCCAATGTACCATTCGTCCCACCTTGTCATGCCTGAATTTATACTCATTCTGCACCAAATTCTCACATCCTGCTCCGCCTCTTTCTTACATAGCCTACACTTATCACTTACTTCTACTCTTCTGTCTATATGTTTCTTCACCCAGTTTGATCTTATTGCTTGCTCCTGTACTGCCATTATCAGTGCTTCTGTTTCTCTCTTTAGTCCTGCCTTCTTTAACCACTTGTTGCTCTCTTCTCTGTCACACATTTCTGTTTTCCTCCAGTATTCTGCCTATACCTTGTTTGTCTCTTTTGATTCCATCCTACTCTGGTATACCTTCTTTCCTTAACAGCTTCAAGTAGGGATCCTCTAAGTTGCTTTTCTACATGTACCACAGGTGACTCACGGCCACTAGAGTCCAATATTATTATTATTATTATTATTATTATTATTATTATTATTATTATTATGATTATTATTATTATTATTTATTATTATTATTATTATTATTAGCCTGTATTGCCAAGTTTTGCAAAAGATTCATAATCTGATATGCAAGCATTGATAGATTATAGCAGAATTGGGGAGATATCAGCTAGACCGAAACCACGTTGATTTATCAGGAGCTTCAGAGCATACACATTAGCACCTGTGCTCGATTTTGTAAAAAGATATTGAATTGCATTAGCAATGTGAAGGCATCATTATAATTTATTACTTTTCCATTAATGAATCTGACAAGATAAAATGCTTAGAAATTAGTGCAGAAAGTGATTGACCGACGGTATATTTTTGCAGCAGGGGTTGCCTTGTGATCAGCTATTCACTCTATTTATTTGGGCTGTTTGTATTTCCAGGATGAATTCTAAATACCATTATGGATTTCTTTATATCAATATTGTGTTAAAAATAAAAGCTAAAAATGATAAAAGGAATTTACATCCATGAATTTTGTGCTCTTGAAATTTTCGCTTTTAATTTTCAGGTCTTGTAGTTTACCGTATTGAATTCTCTCACCTCGAATTTTTTTTACCTGTAAGTTTCCAGATACCATTAGCGAAATTAGGGTGTATTGTTTAACAACACGAAATAGTTTAGCCAAGTTCAACACTAGTGCAATATTTGTGAAGCAATAGGAGGCGTAGTGATTAAAAATTAGTTCAAGTATTTGCATTTAACATTCTAATTGATGAAATTGTGTTTTAAAATCTACAGTAGCAAAAAGATGCATTTGCGATGATTAAGATGACAGTAAGTCACTTCACAAACAAATGTTAAGTCATTTAATGACTTCTTTTACAATTAAAAATATTGATTCAGCTCTCATGACATTCGCTTTAATTATCAAATAATCGATCAAACATTTCAAAAATAATTTCAAGTATGAGTTTTCTATTTTTTAAGGTTATTCATTCTGGTCATGCACTTATTGTAACATTTATTTATTCGCATTACTCTGAATATTTTACTAAAATGCATTGATATATATAACACATTTTAACAAGGAAGATTGTGGACATAAAATCTAACGCCATTTATTTGTTATGAAACTATAGAAATTCGGTTTTTTAAACTGGAAAATAATGTTTATATATATATATATATATATATATATATATATTGCAGGGCTGCATATAGAAATGGAATTTCTATTTCATTCCTTCTCCATATTATAGAAATAGAAATTGAATAGAAATGGGAATGGAAGTAGTATCATTAAATGTAAATTTATTAAAAATTTAGGGAAATTGAATTTACAAGAGCTTCATTCTCAACATTGTCTAAAATGCTCAAAACACCATAAATATATTTAAATAAAATTAATTTTTTAAAAAAATTCACAAACTGCATTAAAATAACCAAAATTATTCGGAATCATACAAAGCACAACGAATACAACCACAAAATTTGGTTAAATATTACACTGGCAAAGCTAAACCAATTCTAGCTTCCATGCGTAAATATGGAAATTGCGTCCTTGATTTCAGATATTTAAAAACTCGACCCGTTTGTGACATCAAACATTCATTATTAGTTCTGGTTTCAACCATTTATTTGCACATATACATTTTTTAAACATTATTATCTATAGAAAATTTGTGATGATATGAGTTTACTGCAAGAATTTTCCCTCATATATGAATTTAACTGATTAAAATTTTAATTCGATTTTGGAAGTCTAATATAATAATTCGATATGAAACTAAAATAGCCTTAGCTGAGGCATACGATTACAAATATTAAAAAATACCATGATGTGTACTTTATCAGTTTCAACCAAACATAATTATTCCAATATTGATAAAAATAGAAGTTATAATGTGGTACTAATAAGACGTTCGAACCTAAAAATTTTATAGGATTAAGATAGATTCAAATCGGGGTTGCCGTTGCTATTATAGGAATTGATTTTGAGATGCTGAAATCAAATTAATTGATTTGATTTAATTTGACATAGATTTTCATGCCAATTGATTTGAGTTGATTTAGAAATCTTGAAAATGTATATTTCAAAGTTGTAAAATACAATGTACCCACTACGTTAATTTCTCTATCTTTATTGGTTTGATGATGATGCTCCCAAAATTAGTAGTAATATTTGTGAGCAAACTTTGCTCCAATCAAATCAGCCTAATCTAGTGATTGACTTTAAAAACATCTAGATAAATTTTGGGAAAAATATTTTGTCAATCAGAGTTGTAAATGGGCTGATAATTTTTTTTCTTAAATAACATCTGTAAAGAACTTTAATTTACAATTGATCATGAAATAGATAATAGTTTGAACTTTGTAGATGTCACAATATTAAAGAATAAAAATGAACTAATTACAAATTGGTATCAAAAAACTACAAAAACAGATCGTTATATAACATTCAAGTTATAAAGTGATGAAGTTCATTAAAAAAATACAGTTAAAAATCTTGTAGATAGAATATTTACAAGTTGTTCAAATTTTGAAAATTTAACAAAGAGCCTACACAAACTTATTAATGATCTAGTGAAAAATGGCTATTCACAAGAGTTAATTATCAAAGTGATGAATGCTAAATTCAAATACAATAACAATAAACAACGAAGTGAAATACAAAAAACAAAAATGTTTTGGACATTACCTTTCATCAAAATGAATGCCGTAACATTAAAGAAACAACTCAAAATCTTAAATAAAGATCTTTTAGCATCAAAAATTTGTCAAATATTAACATCGATTAAAACAAGATATTATCAAAAACAAAAATAATGTACCCATTGATTTGTCACCTGGAATCGTTTGTATTTACAATTGTGATGAATGCAATTATTCATCATAAATCGGCGAGAAGAGAGAACATTTAAGCACAAGAATCGAATAGCATATGCGAGGTGATCTTAATTCAGAAATATTTTTGCATGCACAGCCACCAAAAAGAAATAATTTCAGAATAATAATTAAGCATCAAGAATCAAAAATAGCGGAAAACATTGCAATTAAATTCTTTGAAAGACATTTAATGATTATGCAAAAAGAAATCAGCAAGCTAAATATATTTTGTAAAAAAAAGCAAAATACAGCGTTTAATTATCTTGAAAATGACAAATTAGAATGCCGAAGCGCGTCGATAATAAAAGATGTTATTCACATAATTCAATATATATATATATATATATATATATATATAGTAATCTTTCGAAGGCTTATAATAAAAGACATGTATCCTCTATTATCAACGGTTCATACATTTTAATATCTGTTAGCACCGCGATTACTAGTATCGTCAACACTGTTACACAATTAAGTAAATCTACACATCACCCAGGAAAATTAGGGAAAACCAGCTTTGAAAATCTGTCTTTGCTTGCGGTTCCTTTGGGGTCGTGTATTCTCTGACGCCAAGTTTTCGTCAGCAATTGTAGAGTTTGCATTATGAGATTCGGCAGGATTGATTGCACCCATGTTCTCTTTCTCTTTCTTCTGTTGATGTGTTGGAAATCTTGATAGTGTATTTACAGCAACTGTTTCTCCATCAACCACTGCAACTTGAGGAAACATCATGCCTTAAACAATTCTATGGCGGCGGTCCGGAATGTGCCCTTTTTGAGTATATATAGGACATCGTATATGACTCTATCCCCGGCTGCAAGCTGCCAAGTTGTGGACAACTTCGATTGATGTATCTTTCTTTGAGTCGATTTTATTGAATTAGCTTGAGCTATTTTCAAGTACTTCAAAGTTGCAATAAACATTAAAAAATGTGATTTAAAGCCCGTTGCCAAATGAATAGTATGACGATAATCTCCCATGGCTCTCGTAATATAGGTGTCCCAGATTCCTGTAGAGCTACCAGATTCATGTTGAATTGACAGACGATTCGTACACAGCATTTTGTTAAAACTTTCACAGAGGCCATTGCCCTTTGGGTGGTAACTCGCGTCCTTAGTTTTTTACTCCCATTCTCTTGCATTCATTGGCAAATCGCTCACATTCAAGTTGACTTCCTCTGTCGCTTAACAAGCGCTCAATTTGTCAATAGCATACCACGTAGTCTTGAAAACATTTACACAACGTATCAGTGGTAATGTCTTTGATGCAGAACACCTCTGCAAACCGTAATGCAGGCTCGACAAAATTCAAAAGATAACGTTTTCCAATTGGTGTTGTTTCAATGTGGATTCCCGTGTATTGTCTTCAGTAAAGTATGCTTCCATGTTGTTCCATAATCTTTGCTAATTAAGCAACTTTCCCGCGATAGGGCATCTGCTACAACATTTTCTTTGCTTTTAATCTATTTGACGCCAAAGTCGTAATCTTCTAATGTCAGTCTTCAACGTAGCAATTTGAGCGATGGTTTCATGGTCTTGAACATACATTTTAATATCTGTTAACACCGCGATTACTAGTATCCTCTAGTTGGGTGTCAATACTGTTACACAATTAATTAATTAAGTATATGTATATATATATATATATATATATATATTTATATTTATATATATATATATCTTCAAGTCGCTAAATTTGCACTTAAGACTGGCTTTAAGTCAAGACATGCTTTTTACTCTGTAGTATTCTGAAGTCACAAACGATCTATTTCAAGACCAATAATTGCCATAGCCTTTTGTACAGGGTGTGTCAACTCATATTGTGGTTTTTTTACCGCTCTTTTAATGCATGACAGGGAACGGATTTCCTTAATTTCAGATCATTATTATTTAAGATTATCCTCGTTCATGTTTCTATAAAGTCGTCATGCATCACTCCAGATTTGAAAATTGAAATTCGAAAATTGAAATCCCTCTTCAGTAAATTACTTGGCACATTTGATTCATTCAATATTCAGATCAGCAGCAATTGTCAGGAAAATCATGGATTATAGAAATTTGAATAATATATAAATTGTTACTCCTGTTTCCCTTTGAATTGCATTTGAAAAGGAGACTGGGAAAAACGTTAAGACATTGTGAATTTTCCCTCGATCCCGTGTGAATGACCAATTATCGAACAGACTATCGAATAATACTTGTAGAGTTTTAAAAAATATTATCTATTTGTAAGGACCCATTTTCTTTCCTGAATACAAACTTTGAACATCGAAACGGACGCATGACCCCGAAATGAAACTTATTGTGATAAAGTTGTAGATTGCTCTACACCTGAGTTAAATAGAATTATGGCCAGTTTCTCTGATATTGAATTTGAATGTTCTCAATACACTGAGCATAAAATTCATGTCATTCCAAATTGTTGTTTCAATATTAGTGCATTTTCCATAATATTCAACATTCAGACCCCTGTGGTGAAGAAATTAAAATAACTCTGAGAAGGCTCTTATTAGTAGAGATAAAAAAATTGCACCAGCAGGGAACCCAAGAATGAGATTCATCTAACACCATTAACTGTTTATAATTGATTAGATCATTTTCATGAAAATCGAAGGATTTGAAGGTTTTTCAAATTCGAGGTATAGTTAAGTTGAACATGATTTTATTGTTAAAAACTTAATGTATAACTATTTATTTGAACTATATGTGAACTTTGGAATCTGCGAATTGTCAGATTTCTGTTAAATATATTTTCAAAAGAACATTTTCTAAAAATATCTACATATGTGCTTACTAATTGTATAAACTGAAAAAAATTTTTGAACATGGTATAAATGTAAATTTTCAAACTGAGGTAACAAAAAAAATTTTCAATAAAAATTGCTATAAATGAAGATTATATATATATATATAATTTTTAAATTTTTCCGTCTTCTAAATAATGTATTTTACTTAAACTGTGGTTTGTAGCAAAGTCTTTGTATTACACATGCATCATACATATGATGTACGTCGAATATTCCTTATTGTAAATTGCAGCGAGGTTTAGCTTCAGACAAGATTCAACATTAAATTTTTAAAAAATAATGGTTAAGGTCTAGGCTATCTAAAATTGCTTATGCCCACATTGTTTTAAATGCTGTTTTCTTTGAATATGTGTGCCTATTATAACTTAATCTGTTTCCACGCTAGAGAAGCAATGAGACAATTTAACTTATGATTTAGCTGTTAAGAACATTACTAATTTACATCAATTTTATTATTAGCAATGCAAATTGTTTTGGTTATTTTGAAAAATTGCTTGCAAAAATATATTCAAGAAACAAATGCAGTTCATTGTAGGTGCAAAAAGTGAAGTTCATCTTCTACAGAAGAAATGCGTAGAACACAAAGGATTTCCTTATTAACAGCATATGATGTGAAATTCCCAACTCTGAATTTCTATTTTAATGAAAACTTGCTGGAATTTTAAATATTGAGAACAGCAATAATAACTTAGCAGAAGCTAATATAGATTTTAGCATATGAATACAAAATACATAAAACATCCCTACATTATGTGTAATATGAGATTGACTACGAAATCCAAATTATTTTGTAATCTATGTATAGGCAGACATTTGTTGCAAATCCAAATTTACTAATTTTTGAAAGTGATATTGAATTCAAAAAATTGTATGTTAAAAAAACAAGTCAAGAAAAAATTAACTTCAATTGCACACAATGTTTACAAATTTATTGCTTACATTTGATTGACAAATACATGTAGTATTTGTTTATTTCTGCAACTTTATGGATAAAATATGCACGTGGATAAGCCAAACTTAGCGTTTGTTTCACATACAGCTGATTGAAAAAACTTTAGCGTAGTTACATTTGCATGCCTTAAAATTCAGGGAAATTCTAAATATGATAAATTTGGGGAAATTAGAAGCCTCATTGACTTCTGATATTTCAATGCACAGCAAGGTATATTTAAGTGAATTTGGAAAACTTTGTAGTTGATGCAAGTTCTAGATATTAAGCTAAGTTAAGCATTGATAAATATTGACAGAAATGTATCACGAAATGCTTTCGTTGAAATAATGTAGAATACAAAATTAATTGACGAATTCAATATAGCATTCGTATTTGTTAGACCATAAAAAAAATATAATCGACCAAAATTATAGGGTGTATTTGGAGTGATAAATGTGGCGAAAATAGCCAATGCATTCATTAAAGAAATCGTGACCAAAAACGAAAATGATACCAGCAGAAGACAGTAAATAAATGTATTGTCTTTATCGAAATTCGATCTTTGATGCTTAAAACTGATCACCCGGAAAATTATAGCAATATTCCCAAACAGAACAATAAGTATTGCAATTCCACATACAATAAACATGTATCCCATCAAAACTTGCTTACAAACTCCATTTTGATACTCAAAGGTTATTATTAATGGTGCACATAGCGCAGCAATTAAGATGCTGGTTGTCAAACTAATTCTATAAGCCTTTTTTGCACAAAAGTGCAATTTGTAGAGAATTGGGAAAACTAAACAGAATAATCTGTCTAATGTTAGAAGAGGTACATGCACTACAGCACATATTGCAATTGTTCTTGTTATATAGAAAGAAGCCTTGCACATCCAAATATTTGTATCTTCGATCTTGATTCCTAAAGCAACTAGTAAAATTAATAATATAGCATTATATATATATATATATATATAAAGTAAAGTTATTCCCCGTCATAAATGAAAAAATACAATTATCTGATTTCCACATGTTTAATTTTTTAGATTTTGTCATAAAAACGCATCATGTGATATTTAGAAGCATTTAGACAAAATTTAGAAATCCCTCAAAAAATTTACTTTTAAGGTAAGTATTGAACAATGAATAATCGAAATGATTCTTCCAAAATTTTGAAAATGTCATTAAAAATGAAAAAATATATTGACAGGTTTTGCAATAGAATAGAGTCACTTTCAAATTGATATTTTAATGATATTTCGTGAATTTAATTAATATTAAAATATCATTTAAGAACATTTTTTTATATGAATATGCATTTGTTTATATGACTTTAATTTGATTGCAATGACCTAAGCACATTTGATTAAAAATATATTATTCAAAAAAACTAACCGAAAAGAAGTAAATATTTAAGTTGCAGGAAAATTATATTTAAATTTCAGTCGTCCTAAAAATACCTCAAATTAATAAGCATCATTATATAAAAATGTGCTATAAACGTGGAAAATATGAATGTATATTAAAGTAATACTAAAGTAAACTCTTAACTGTATGTTCAATTTGTGAAAGCATTACTATGAGGAATGTCCAATGAAACATTGCAAATAAATTCATGATCAAATTCCGGTAAGTTTGAAAAATATATAACACAATCATCTACTCACAACGGCCTTTATTAAAATCGTCTTACAATAATCTGTAATGTATCTTTCAATACTATGCATTTTTGGCATATTAGGCTAATAAGCATTTTGATAATTTTCCCTATTTCGAGCCATATTATATATTTTATTTAGATCTATTTTGTATTAAATATTTAATATTTAATATAGATAAAGATGTTAGGGTTAAAATAATTCCGTTCGAACTAACTAAATCGCTTAATTTAAATTAGTAAAAAAAACATCATGGATATTGTTTTGGTGTTTTCTTACATTACATAAACTTTTAGCAAGACAACTATTTCTGTGATTGCTACATTCGAAACTGTTCGAATTTAATCAATTTGCCACTAGGTGGAAGCGACAATACAAATTTTTATGAAAAATTGCATTATTTTTAAATAAGTACAAATTTAGGGGAATGCTACCAAATAATCGAACATTGCAATATATTGAATTTATTTATAAGAAGAAAGAGCAATTAAATATAGTCGATAATGCTTTACAATGTCAGGAATTTTTTTCTGAAAAAACATATGTAATAGGGGCGACATAATTTTAAAATGTGGATTGGGACACATAAAATCTTTCAACATTTTGTAAGCTAAAACACTAAAATTTGTAGGTGAATAAAGGTTTAACAAATCTTTACTATACTGATATAATGCAATTAATCACCAAGTCTGGTATCACTATTTATTAAGGGATAAATATACAAACCCATTGGACGAAGAAGACCTGTTCGAATACCAAGAGAAATGCAAACCAGCCCATCATAAACTGAAAGAACCTGCATAAAAACAATAAATGATGACTTTGACTTTTTGCTAAATTTCCAGCATGTAATAAATGTACAAAAATTTAATAGAAGCCCAATAACACTGAACCCGAAATTTACTTTATTGATATAATTTGAAAAGATGAAGAAAGGCTCATTTTCAAGTGCATTACTAAAATTGGTCATTTACAGCAGTAATTTATTTTATGTTTGGCAACATTTTATTAGCCTATGCTCTTCCAATTGGCTCGAATATTTGGCCAATCACAAACAATGCAGATTCACTTCACAAATATTGGCTGATGTATTTATTACTACTTTGAGTGAATGATGATAACATGTTCATTAATTATTACAATAATAGTAATAAATTTGCTTATTGCCTTGACAATTTTCCACAAAGACATGTTAAAATAACATTTGGAATTTTTGAAATATCATACTTCGATTTAGTCAAAATATTGTGTGCTCAACTAGGGAATTTGATGCGGGTTTTTCTAATCAAAACTAAATTAGGCAGGATTGAAAAGAGCAAGCCAACATGTTCAGCGTTATTTAGTAGCATGTCAATATCCATTAGGATATATTGATATAATGGTTAGGATTTCATGTCGAGAAATATAATTACAAAAAACTAACAATTAATATTTTGCCGCAATTTTTGGGGATTAAACTTGAATTTGCATAATTATAAAAAAATTATACCATTATTTTTTAGGAATTTTGATATTATTTATTCTTTTATTCTTCTTAAATATATACATGTTAATAATAATGATGAGACATTCTAATATATATATATGCCATGCGAGTACGTTTAAAACATTCAATTAAATATAAAACTAATACGAAAATAATTGTGAAATATAATTTATTAAAATTTTACTATCCAAATTATTTTAATAATAAACTATGCAAAATTTCAGCACTGAGTTTGTATTGCCTGGAACTAGTAAAATTCCATTAATCTTTTTACTATGTTAAGTTCCTTCTAAAAACAATTTTAAAATCTATCAAAGTAAAAATATTCAACTTAAATTTTTTATGCGTAAAATTATTAGAACATTGTTGATGAATATACACTAGAATGTATTCAGCAGTATTCAACGTATTTGATCAATGAAATTTATACATATTTGTGAACATTGAATTTCAATGTTTAACTGTTTTGAGTTACATTCATAAGTACCGGCTTTAATGGATGCAATATTGTGTGTGCTGTGTAAAACAGTATTGTCTGCGGATAGTTGAATCTCAAATAATGGACCAAAGTAATATTGCATGCATTAATATATATATATATATATATATATTTATATATATATATAAGTCAAAGCATATTTATTGCTTAAATGTATATAAACTAAAACATTACAAAAATATTTACAAAACTTTTTAAATATGCAATATTAATTAAAGGGCAGTCTTAAAAGTAAATCGACCATGCATTGAGATTATTATATTTGCCCAATAATGCCTGCCTATTTAATAAAAATTTTTTTATTTTTCTCTTGAAGTGTTTATAGTTCTTATCACATTTTATATCAATACTTAAATCATTCCATAAGATTGAACATTTAAAAGAAAATGAGTCTTCTTTTATTGATTTCGATGTAATTATTAAGAAAACTTAATGAACTTAATGCGTGAATAAATTTGTGAATCATGCAAAAAGATTGATACTGAATAAAGT
Source organism: Hofstenia miamia (assembly GCA_900660155.1). NCBI lineage: Eukaryota > Metazoa > Xenacoelomorpha > Acoela > Hofsteniidae > Hofstenia > Hofstenia miamia. The sequence goes on along the minus strand of CABFPE010000128.1, from coordinate 732,103 downwards.
AATTCGGTGTCAAGATATTATATGATGATCTTAATTACGCTATGGATTCATGTTTATCAATATAATTTAGTGTTCTAAATGCCCAATTAAACATTTTTGGTAGTAATGAATGTTTTTGCAATGTGAGATTTTGAAAAACAAATGCACAGTAATTAAATTGACTTAAGACAAATGAATGAATTAATTCTACATGGGACGCTTTTCCTACATGACGCAAATAGTACAAATACTTAATTCCAGATGCCATCCTTCTTAATTTTTTCAAAGAAAAAACTATCAAATTTTAAATCATTGTCTATTAATACACCTAAATAGTTTACGCGCATTTACTTTTACTAATTCCGTTATCACATACACTAATTTTAAAATTTTCAGTAAACCTTTGTTGTTCTTTAGATGAGCAAATGATAAATTGAGTTTGTCAGAAGTGATTTTTAGTTTATTATGATTGAAATATGTTTTGAGATCCTTTGTCAAATGTTTAGTTGCCTCCAAGGGATTTTTTGCTGTCGGTAATATACAAGTATCGTCTGCATATTGGTAAATAGTTCCATTTGTCAAGGATTTTGAAATGTCATTGACATTAAGTGCGAAAAGAATGTACATTTGTGCGTGTAGTAGATTTTCAAATATTTTTTAGAAGGGGTGTGTTATACTAATTGGCCTGTAGTTCATGGTGTTTTGAGGGTCTCTTTTTTATATAACGGTGAAATATCAGATTGCTTTAAAAGGGTAGGAAAGTCATTATTTATAATACTTTGATTAAATGCTGCAAGCAGGTATTCACCAAAAATATAAAAATATTTCTTAATTATCCAATACATGTACAGTAGGTTACTGGATCCACATGATATATTATTATCTATCTTATTTACTACATTTCTAAGCTTATAGTAGGAAATTAAGTTGAAATGAAACCGTTCCTTGCATATATCAGGTTGTTGGGATGAATTGTTTCAATTTTTCCGAATTTAAAATTGAATTTACCAATATTTTCAAAATTTCTGTTTAAAATGTTTGCGATATCCTTATTATTCTTGTACATCTTATTATCATGTTTGATTCTTTCAATGCTTATATTTAGCCCTTAATTTTTCCAATGCTTTTAATAAGAAAATTCATTTTTGGTTAGATTTCTTTAGGGCGTTTGAAATCATCCTTTAACTTACATTCATAATAAATTTGCGGCTCTTTTTGATTAGTTGCTTAGCGGTGTTCATAATTAGTCCAATAAGATTGATGGGATCCGATTTCCCAAGTTCAAATAGTTTATTTTTCTTAATTACCAGGTCCTTAATCAAGTCGGAATCACGGGTTTCGTTAATCACTGCCCTTAATTTACCCAAGTATCGTCTGCATATTGGTAAATAGTTCCATTTGTCAAGGATTTTGAAATGTCATTGACATTAAGTGCGAAAAGAATGTACATTTGTGCGTGTAGTAGATTTTCAAATATTTTTTAGAAGGGGTGTGTTATACTAATTGGCCTGTAGTTCATGGTGTTTTGAGGGTCTCTTTTTTATATAACGGTGAAATATCAGATTGCTTTAAAAGGGTAGGAAAGTCATTATTTATAATACTTTGATTAAATGCTGCAAGCAGGTATTCACCAAAAATATAAAAATATTTCTTAATTATCCAATACATGTACAGTAGGTTACTGGATCCACATGATANTCCATTTTTGGTTAGATTTCTTTAGGCGTTTGAAATCATCCTTTAACTTACATTCATAATTAAATTTGCGGCTCTTTTTGATTAGTTGCTTAGCGTGTTCATAATTAGTCCAATAAGATTGATGGGATCCGATTTCCCAAGTTCAAATAGTTTATTTTTCTTAATTACCAGGTCCTTAATCAAGTCGGAATCACGGGTTTCGTTAATCACTGCCCTTAATTTACTGCTAATTAACTTTGTTCGCAGCGGTGCTACTTTGTTTAACGCTTTGGTGATTTCACAAGTGATGAATTTTAACCTACGATCGGCATCATTAAAAGTGTAGGTTATATCAAAGGATATGTTCTTCAAGAGCTGTATAAATTTTGCTCATTACAGTTGCTAAAATCTCTAGAATAAATAACTTTCCTATTTTTTGTCCTGAACTTATGGTTACTTACATAAAAGGAAGATTGTGATAACTAAATTATTCAAACATATATGTTTTATATTTATTACAACTATCGGATAGAAAATAGTCAATTAAATTAGAAAATCTAGCTGGGTTGGTTTTATTAATATTTTGAAAAGTAAAAATATCACAAATATGATCAATTCTCTTTGATTCAACAGAATTTAAATAATTAGAATGAAAATCTCGAAGGACACTAATAAACTTATTTTTAAGAATTGCATTTTCTATTTCTTCAATTTTGTGGTTACAAAATTCAGAAATATAATTTTTATTTGGATTGTAACAAATATTTATGAGTTCGCCGTTGCAAGAATTTGAAAAGATTTTAGTTTCGATCCACATACTTTCGAAAATCTCATGCTTAATTTCTAAATCATTCCTACGTTTTGATTTTAAAGATTTCATTATCATTAATCCACCACCACGTTCAGATAGATTTTTGAAATGAATATCATAAGTATTACAGTCTGGATTATATAAGAATGGTAAATTGTCAGAATATTTTAACCAAGTTTTAGTTAATACATATATAGTGTTGTTTCGTAGATTTTCAAATATTTTTTAGAAGGGGTGTGTTATACTAATTGGCCTGTAGTTCATGGTGTTTTGAGGGTCTCTTTTTTATATAACGGTGAAATATCAGATTGCTTTAAAAGGGTAGGAAAGTCATTATTTATAATACTTTGATTAAATGCTGCAAGCAGGTATTCACCAAAAATATAAAAATATTTCTTAATTATCCAATACATGTACAGTAGGTTACTGGATCCACATGATATATTATTATCTATCTTATTTACTACATTTCTAAGCTTATAGTAGGAAATTAAGTTGAAATGAAACCGTTCCTTGCATATATCAGGTTGTTGGGATGAATTGTTTCAATTTTTCCGAATTTAAAATTGAATTTACCAATATTTTCAAAATTTCTGTTTAAAATGTTTGCGATATCCTTATTATTCTTGTACATCTTATTATCATGTTTGATTCTTTCAATGCTTATATTTAGCCCNATCATTAATCCCCCACCACGTTCAGATCGATTTTTGAAATGAATATCATAAGTATTACAGTCTGGATTATATAAGAATGGTAAATTGTCAGAATATTTTAACCAAGTTTTAGTTAATACATATATAGTGTTGTTTCCAATTTTGCTGACCATTTGAATAAATTCATTGCGATTTGCACTAAGACTTCTACAATTTAGGTAAATAATTTTAAAATTTTTCTTAAAATTATTTAATACATCTTGTATTTTATTTTCGGAAATTGTTGGCCCTGGGTTACTTTCAATGTCTCCAGAACTAATTATTCGAAATTTTAAGAACGATTTTAAATAATTACTTAATAAATTATAGAATTTCATAGCATACCTAATAATTTGAATGTACATTTGTAATTTTCGAAGGATGCAAGCTGAATTTTTTTAAGGGATTCATGTAGGGGTATAGCAAACTGCCCTTTAATTAATATAATAATAATTTTAATGTAATAAAAACTGCACCTGAATAAGTTTATTGATCTTAGATGAGAGAGTTAGATTGGGCGATATGGCATTGTGCCGTAGGAAGAAGATGATGGCGGATACGTAAGTGATTTGAGGCAGCACTTGCGTATGAAATATTCTGATTACGAAATGATGAACGAGGTGTTGACAGGCGAAATGTTTTCGGTGAATTAGAGAAGAAGTTCCTTAAGTTACTAATGAAAGGTGAAAGACCTTTGTAGGAGAGGTGGATACCATCGCGAGTATCTTAACCTTCTCATTTTCTATTACGCCCTGTGGCTTGTGCTCATACCACTTGTCTCCTGCTTCTAACCCATGCTGCCTGCTCAAACTCCAATGTACCATTCATCCCACCTTGTCATGCCTGAATTTATACTCATTCTGCGCCAACTTCTCACATCCTGCTCCGCCTCTTTCTTACATAGCCTACACTTATCACTTACTTCTACTCTTCTGTCTATATGTTTCTTCACCCAGTTTGTTCTTATTGCTTGCTCCTGTACTGCCATTATCAGGGCTTCTGTTTCTCTCTTCAGTCCTGACTTCTTTAACCATTTGTTGCTTTCCTCTCTGTCACATTTTTCTGTGCTCCTCCAGTATTCTCCATGCATTGTCTTCTGCCTATACCTTGTTTGTCTCTCTAATTCCATCCTACTCTGGTATGCTGTCTTTCTTTCACTCTCAGTTCTTATCTTCCTTAACTCCTTAGTGACCTCCACTATTGACCCTCTAGTTTGTGCTTCTACGTATTCCTTTAGCCCTAGTGCTTCTGCTTTTACAGTTTCCTGCACACTTAGCAGTTCCTTCTCTCCCTAATGCCTTGCCATATACAGCCTATCTACATCTCCATTTGTCTCACTGTCTAGCTCCCTGATTTCATTCTTGTTCCACATAACTATTCCTACTGAATATCTCAATACTGGTATTGCCCATGTATTAATTATTATTAATTATTATTATATTATTATTATTATTATTATTATTTATTATTATTATTATTATGTTGGATGGGAGTTTTGCAGGTACTTAAACTTTACCCGATCAGAATACTCGCTTCCCGAATCCGACCCAGCATCAAATATTTACTACCCGGACCCTATCCGACTCGAATCTTAGACTTCAGTGTGCAATGTATAACTTCTTTGATCCCTCTTCAATCAAATTATGAATGACATTAGATAATTTCTGATAAGGTAAGCGCAGCCATTCATTTGTTTTTTCTTAACATCGAAAATTATAGAATAGAAACATATGTACCTGCTAGCGTTATATATATATATATATATATGCATACATACATACATACATACATATCCTAAATATGTCAGTTTATTTGGCATAACAGAATCACCAATGCCATACACCAACTATTTATATAACAGCCTACGCAATAGAGCTGTGCAGAATCAGTTATATTTTGTCCCAGTCACGAAAATATTTCTTAGTCTGGCCAGGTTAGTCCCGCCCCTGGTCCCTGTTCGCTGATTCCTGCAGGACTTTAAATTTTGCTATTGCATATCAGGATAGAAACTATATAATTGACAATGAAAATATTCAAATTATATCAATTTACACATGTTGCTCAAGCTTATCACAAATTAACTACTGAAATTGATATGAATTGTATTATTTTTAAACAATTTAAATACCTAGTGTTAAAATGTTGCATTGTGAATTTTTGATAGTATGAATATATATGTATCTGGCCCTGAGTTTTTAGTTTTGCTCCTCCTATCTGGTACCAGCCCCAACAAGGTACCGTTTCCACACACCTCTGGAACTCAAGAGCATGGTTGAATGTCTTTTAATCTCTGGTTTTAAACATTGATTAAAAACTAATGTGGTGAGATGCACTTTTAGGGTTTATCCTTGTATGTCAAGTAGGTTTGCCCCGCTTTTGGTAACTCAAACTGATGACAATTTAGATGTTCTTCGTCAGAGAAGCCCGCGTGCTCTCCTTCTTTCTGCTTCACTCCTTTTCTCGTACTATAGGATTGTAATACATTATTTATTAATTACGCACATTACTTTTAGTTTTGAGAATTTAACGAAAAAATTGTAATCAAATTAGGACAGGATATATTCCTCATTTTGTTATTATGATGAAAGATATAAGAAGTTTGGGTAGTTTATAATATATATTTAAAACTTCAATTTCAATGCAGTAAAAGTACAGTATGTGCTTATATAACAGTAAAATCAAGTCACAAAATGCAACTAAGCAATATTTTTAGTAGAAAACTATAGATTTATGCTGCTTTTACTTGTGAAAAGGGAGAGAACCTATACTGTGTGTTTGATTTTACATAGCTTGGTCAACAAAACGCTGCTGTTAAATTTACAGCTGGATTAGCTGTGCTGAAAGAATAAAAATTATAGTCTGCTGATGTCATTGTAACAGCGATAATCTTGCAACCTATAATCTTACTTCATGAAAAATGAGTATGCTACATAGAGAAATTTGGCATTTGAGCTTCTGGACATCATGCATTTTATGATTTTGTAAGAACTTAGCGTCGTTAATAGAGAATAAAGAAAATTACATGAGAGTTTACAATTACAATTCGGATTTGACAATACATTATATCAGCATTGGACACGGTTTCTAGAATCTGTTAAATCTAAATGGCATATGATAAAATCGTGACGCCAACAAGTCTAACATTAAAATGAATATCAAATCAATTCTTAAGTTAAAGAATGGTATTGAGTACTATTAAAGTACACTCAAATTTGGAGAGGTTTTTCTAAATCAGATTTTAAATGCTATTTATTTACTTCTCTCTAACTTAAATGTAACAAGAAGCAGTTTTAATAAGCTCAAGCCGTGTAGCAGATTTCCACATATTTAAACTATATACAGCATAGTGGTGGAATTAGAAATTATTTTGCAGTTTGTTACATTGATTTTTAGCGCTAGTATCAATTTTTGAACGGAAAATTCAAATATAATATAAATTATTATTAGATTTAGTTCCCTTCTTATGTCTTTGGGAAGTGCAACCTTAAAAAATATCGCATGCATATACATGGTATTGATAACATTTAGCATTTAATGTTTAGTATATTCACAAATTTTTGTATGACAATGCTAATCAGAGATGAAGTCAGTTCCCAATTCAACACCCTTAGAAAACACTCTAAATTAGAAATTGCCAAGAATCCTTTTCGAATTCAAAATATTGATAATTTTTTAAATAAAATCATTGTTCAATAACTGAATTACCAATTTTAATTGTGCATGGATATCATTTCAATTTAATCATTCTATGAAATATGAACCGTTGTTTATTAAATAAACAGTTTCTTTCACACAACAACAATTAATTCAACACTTCAAAGAATGTCATAGGCTACTAGGGTCTTTACAATTTGATTCAGTAATTTTTAGGTTGGATAACCAGAGATGTAATTGGGCAGATTTCTTGTAAAGTGCTCTGCCTAGTCCCACAGACTTTGCCGCCTGCTCCATTTACACGTGTTGATAAATGCCCCATATTGCACCCTACTTTATGTTTTACCGCCCTGAATTGCACCACTAAAAATATTTGTTCTATGACCATTTTAGTAGCATTGCACCACACAACCACTGCCAAATGCTAATTCTTAAATGCCAAGATACAGTATAATTTTTCAAATGCCAACTTTACTATTAGTACCAAATAGGAATCTAATAACAATATATATATATATATATATATATATATATAGCTTAA
>CABFPE010000128.1:708874-724582 GCA_900660155.1 Hofstenia miamia | reverse complement strand
TATATATATATATATATATATATAGCTTAATGTTTTTGTGGAGAACTTAAAAAATCTTTGCAATTTTTGAAAAATATTATTTGATTTTGCATGAATTGCAAACTATACTTTTTTAATAAAATAAAATAAAATTTAACTACAACCCATCGAAAAATTTCTAGCACTGCACTTGTCATAAGAGTCACAACTAGGCCTAGCTGTTAAAGGCCATTTAAATATATGTAAAAACTTCCTTCAACCACACATATTGTTGGTCGATTTATACCTTAATGAGCATGAAACGTAAAATAAACTGCTTTGTGATTATTGTTAAAGAATTTGCTGCTACTGCCAATGCTACAATATACATATATATACATATATATATATATATATATATATATAAAATTCACGAAGTCACAAATTAGGTCTAACTGTTGAAAGGCCATTAAAATAGTTTAAAAACTTCCCACAACCACACATATTGTTGGTAGATTTACGTCATTAATGGGCATGAAAAATAAAATACACTCCATTGTGATTATTTTTTTTTTGACAATTTTAACTCTAATTGAACCCATTGCATTTCTTTCATTATCAACAGCAAATGATCAAACGACATTTTAAAGATACAAAAAACGACCTTCATTTGCTTCAATTGGATGGGAGAATTGTATACTTCACACATAAATTTGCTAGAAAAAACTGTGCAATAAAAAAAGCTAAGCCTCAAGTTAAAGACGGATTTTTTTGTTACTCTTCGTACTATAATTTTCTATTACAAGATAATTGGCCTCATCTTTTGAACGGTTTGTGATTAATCGCCAATACTTGGACCTCTGTTTGGTTTTAAATCAAAGTTTTGATATTAGCATCTATCTAGAGCTTTATAACAGACTAGTGTTTTATCTAATTGCAAAAAATACCTAAAATGTTATTGCAGCTTAGAACTTGTTGGTATATTGAGGTTTCTAGATAAAATCAAGCAGCTCAGAGGGCTATTAATCTTATGGAAGATATAACAAAGTCAGCATCAAAGCACTAAGACACTTTAGAGAAATAGTAAACTTGCTGAAATTTACACTTAAAAACTGGCAATATTTTTTTTATAAAATAGAATTACTAAAAAAATTTCAAAATGGGGGAAGGCATGATGTTGATATATAAATATATAAAGATGTGAAGCCTAAAGGTCGATATTTCAAATTATAATACAACGCAAAAGTGTTCAACAAAAACAAATATATTTCATACAGTATGACACAGAGCATTTTTCTTCCTATTTTGAAGTATGGAGTTCTATATATTTACCATTTTCATCTAGGAGGCGTTGGAATCGATTATGCTAGTTTCAAACAACATGTCAACATGGAAGCAATTGCATAGGGTTAAAAGTGTTGGGAAGCACTTCCTTAAACCAGTTCTTCAAAAGACGACCCCAGTGAGGTGGCGCTCCATCTTGCATAAGTATCATTGTTCTCTGGCCCATTCAGATGACTGTTTAATAAAACTGTTCATGAAACATTATCAAGTAACGTTCACTTGTAACAGTCTCATAAATAAAGAAGGGACCATAAACATTTCAAGAAGAAATTGCTGCCACACAGTTAGTTGTTTTGGTGAATGAGTGGGATTGGCAAATAGCAGTGATGATTATCTTTAGAGCAATAACGACGGTTGTGTCGGTTAACCTCTCAACTAAGATGGAAGTTGGCTTTGTCTGAATATTTAGTTTTGGCAAATGTCGATCATCATTTGACATGCGTGCACGATTTCCTGTCACAAGTTCTATTCAACAATAATCATCCTCTTCACTTAAGGGCTGAACAGTTTGTAGTTTATGTGGATGATAAGCCTAAGACTAAAGGCATTTTTGAAAAGCACGTCTCAATGAATATGTTGGACATTCAGAGAAATGCGCCTTAATATTTTCCAATGGAGCTCGTAATGTTGCAGGTTTTGTTTTTTCTCTTATCAAATCCAAAACACTACCTTTTATTAATTGTTTTATCATTTAGTGATGCTACATTACATTCTTTCCAAACACTGATCTAAATCTCTGTTGAACAATAACCACACTCATTCCATATTTTCGTACCACGCCGCACATTTTGCTCACTGCTGTACTCTGTAAGACCTAACTAAAATATGAAATATAAAGCAAAAATGCTAATCAATAATGGTTTTTGAACGACAAATCAATCATTATATGATAAGAAAGAAACTCTATGTATACATGGCTAAGACATCTCTTTGAATATGTAGCTACATTATTGTCTTGGTTGAATGTAAACAATTTCCTAGTAATAAATAATTTACATAATATAATATAGCAGCATGAGTATAATAGCATACATTGTAAATTTTCTACCAATAAATATTTGATTTTATATTAACTTTTCCAACTATGGAAAATACACACATACACTCTGAAATTATTTGTGTTGACTATGTAGTATGTAAAATCCAAGAATATACACTGCATGGAAAACTAGATGGTTATGTGTAATCTATTTTGCATTATGGATATTATTTCCCACATTGTGAATGATTGCAGATTTTAAGTCCCTCATCATTGGTAATTTAATTAATCACTGATTATGACTCATCAATTAGCACATGTCAATTATTGAAAAACATTGTGAATCAATTTTCAAATTGCCCTAGCAGTTTGTTAAAAATTGCTTGAGTTTGATTTGCTTGAAGTATGCAGTCTTTTCAATATAAATTTGCCGTTTTTATTAAAAAATGCAATCTGATTAATTTTAACATGGCTTTAGTTTAGTCAAACACCATAATTAGATCTACATAGTAATGAAAGAAAAGAGAAGTAAATTAACATAGAACAAATCATTTAAACTGAAAAATAAAATTCAAGAGAAAATATTCAACTAATAAATGATAAGAAAATTGTATTTTTAAAAATAAGTGAGTCATTTACAAATGCAATCACTCCTTTGTTCTTGTTAATTCTTAAAGCTAGTTATGCCTTCAATTTGAATTAACAAAATTGATGAGATGGTTACACATTAGATTGGAAAGCCTATATCTCTTCATGTCCTGCTAAAAACTCAATCGAGTTCATGATTAACCTACTTGAAGTGGTTGAATTAAACAGATACCTCAGTTAATTTTACATAGTTTTTATCATATAGGTAAAGTTCTTCTTCTTGAAATCAGATTGAAATATTTACCTTCATTTATACTTTTTTGCTTCCCTACAGTTATATTTTTACTAAATATGTGTGTAAATTTCTAATTTTTTCAACATTTGATCGAATTTAGAAATTGTAATCAAGACTGCCGCATTAGGTTTTTCACTTAAGGACTGAATTGTTGGTTGCTTCCTTCAAATATGAAAGAATGTAATACATTTGCTTGATGTGATAGTGCAATAGTCTTGTTTTGGAAAGTTTATATCATTTTGGGAAGACACATTCAGCATTTATTGGTTTTTCTAGCGTTGCTTAAATACCTAAAAATTTCAGGAAAACTTTAGTTTTCAGCAATATTGAATTTAAATTGATTACTGGTAGCTTCACCAACACACTATTAAAAATTGTATAAAATTTTAGTACCTAGGGTATTTGAAAACACAAATAATTTTACGATAAAATGTCCGACTTCTCATTTCACTAAAATTGTTTCCTATAATTAAGGCTCATATAATAATGATTTTTAAATCCCATGGTGTATCAGCTCATCACAAGCATTTCTTTCCAGTTAGGTTATTCAAGCCCTATTAAGGAACGCTCATTCTGCGCAAAGTCAGTGATCAATGCACCTCCAACGGCAATGACACAGCATAATTTCAAAATGTACAGGAAGAAAGAGGCACTTCTCTATCGTGTTATTTTTTCAGATTTTAGAAAAATTCCTGGAAAATTTAATCTAAAACAACCTGGTGTTCTTTTACATATTTTCAAAAAATTTTCTTAAAGCCTCTTTGGAAATCGTTAGCCATGGACACATTTATTGATGAATGTGCTGGAACTTACTGTCAAAAAATTATACAAAGGCTGAAGTACTTGAAAAGATTCACTATTTTTTGTTGATAATTTAGATTTTTTAAAAAAAGATTTAAATGCATTTCATACCTAACAATGAGATAATTCTAATGCTTAGAGCACATGGGAGGAGGAACTTCAACTCTTTCTTATAAACATGTGGAGATAGACCTCCCAAACCAATTTTACTAACTACTTATATTACATGCTTCAATTAGGGTTATAATGGATCATTCAGTGCAATGGAATTTGCTGATACCAGTTTCATGAGAATAGAAAACGGGACTATTTTTTTTTCAATGGGAGTGGGACTAACAGGGACTGTAATCATAAATTAGACAATACTGGGACCATGGATTTCAGACTACTACCATAATTTTGCCAAATTAGAAGTAGTTCTCAATATTCACCCTTCTACGTCGTTAATTTTAAAATATGGGTAACAAAGTTACCCCAAATTAAAAATTCCATATTATTTAATATAAAATATATTTAAAGAATTGTGTTCAATCTACATAAATTCTATCACTTATAGCATGCAGTTTACAACAAAATTTGAAAGTTTCTAATCCTTTTCTGTAATACTTTGTAAATATTTGCATAAGAAAAAGCATCTTCTCCGTTCTTTTTCAAGTGGAGAACTTGTCTTCTTTAATATCAGAGTTGCTCATCCATTGATGCATATAGTCACACATGTATTTGATACAGAGAATTATACAATTATTCCTATCAGACTTACCAATGAGCCGATCTTCTAACGTATCAAGCCAAGCCGTGCTGAGCTGGGCCGAGCTGAGCCGAGCTTGAACACTGCATTGGATACACAACGAGCTCAAAACGAGCCTTTATTAAGCCAAGCTAATTTATAGTTCTGATTCTTAATTTGTTTATGCAGATTTTTCTTTTTCTTTTATTAAATACACCTTTTTATAATCTTATTTTAACTGCTTGTTGGATAATAGCAAGAGCGATGTAAAATATTTTGAAGCAAAATTTATCATATTAAAGACAAACTCATGTGATTATCTCCGGCACTTGCGACCAGTGCAATAATGACTAATCGTTTGTTCATTTTCCTTTTTTCTTCTATTAAATTTGTTGTAAATTTACTCATTGAGATACATTAAAGATGTCAAGAATAAAGAACATTTACCCCTGCTTAAATATTGCTAAAGTGAAATGTTGTGAGATATAATGTTAACTGATTAATTTTGCAAATTCTCTTGTATATAGTGCGGCGATTTTTTTGCAAAGTGCCAACAATTTGTCAAAAAATAATTTACAAAATGCATGCAGTAAACCAACTATCCATAGCAATGATATAAACTTGATTTAGATATAAGCTAGCTTGTGTTTCAATGTGACAGCATTGGGAAATAGTAATTTCTGCATTTTATGCACCAATCAGTGCATTTTTGGTAATTGGTTAAGTGCAAAACCAGATTACACATCATAAAACCAATTACTTTTCATGATGCCTTCCTCAAACCAGGGTGAATGTTGATATTTGAGTTAGATCGTCGACATACTTGTTGTCCAGCATTGCCAAGATGCTCCGGATTTCACCTAATACTGCAATTAACATTTCTGTATATCATTCAGGGTGGTTACGGGTCAACTCGTGCGACAGTCAAGTAAAAAATTCGACGGGTGGGCTTGCTCGAAACTTTTAGACAAATCGAGTCTCGGGCTATTCATAATTGTTAGTGAGGAAGAACACTAACAGAATTTAAGGAACAATTTAAGAAGTCGAACCCTTCAATCTTTAAAATTCTTAAAAACTAATAGATTTTAATTATAATTGTATTTTTAATTGATTTTGTCTTGTTTTATTTGATGCTTTTATGCTAAGACATTTTTGCGCGTATTATACTAGTAGTCCTTCTTTGATTAGTTTGGGGTACGGATCATTGTTAGACAGACCAGGTCGGGTCGCAGGTTAAAAATTGAACATATTTCATGCTCAATATTAGAGTTCAAAATTTCCTAATCCAAGTGAACTACCATCATCAAAATATCTTCATTACTTGAATCTTGAATCATGATTGAAAGAGCTTCATCACCAACTTCCTCAACAATTTACAAGCAACATTAGAGATTTGAAAGGAGAGTTGTATATATGTAATGTAAGATATAAATTGATTTAACATAATACAGTATTCTTAATATTTGTTAGATCAAATAAATTGGGTTATAAAGTTACCCCATATGACGATAATATTGTAAATTAAGCTGCTAAACATTGCTGCTATATAGCATTATTAGGCATTTAGTTTGATATAAAAAGTCATAAGTTTTTGTTGGTTTACAGGAATTTCCCGTCTTTCAGCAACGTAATTAAGGAGCGTGAGTTAACAAAAACACCCCAAATGACGAATAATGGATAAATAATTTGATAATTTTACGAAAAAACCTCTGAAATATATTATTTTTAAGTTACTTGTTGTCAAATCTACTTCCTCATACAATGTCTTCCGCGAAATAGATTGGTAGATTTTATAAATATCCAACAAAGTTTAATAATTTCATAACTCACTTTTGCATTAAATTTTTAAATTGCACCGCTCTTCTTCACCTCTGCTTAGAATAACATGGTGGCTTGACTGCAAAGTCTAGCTGCCTTTCACCGCAAATAGTGTGGAACGCGGGCAGGTTTTAGCACCAAATGGAAGCAAGTGGATTTCTACATGCGAATAAAAATATACAAGAGTTTTTAAGATGCAGTCTATACCACAAATATCACAGAATTATAGAAGATTTAATATTGAATGAAACGATAATTTAAAACCATTTACTTTATAAATAACCAAAAAACCATTTTGCAGGTTAAGCTGACCATCTTGCTATGATTGTTTTATGAACATTTTGTTTCATTTTTCAAATATTCTAGGGGATGCTAATTTCACTTAAATATTTCAGGGGAGGGTTAGACTCCCTTAGCATCCCCTTGGCTACGTGCCTGTAGGAGACGCTTCCTATGCTGTGATGTCCTCTGAGTTATGAGTTCTTAATCATTTTTTCAAGAACCCATAAAAAATTTTGAAATTCCAAAGCTGTTAATAGTTTTTTTGATAGATGATGATATATTCTAATTAACTATCTGTGACGAAAGGTCAAAATGGCAGTAAATAATCCAAACACTAGTAATCGATTAAAATCTTTACAATGCTACATTCATCAGTTATTTTATGCCGTGTTTGCTTGAGCGTATATGAAAGAGTTAGCCAGCCTTTTCGGCGTAAGAACGTTGAGTACGTAGGAATGGTAAAGCCGGGCGTATATCAGGTAGGAGATGGTGAAGTGAATTAGTAGGTGATTGTATACTAAGCCATAATTTATCACAGATAGATTCACCAAAGTATGCCAGTGCATCATCGTACTTGAGATGTGGTAACATAATTCGAAAAGCTTGTTTCTGCACATTTTCTATATTGAACGATTGCTTACTTGATGCCACAATGGGGCGTAGTACTCAAGAATCGGCCAGATAGTAGTGGCGAATAAAGTAAATGAATCACGAGGTGAGAGTCCGTTATGAATGCTCAAACGTAAAAAATGTAGTCTCTTGAAAGCTTTATTATAATGTAGTTGGTATTGCAGTTCCACTTCAAATTTGATTGAAGTTCAAAGCCTAGCAGTTTGACGCAATTAGAACGTTCAATGATATGATCGCCTAGCATAAGATTGCTAGGCAACGAATGACCATGGAGAAAAGATACAATAAGTTCCTTGCATTTTTTGTGGTTCAGTTTCATGTCGTTTTGCAGCCACCACATCGAGACTTCGGATAATATATCAGCTGCAGATCCAGTGCTGTCTTTGCGTATCGTTTCCCACGCCGTTGTATCATCAACGTACTTCAGCCGGTTACAGTGTGATCTAAGAAGTCCCTTGAGGGACTCCTGCATTGATGATGTTCGGAGACGACATTGAGAATGATTACTCTCTGTTTCCGGGCAGTTAGAAAGAAGATAATCCAATTTAGTGTAAAGCTATTGACGTCAATATCCAAAATCGTTGTTTAAGCAAAGGGTGGCTGATCATATCGAAAGCCTTTGAGAAGTCGAATAAGAGAACCCTAGAAAAGGTACCCTCATTATCTAGCTGGTGTAATAATTACACATCCAAAGCTTTTAAGTATTTCTAATTTTTACTCACAAGAAAAATTTGTCGAATATCGACGGTACTGACTTGAGCATGTACTAAACTTAGGCAAATTTATTGACTGAACATACATTTAATTTCTTATTTTCAACCAATAATTTAACATAACATTTTTAAGTGCTTCTATGCTATTTGTATTTCAATATGTTGAGTAATTCAAATTAAATAATATTTTTCAAACCAATTACAAAAAAATTCTTAATGTCTTCATCTTTTATCTGCTATGTGGCATGTTTTATTGTTATTAAATAATACAAAACATTAACCAGGTTTGATTATCCAATTAGAAATATTTATATGTTTAGATAAAAGAAAAAGTGGAACACAACATTGCATTTTAACTTATTTGACAAGGCATAATCATGCAATTTCTTTCTACATTTCATTATGTGGAGTTATTCCGCATTATGTAATATGTGATTTTACACATAGTTCAATTTATGCATAATTGCAAAGAAATAGAGTTTTAATGTCTGACTCTTTGCATATTATGCTTTGATTAATATTAATGCATGTAAAAATATGCGCCCATACAAATATAAAATGATGCCACCAAATATAGGCTTTTGCATCCATGAATTTTTGTCCTTATAATTGAAGAATGATTAAACATTGCTACAAAAATTATCAAATACTTCAGTGAGCCTAAATTCTAGAATTCAAAATCGCAAAATTTGTCTAAAAAATTCATTTGCTCAATTAAAATGTGACAAAAAATTCGCCATTAGAACACATCCAATAGCATTATGACTATATGGCAAATAGCCACAGGTAAGCACATGTTTCATTTGGTCTAATTATCAGTATTAATTTACAATTACATCAATGCAAACTAATAATTTAAACTTAAAATTGAAATCAAAGCAAAAATGGAGATCTTCATATTTTCCCGGCTTGGATATAATTTTAATAGGCTCACACAATGCTTTCAAACATGATTGAATTTTTGTCCGAATATTTCATTATATTGGCCTAATACCAAAAACTTTGTTTTAGAAAAAATTTAAGGATTTGCTTTGCTTAAAATATGCAAGGAACACATCTTCGAAATTTCTTATAAAATATCAGGAAAGTATATGATTGCTTCGGAAGGAGAGCTTCAGGAGGCTTACCCCGTCACTCCCACTTTTAAAATCATATACTCCAAGGAGGGCACTAATACACCTACCCATTTTCACTCATTTTGAAAATTTTTTGTTTCATTTATACATTATATTAAACAATCCTTGTAAGGTTTAGTGCATTTATGCAATTATACATGCTCAAAACATATGATAGTGATCAACATTGAATCTTAACATTGTCTTTAGCGATTACTTAGGAAATAACACAAATTTCTTAAAATGCTGTAAATTTATGTAAATGTATCACCAATATTTCTAATATATTTTACAAATTTGTAAACATGATAAATTTTGAAAAAATTAGTTGGTGATGTGAGAAATACGAAACTAATTCCTGCCCTAGATCCCTACTGCGAAGATCTATATTATATTAGTTCAACTGACAACTGGTACCAACATTAACACTAGAGGAAAACAATGTGGGCTTACTATCTACCCAAACCCAACCCAATCAGAATATTAACAATCTGAATTTTGATTAACATCAGTACTTGTTAATAAAAATCACAGCTTTGATTACATTGCCCATGGCCAGTGGTGCTGGGCAAAACCCGACCTGATATCGGGTCGGGTTTATTCAAGTACCTGATGTCACTCTCTAATAATCACAAATGTAGTTGGTTGTTAAGTGTCTAATAAGGAAAAAAATTTACTGGTTATATGTTGGAAATACAACTGCTTTTAATTTTTTGTGTGTTATACAAGGCTAGCTCAAAAGTCGGAATTCGTAATTAAATAATTTCTTAGTGGAGACTACTAGCAGCGCTTTGTAATATTTGCAATTTGCATGTGTGGGGTTTATTTAATATTCAATACGCGTATAACATACGTTATGGTTAATAGTCAGTAAAACTTGAATTTACACTTTTGCTATGATTCTTGCGTGTTGAGTTTTTGAAAAAGTAAATTTTTCTGTTATACTTTGTTGTTACGTCTCTCAATACGTTAGTTGTCATTTTGTTTATCTTCTAACCATTTAATCGTTGGCCCTTGGTACCCATTATCTCATTCCACTTGTTGTTTTTCTGCTGCCATCGTAGACACTGTTCAACTAGAATCCTTTCCCAACTCACAGTGTACAATAGGAATTTGGAATTTCTAAGGCCTCAGCCGTTACTGCTGGAACTAAGTTTAAACGATGATATGATATGTAACAGTTAAGCATACAGAAAATAAGCCTCTCTGATTTTCCACCACTTTTTAGGGCTAAGTTTATTTGACATTCAACCATAGACAATGTAATATAATGTATATTCCAGAAAAGCAATGTGATGTGATTAGTAGCCGAACAACGCAATCCTTGTTGGTATATTGAGGTTTCTAGGTAAAATCAAGCAGGCCAGAAGGCTATTAAGCTCATGGAAGATATAGAAAAATCAGCATCAAAGCACTAACTCACTTTAAATGAATATTAAACTTGTTTTAATTTGACAACATTACATTTAAAAACTGGCACTCATAATTGTATATTAAATAGTTTTGCATAGAATTATCGTGAAATCCCAAAATGGAGAGGCATGATGTTTTCTACTTTTAGTATTGTAGTATTGTTCTTTTTTATCCGTTAAGGATATTTTATAATTTCTCCACACGTTTAGGGCCCAAACTTTTGCAAATTTACAAAAAACCTATTTTAGGAATAGCCCTTATATATATATATATCAGAGTTGGAACAGGCCAGCCACCAGCCTGTCCTTCGCCGGCCGCATGCCGGCTTAGATAATTAAAGCCAGCAAAAATATACCTGTCTAAACCGGCCAATTTTTAGCCAAAAAATTAAAATTGGTCAGGATCAGAGTCAAGGCAAAAACCAATAAATTAAATTTGTAGGAAAAGTTCCAAGCAACATTTTAAAATGGAACAAAAATATCACTTGCAGGTCGTAAAGATGTAACTTAGTGTGTGCGAGTGCGTGTGTATATGTAAACCTCATTGCATGTAGATTGAGTTGGAGCAACATTAATAATTCAGTATCTCCGAATCATTTCAGAGAAGCGGTAACTATTAGATTGTGCTTCCGTTGAATCACTATAAGCATATTACAGTAGGCTTTTTCTAACGACCAATGGCCATAGCATTTTCTATAATTTTATATTTCTTATACTTTTTTATATATTTGGATTTAAAACATTTTTTGAATATACTATTCTGCGCCATATTCAACCTTGTTTATATGAGGTTGTATGAGTGTAAATATTTACATTTTTGATGCCCAAACCGAGCAGACTAATTTATTCATCGGCAGCAGACCGGGCCTAATTATTTCCGGAAGGCTCCAACTATAACATGTATATATATATATATATTTAAATTAATTATAGACTAATCATAAAATGTTGCTTCGGAACTACTAACCTGTGCAGCCCAAGCCTGCAAATCCTGAATCACAAGCACAGTAATAGCTTCTATTCGTATTTACACACAGAGAATGAGAGTTACAATGATTCTTTCCTTTACATTNCTATAACATGTATATATATATATATATATATATATATATATTAGAGTTGTATTTTACATACATGAATATGAAACGAATTTCAATTTAAAGGGTTACTGAATACTAATATTTTAGTAATTAAAATCAGTGAAGCATACAAAATAGCTAAGGATATGAATATCATTCATCCTTCACAGTGTGTGCAAATTTGTCTAAACTTAGGTAATTTTTATTCTTTACAAAAAGTCTCCTATAATAATATACAAATATATTCCACTAGAAAGTTTCAATCAAATAACTAGAGTTGTGAAGGATAACTATAGTTTAGTAAGCAAATAGTATTAAAATGAATTTCTTGTAAGTTGAAACCATAGATGGCAGCAGCTCCAGATAAGTAGCAAATCTCTTCAAATCTAACAAAATCATCATCAGAAGAATTTTCATTTTTCGAGAGAAATTTAATATCAATAAATCCAAGCAAATCTTTTTTCATGTAAACTCCGACTACAAAATCATTGTATGGAAAATTCCTTTCCTTTATCTTGACTGGAAAACCGGGTTTTCTACCCAGATCACACTTTTTATCACCAGGATAAAAAAACGTCATATAGCATATTTGGTTAGTTCCTTTTCTTCTTGCGATAGAAATTTTGTCAGGTGTGTGAAAGCTATAAACACAATTGTTGTCGTCTCCAAGTTCGTGGTTACCAAATTTATAGTTCTCTCCACGAGTGCGACATTGGACATCGTCTATTCTAGTGTCGTATGCTTTACATGCTTCTCCTACGGACTGAAAAAGTGCTAATCGTTGATAGAGCAGGGTTCCCTTTCCAGTAGATGGCGAGCAGCTATCCCATTTACTTGAATATTTTTTGCAGAGCACTAAATGATTGCATAATAAATATGAAGTGAAGAGTTATTTTTATGATGTCAAATAAAATGAATAAACATCCCCAGTAAAATTTTTGAAGTTAAAAACTATTACAATTAGTAATAATCACGAATATTCTGCAATTTGTAGATAAAAATAAATATCTTGCAACGTAGTCGTATACTTACAATCTAACTTTTTATTTTCACAATCATTTCTTTCACACTAAAATAAATGCCATTGTGATAATGAAGACTACTTAGTATTTGCTAAAAATCATTGATATTATATACATACATACATACATATATATATTTATATATATGATGCATATATGACAAAAAATTTATAGTTTGTCATATTTAATCAAATTTCAGCATATTCATTCACTAAATTACGAAATTATATGTATATATATATATATATATATATATTTATTGTGACATAATCATCTTAGCAAAAAACGATTAAACAAAATGATAGAGGTTCAAGCTCTTTGAAACCATAGGTGTAGGTGAAGAAATTTTGCTGGGGTGAGATTTTTGCCCGAATATTGTATTCTTAAGACAAACAATAAGAACAACACAAAGCTTCTTCAAAACCAGAAAAATATGAAATTGCACAAGAATGGAGTTTAATGTAAACTCTTGACTTCATCATCATAAATAATAAAAAAGTATTTGCAAAAGTTATTCAAGTTACATGCTAAAAAACATCTTTTTAGATCAGAATAAAGTTTCTATTATGAGCTAAGAAAAGCAATTACGATTTTACATGAATTTTTTTACAAATTTAAGTTGTTACAGTACAATTGAAATCTTACTTATTTACAAATTTAAAAAAACAGGAATCACGATTTTTTCTTTTCCTAAATATATCTATAAATCTCTCTATTCAACTTCTTTTAAGCGCTTTTAAAATATTTCTGAATGACTATGATACATAATTAATGTGCGATTCTAGTAAATCTGAATGATGAGTTTTACCAGTACACTAAATTTTTCATTAACTTTGAACGAATCCATTTTTAAAATAATGTCGTGAAAAACATTAATACAACAAAAACATACGTATTTCGAAATATTGAAATTGATTAACCAAAAGCTAGTTCTTTCGATAACATCATCTTCTGATTTTGTTTGAAATATTAAACGGTCATAGAAGTGACAAACAGCATTTTGATGTGTAAATCCGAAACACTCATGAAGATTTGCGCACAAAATACAGCACATTCTAATAGACATTGCATCCAAATTTTTTATAGATGCTGGAAACCGATGATACCTCGACACTAATTCAAACTCATTGGATGTCCTCAATGATGTGGAAGTCAGAAAAGTTTTGATTTCAATTGTAATCAAGAATAATGGGCAAGCTAAAATGAAAAATAATATTTATAATATTTCATTTAATAGTGTATTTTCTATATCCAACAAGGTTTATATGAAATGGATTATGAGATTTAACTAAATCATACATTTTTAATTAGTTTTGTGCTTGAAATTTTCTGTACTTAAGGGTCTCCTTGGATCTTCAATATTCTTTTGCAAAATGGCAAAATGTATCACAAATTCAAAATTCACTAATTGGGGAGGAAAGAAGTGCATACTTTGAGAAAACCAATGAATTTAGGGTGAAGTTTATTCTTGGAACCACAATTAAAACGATTGCTGGAAAATTTATTTGATAGTTTTTACAAAATGGTTACAAAACAGTAGTAACAATACAACAGTATTAATGATATCATATCATTATGAAGGTTGAGAATTTTATCTTATTTTCAAACAAGCAAATTGTTTCAATGCATTAGGGAAAATTTTGAAGAAAGATAAAGTCTAATTTGTAATAAATATTTTTTAGTATATGATCACAATAACGTTTAGGAAATATTGCAATTGCAAGATTTTACGTTTTATTAAATTAAATAATAATTGTTAAATAATTAGAATAACTATTGAAAACTACATATATATATATATATATATATATATATATATATATATTACCATAAATATTTCTTACCAATTGAGAACATCCTTCTAGTTCAGCACACCAGGAAAAAATGCAAACCAATTATATTCAAGAAACTTAGAGTTATTTCAATTAGTTGTGTTTTGTTATTTTTGTTCCGATTGACATTAAAATTTGATGGACGCTTTTGAATAGCCTAAATCCAATTGGATAGAAATAATTGCTTGGTTTTTCATTTTGCAAAATTAAAAATAATGTATTTTCCTGAATGAAGGAAAATTCTACAAATCTTTTCAAATATTAGTCATATACATATATTAAAAAATCAGAAAACGTGATGAATATTTACAACAATATTTGCATATTCAAATTTAACAAAAGTGCAGTTTTAAGGATTCATCATTTTATTATCTATGACATAATTTGAATAATATTGAAAATCATGTAGAATATTGTCTACAACTTATTTTAAGTGCTTCTGCAGCATGGCGTTACTTAATTTAGAGATTAACTAAATTTAAGATCATTACCCGAATGTCGAATCATTACACATTAGCTTTTATGAAAGATTTCTGAAAGAGCCATTCGTGTGGATGGTCAATATTAATATTTTTTGCATTAATTATTTTCCGTTTGAAATGATAGAAGTCCGTCAATTGCGAAATTAGCTTAGGAAAATTAAATTAATTCATGTTAACTATGTACTTACAAAATAGTATATTAATTACTGCTGTGCGTCTCAACATACCTTAACCTGATTAACCGGACTGCATTGCTTCTTAACTTAATCCGATTTTAGCCGTTTTTAACCGGATTATTAAAAATTAACGCTTGATTGGTTACATACATTTTTGCTGTACCTATATTCATATTCAAGTTAAAAAAGAAAAATATGTTCAATTCCGATATGTCAAAATCAAATTGGTCTATTCCTGTATTAACATAAAATTGATTTTTAATATTATATCGTCGATAAAATATTCTTCTGACTCTTTTTTTCAACTTTGATGAATTTTACTGCATATTTCTGGTCTCTTAATAGGTTATATTATATCTATATCCACATTTTGGTAAAGATTATCGAATTGATATACATATATATATATATATATATATATATATATAAATTAAAAAAATTTATAACTGAAAATG
>CABFPE010000128.1:694707-704790 GCA_900660155.1 Hofstenia miamia | reverse complement strand
TTCCTTAAACTTCAATTTAAACTTGCTTGCAAATGGAAGTAAAATTGTTTGTAAAATTGTTTTCTATTTCTATTCCATTTCCACAACTATTTCAAAAGCATTTCTATAATTTTCCATAAATGTCCAGTTCTTTCCATTTGTTGGAGCTGCTAATGCATACAAAATAAAATTTTGGAATACTGTTGAACCTTACCTCAACCAAGGACATTTCAAATTTCCAGAATTGTTCACAATAAAAGTACACTTTTAGAGAATAAGATAAATAAATTAAAGCCATCTACGTATGCAAAACTCATGTAGTAAACTGTTATTTATCACTAACATTCTGTAAATTATTGAGTTGTTGCTACACCGTAAGAAGATACACCAATATATTGGTCATAACAAAATTGCTATTTGATATTAGATGTCACAAATGGGACTATATATCCATATATATGCTAGTGTTCTGGTCCGTTAGCAGGCTGTAGCCGCGTCCAACCGTTGGCTATGGTCACAGACTTTGTTTTATGACCAAAATATTAGCTAAAATTCATTTCTGAAAGTACTAGTGATGTATTTTTGATTATTAATGCATTAATGCATGTACAAAAGTATTAGTTAATACGAAAAGCCACATTTTTTCCCCAATTTGCATTCATTATCAGACATTTACATGCTGCCCCTGCAACACAAAATGGATGTGAAAACCGGTTTATTGGATGAGGAAATGCTATTACCGATAAAAAAGCAGCTCAGTCCAGTCCATGTTAACAAAATTTTAGTTATTTGGACGCGCAAATTTTTTTAACATTATGAAGAACAATTTGTTTCCATGTTATATATTTCTATTGTTGTTTTTAAAACTTAGACATTTTTACGATTTTCTTTAATTGTTCAAAGTATGAGCATGCTTGAATCTTTGCATTGCACTTAGTAGTAGTAAAAAACGTTGACTACGGCGAAAAATCACTGCTAACAGCTGGATGCGGCTAAAGGCTTAAAGCCAACTGCTAGATACGTCCAAAGGCTTATGGCCAATTCCCTTTAAGTACAAAATTTATTTTGCACACGGCTACTCCTAAGAAAATTGAATTGCCACAGAACACTAACTTAGGCATTGAAGCTAGAACTGCTTTAGTTGTAACAGTGTGCTGAAGCAAATATTCAGTCAATGTGGTTTACATTAACAAAATTTTGACTTGTATTCGTCATGTGTTCTTTTGAATTCTCTTGTTCATGCAGAGATTACTCAAATAAAAGAACTTTTTAAGACTGACTATAGCCTTATAGTTTATACAATTAAGTATCTTCCTATTTTGGAGAAAGTGTTCAACACTCTGTATGACTCAAACGTATTTTAGTTATTATAAAACAATTTTTACTGTTCTTAAAACATTTATATTTTCTTAAGCACATTTAAGGTGTGTTTAACATTTTCTATGGTGTTGAGAATGTCTGCTTTTTGAATTTTTATTTCCACAAATTTCCATTATATTTCCATTTCACAATCTGGAAATGGAATGGAATGGATAGGTTCATATCCATTTGGAAACTGATTAATGCTAATCTTTTGTTTAAATTAGAAGATTAGAACAAATGAAATAGGTNGACTTATTTAATAATGTCACTAATTAAGATGATGAGAAAAAAAGTTAACGAAACAATTCTCATCATAAACTATGCAAAGTATTGAAATTAAAAGTCAAATAAAATTAGATCAACATCTTTTTGAAAAGCAAATATAACATGTAGAATGTACAATACAGTCATAAGTACATTATAACATAAAGTATATGTAACAAAATCACATGCATGTTAGTCAACATCGATGTGATCTTATTTTTTTACTAACAATTTAAAGGCAAAAGTTTTCATCTCAAAATAAGGAAGCTTCAAGTCTTAATATTATATTTTACTTGCATATATATTATATAGTCTTTTTTGTAATTAATACGAAAATGGTTTTAAACAGGTAAAATGTGTTATACATGTTTTAGTAATAAACAAAAAGGGCAGTTTCCTGGTAGAAAAAAGGCAGTTTCCGGAAGCACGGAAACCTCCCCTATGTGCACCACTGTTAATGGTGATGCAATTTTGTAAGTGTCCTTGCTACCAATCATATATTCTCTTCAATTAGCACAGGAAACTTGTACAAAAATCTTGTGTTATGCTAAATAGTAATATGGTGCAATTGAAATTACTGCCAATTATGTTATCTAAAAGTTTAATGAACGTAGCTATATTTTAGAAGTATGTACCCGAAGATTTAAAAATTATACTTCTAAAAGTATTTTAAAAGTTTGGATAAAGATCTTTAATAGAAATGATATTTACATTGCGCTAGATCAACACAAATTTTTGTATTTCCATTGTCATCAACGATTTTGTTATTTTAAAGTAAAAAATAATTAATATGCTATTTAAAAAAACGAAAATTTTTTGTAACTTTACGCCCTTTGTACCTTTAAAGGTATAATTATTTTTAATGATAGAAAATTCTCAAATTTAGTTTTTTTGTACCAAATTGGGCAATAATAACAGATATCACTTAGTTGTGCTAAAAACAAAATGATATTAGGCAGGATAAATGTACTCGACTTAGGATTGTATAGATGATTCCTTGAAACATTTTCGCAAATATAGAAAAAATTTTGAGAAAATAATGCTAAGTAAAAAAAATCTAAGTAAAGTGTAAATATGATGAATAATATGAATGATATGTAAATGTATTATATCGAACAATTTCATACAAGCAAGCCCTATGAAAATACATTTTACAGAAAATTACTTTAACACTTGTTGTTTACTTAGAATTTAATTAAATATTAAATAACTGCTTTAATTAAATTAAATATAACTTTAAATTCGCTGAGAAATATCAATATTTTAGTTCATAATAAAGTCTACAAACTGGCGCTCTGCTTGAATACTTTCATATTAATATATTGTTAGAAATCTATAGCAAGTGCTCGCTTTCTCTGTGAATACAACTATCTATACTATTTTTGGTAATTTATAATTTTTCTATGTTCCATTTCTAATTTAATCTCTCATGATATACATAAATTTGAATAAGGATTTTGAAATTTAGAAAAAAGAAATATTTAATAAAATTGCAAAAAATGTAACACATATACTTATACATTTAAATCTACATTATGTGGATAATTGTAGTGTTGAATACAAACGGTGAAAAGGCTGATTTGCTGTAAATCAGCTTCATATGCAGCCGAAGCTCCCGATAAATAGCAGTTCTTTTTAAATTTTAGAAAATTTACGTCAGTTTTTATGTTTTTATCCCTTTCTGTTAAAAATAGTATATTACTGTAACCAAGATTTTCTTCAATAACTGCAATACCAACTATGAAATCATTTTCAATCAGCCATTCTAATTTTGTGAAATTTTCATCTGGCATGACACCCAAAACACACGATTTTCCGTTTCTATAATACAACTCTACAAAACATATTTGCTGAGTTGATACTCTTTTTGCCACGTCAATTTTGGTAGGTCGAAGTAGATCGAATGAACAAGTTGATCTTTTAAAATTATTAGTAACATTAAATGAATAAGATATTCCTTTAAGAAGACAACGTACATCAGGTATTCTAACACTGTAAGATTCACATGATTGCCTAGCTGACTTGTAAATGGGCCTTCTTTCATATATCAGGGTTCCCAACCCTGTTGATTCTGAGCAATCCTCCCATTTACTTGAATAATTCCAACAAATCACTAAATATGTTCCATCACAATAATGAATATTAATATCAAAATAAAAGGATTAATAGGCATAGCATAGATTAGCATAATTAGACAATAAGCCACAAAATGACAACATTCATGACCCCTTGATTCAAAAACACTAAAACCAGAAATTTTGGATTTCCTTGAAATTTGATGTCTTTGTTAATTGAAAAACTGTGACAAAATTTAACGAAGAAGTAACTATTTTTTTTAATAATATTTTTAAGCAGATTTGTAATAAAAATATTTTGATGTGCTCATACAGCTTGTACACATTTCGTTGGCACATAAAGAATAATTCTTCCAAAAAATGAGGGGTTATTCATCTTCTATAAGTGATTTTACAAGCCTAGAATACCAGATTCCAACTCTCTGCTTAAACAACAGCTATGTTTTCTATCCCACAAACCTTAACTTTGCCAATGACCGATTACATTAAACGCTGCAAATATTTTTTTTCAATCTGGTTCTTGATAGTTTGGCTTTGAGGTAAGATCTCTTAGCTCTACAAAGAAAATGATCGACATCACTTTGACTTTGGACTTTGATATTCTCACTGACTTTGGTCTTGGTGACGTTGATGTCTTCCACCCACAGATGCTGTAAATGTTATACTAACAAATTTGGTTCTGCTTCAAGCATAGATGGACACGGGTGTAATTTCTTATAACTACATTGCACCTCACCCGCAGTGAATGGGTCCGTAATCGAGTCGGTGTCATTTCAAATAATTATACCAAAAAATGTCAATCGCCGAATTGACTTTCTATAAATTTTGTTTTAGTGAGTGAATAATGTCAAATACATTATATTATATAGATTTCGTAGTATAGTAAATATTGTATTTTAGTATTACACAATTAACAAAATATAAATGTCCACCCGCACCGCAACTCGCGTGGCATTTAAAAACCAGTACCGGCATTGCACCGCACCCGCGCGGGTGTGGGTAAAACCGCAACCCGCATCCATCTTTGGCTTCAAGCCATGGCAGAATGTTCTGACATATTTCCTTATATCTCTTCATTTGTTCATCAGTAGTTAATCCCTACACCATTTTACACAAACTTTTCTCATCCTCACCTCTTAATGATTATCCACACTCTCCTCTGCTCAGCTCAAATGACTTGGAAATAATCGTACAGTCAAATGGTGGTCACTCACATTTCGCACTTTCAATGTTTTCTTCTGTTTTGCTTAGCAATGGCCTCTAACTAATGGGCACACTTCACCGGAAGGTGGGTCAAAGCTACAAAAACGACCCCATAGTGGAGTGCATTTTTAGTAAGTACAAGGTCCCTAGTCATATGTAAGATATATCTGCAAAATCCTGATTGAGCTGTTTTCGAGAAAATCATAGATATCGAAATCGTGCACAAAACACATACTTTTTCATCATCGAAAATGCATACTTCATATTTTTAATGCATTCCCGGATGTTTAGCAGCATTATATGACAGCTAAGTTGCCTTTTTGTTGTAACTTATCATTCTGTGCAGCTCATACAAGGGAAAAAACTAAATTACAAAAGACATGACATAGACATCATAAAGGGCTTGATACGTAATTTACATACTACTTATAAAATAATATTCAACATATTATGCAATATCGACGAATAAATGTGTTCAAACTCAAATCAAATGAATAAATTAGAGCATGGTTATGATATCACTACTATGATGATTTTTGATTTCAATATTCTTTAATTCAATAATCATTAAATTACATGTATTACCAATGGTGACAGTGTTCCATGTTAAGATATCACTCTTTACCCAGAAATATAGAGAAAACTACTTGTTCCACTTAGTTTTTATTGATTGCATCAATGGAATAAATCGACACCACTACACACTGAACTTTTCCTTTATAAATGTCGAGAATTATACCGCACTGTACAATCCAGCAATTTTCTAGGAAAGTCGTTGTGAGACTCGCTCACTTTGCCGCCTGAGATCCACATTGCACTGAAGTCTGGATGAACGGCTTCTGATGCCTGTTCAATGAATGAACCGAGACTTGCTTTTTCAATTTACAAAATTGCTTGAGATGTATAAACACGATGTGTGCAGCTGTGGTAACACTTAGACCGATCTTTATGTACGCTGCAGATATATTTTAAATATGACTAGGGACCTAGTAGTTACTAAAGATGCATTCCACTAAGGGGTCGTTTTTTTTAGTTTTAACTCACCTTCCGATGAAGTGTGTGGGATTTCTTCAACACTTGCTCTATATTTCTTGAACCGTTTGTGCCACTTAAATACCAGCTGGAGTAGAGCAAGTTAAACAAGAAATTTCAACTGCAACCGTTGCTCAGTACTCATTATGTTACTTTATCAGAGGTCCCCAAAACATTTGCCACAACGACTTGCTTTCGGTAATCAGATTAAAGAACGAGTACAAGGTGCGCAATTGTCAAAATCTGCTGAAATGGCAAATGCAAAAGGAATGCACTATACTAACAGCGAACTATGAATTCCTGTATTATATACACACGTCTCGGGCAATGCACACAGTTTTGTTATTTTTAAAACACTCCTTGTAACTGCTCATAGAACAGCTGAAACAGTTTTAAGAAAAATTTTAAGCACTTGGATTTTGCTAACTTAATTCAAAGTTTTCCTAAATGTGTTTCAAACTTCAATAGTTTCTTGGAAAATGTACACAAACACAAATATTTACAGAAAACAAAATAGTTGAAACTAGTTGTGCTTTGCAAAAATCGGATTTTTGCCTTAAATGTTCACCATAGCAGAGAGCAAATTATCAATCAAGTATTTTCTATATTCTTAAGAGGTTTGGAGATAAATTTACGATTTGAACAAAACAATTGTAAGCATTAATTAGGCTTGGACGCTTAGGATAATATATTATATAACCTATCATTTTACAATGCATAAATTAAACATTACATAACTTACGATTCAGCTTTGTGTTTTCACATAACTTTTCTACACACTAAAATAAAAATTTTATTACATACATTCTCTTAAATAAATTATTAGAGTAATAAATATTTATATATTAGCAGTGAATTCAATCAGTATAACACTTCTGCACTGCGTCTAACTACTAGGAAACTAAAAGCACTAGTGCTGTTTAAATGAATTATGTGGAATATGATATGACAGTTATGCTAATCAGTTTTTAGACTACAGAAACGAAAATAAACATTCCCCTGAGTTTTGACATGAATTAATTTAGATATCATTCTATCAAAGAAATTAGCAAAAAAACGCCGAGAGTAATACCATTGAAAAAGGTATCCGACAAATTTTTAAAAAAAATAAAGATTTATGCAAACGATCTTTAAAAAACATTAAGTGATCTGAGGTGTCTCAACAAACTGAAACTTGCAAAACTTGAAAAGTATTTGTAAGTATTATGCCAAAAATTGCAAAGTATTTATAAAAAACTTTGCAAGTTTTACAAATATTTGCAAGATTTGTAAGTAACTTGCAAATATTTGCAAGTTTTTGTAGTATACTTGCAAATATATGCAAGTTTTTGTGGTATAATTGTGTAAAATTTTGAAAATTATACAAGTATCTCCAAGATTTGCAAGTTATTTATATCTTTTACTATTCAATAAAAATTGAACAAAACATTTAAATATGATTTACAAAATCGAAAATATGTAAATTTCTTGTCTTATTGTTGAGTTTTCATTCTTTTGACGAGTGTTTAATACCTAAAAACATAATGAAAATTTAAAACTTAAAACAAATTTTACCAGAACTTCATTTATGCAGGCGCTCATCTGAAGACAGGTAATAGCGAGACGTGCTGGTCCCATGCTTTGAGAAACGTGTACTTCGAGATTCTAAGATATCAATTATTAATGTACAAATGAATAAATTTATTTGATGATTCGATTTAGTGAGCACGTCGGATATTTTTAACATTTTTAAGCTCTAAAAAATAATATTGTATAAAGTCAAAGTCTAAATTAAAATATTGAAAAAGGCCGCCTTATTAATGGCTTACAAAATATTGAGTTGTAATTAATCTCAAACGGAATTAATCCATGGCTTGCAATGTAATCCTTGAATATTGTAATCAATAAGTTTCGAACTACACACATACACTCATTTTTGGCGTAACGTCAATAATGTCATTTTTTGAAAATGCGATAACTTGTTATTGAATTACACAAACACTAACTATTAGCTAAAACATTCACAATTGCAAGAATGCACCCAGAAGCTTCAGAAATATTGGCATTGACCATTTGCAAAATTTCCATTACCATTGGTATGAAATCTAACTAAGAACTAGCATAGTAATGAGATTTGCACTAGAAGGGCCAAGCGGGCGAATTGACCTATTTGCAAAAGGTTCATTACTGGCATACAATTAATTTACAATATAATTTTCCGAAATTTTCATTTACTTTTAATATTTTTGCATGCGCATTATTCATGTGAAACTTAACTTACAAGAACTATTCTAGAAAGTTTCCTTTTTACTTATACCGAGAAGGACATGGTGTGTTAATTGACCCAAGTTCTAATAAATTTTCACACTGCATTATGAACTGTATTATTCTGAATATTATATATATATCCTTAAAAATTTTTTCCTAATTGTAAAACAAGCAAAAAATACATGTTCAAATCACTACTTAACATAATCTCTATACGTATAGCATATGTGATAATAAGACCCTGTCCACAAACTGGCTGTTTGCATTTTATACAAATTGATACTGGTTATTGTTACTGTTGCAGTTAGGGATATGTCGGAATCCGGTAAAATTTAACTTGTATATTAGATTTTACTGGATAGCAGCGATATTCTGAGATAAAACTTGATTTAAAAATGTAATTTTTGAGGAAAAAGCCATATTTTTCCATGACATGGAAGTCTCTATGCAACAAAACAAGTTTTTCTGACATCATTATGTATAGTCTATTTAATATAGGTCAAAATATTTTTTTCATACACAAGTGGTCGATATTAATTGAGAAATGATGTTGTTTTTCAGTATTGTATTAGAATTAGGATTATCTAGCAGTAAATTTTTGACAAAAAAATATTTTAGGAGTTTAAAACATTTTATACTTTGAAGACATTGTAGTCTCTTAGTTAGAACCACTGCGAGGTAGAACAATTTTGATAAAATGAATTACTAGCAAACATTGAGTTATCAAATTATCAACATACATTTTTTTAATACATTTAAACGAATCGGTAGAAAGTTGGTTATGATAGAAAATGCCAATAAATATTTTTCAAACTTTCCACAAAAATGATATCTTCTTCCACTTTAACAATTATAAAATGACGTGCGACCCGGTGCAACACATCTAAGAGTATCCCGCAGTATGATCCAACCTCAGGATGGGCTGGCATGCTTCCCAACCGATGCCTAAGCTTAAACCCTTAAAGCAAAACTGGCGATAGTTTTATTGCATTCCCCATGAAGAGAAGATGTTTCTTCTTATTTTCAAGATATCCTTGAAAAAAATTATTAAAAATATAATTTATATTCGTTAAGATCATTGATTGGTAATAAATAATTGACGTAGAACATTAAAGTTTTTATTGATAATTGGCTCGAACAACTCTATAAGAATTTGGAAAATACCATTTAGAAACACATTGCAAAACACCCTTTTGTCAACATGCCAATACTGTTTTAACTCATAGAAATCACTAACCTGCTGCAGACTCACTTTGATCTTTGAGATCGCCAATTGGACAAATGTTGAGTTTTCGTGATTATGCTTCTTCATAAATTTGACAAAAACACATTTTTCTTTCGTCAAATACCAATTTCCAAACTATTTTCTATTATCAATTTCAATAGGGTAGATAAATTTTCCAGTAATCCAATGTGTTAAAATTCCATGGTTGACTGTCTGAGATGAACTCACGTGTACTTGCTGTAGAAAAATTATGCGGGAAACGTATTATTAGAACATGCAATGGTTATTTTTGCAAATATTGTTTTGATTAAGACATTTTATGTAATATAATAACATTGTCTGCGACGTGATCGAACAAGAACATATATATGCAGAGGCGTATTCTCTTTGTGTGCGAGGTGTGCGCCGCACACCTTCTATATAACCAGCATTTTTATGATTTTACCAGCGTTTTTTCTTATCGCTTATTTGGGAACAGAGTAAATTTAATACCGCATCAAACTGATTTTTACACTATTTTATAAATAGTAATTTGTGATTAGATATAACGCATTGTTTTCAGTACTTTCTTATAAAACATGTGTCTAAATTACAATTTTGGTAAAATTAAAGCATTTCGATTTTTTTGAACCATAGTCTAATAATTGGTTTAATTTGCTAGTTTACATGTATTATCTTGTTTAGCAATCATATCAT